>OY728129.1:1760637449-1761244116 GCA_963277665.1 Viscum album
AATTTGATGAAATAAAATTATGTATTTTAGGATTGGGAGTCCACTCAAAAGATAAAGGAGCTGTGATTTAATGTTGTTGGAATTTAGAATGCCTACCAACAACCATTCAAGATGTTTGAACAACCAATGTCAGGGTAATAATAAGGGGAATATGGATCCTTTCCCCTTGAATATCCAAAAAATAGGATATTCCCAATAGAATGGTGTGGTCGATTAGGTTTTGATAAAACAATAGGAGACTGATAAATATAATATTTATTTATTTGTTTAAATTTTATCAGATAAAGTACTAAAATTTATATCATCCAATTTTTTAGAAATATAAATAAAATGACATCAAACATATAATTATGATTCAAAATTGATAAGGAAAACCTTCTCACCAGCCCAAATTTCTATGAGTGGAAATGACACCTACATTTTATCATTCACCATGAACGAAAATTGTATAAACTGGAAGAACCTTCTCCTATTTCACCATGTAAAGAGGCAATAGATGAATAGATATCACATCATAAGAAACATTTAAATTATGCTACATATTCTTAGTGGTTCATGATATTATCCATTTCCAATGATCTTTTGAAGCAAAATGAATATATGGATTCCTATGGCTTGATGATTCACCTTTGGGATCTATATCAAGACCAGGAAAGGCAAGAGAGTTATGAGATCTACAATACTTTTTTCATTGCTAAGAATGGATAGTATAGGCTAACAGGGCCTCATTTAGTCAATATTATTAGCTACAATGAATTCTTGGACATCTTAGGGATGAAATTCCCAAATGAGTTGTGTACAGATCTCATACTTTCATCACTGCCTAAGAACATCTCGAGTTTTATTGTCAATTATAAAATGAGAAATAATGAAAATGTCTTTCAAAACATCTTAATTTAATTTTCAAGTGGACATGGATATGGGTAATGATAAACACATAGTACTTATGGTGAATAAGAAGATAAGAACAAGGAAAAGTGGCCCAAGACTTATAAATAGTAAAAAGCTCTTGAACACCATCCTTCCAAGGAGACGAAGAACATCCAGAGGCAAGGCAAGGTAAAAGAGGCAGTATGCCTTTCATTTTGAAAGCCAAGCCACTTGAATAGGAACTACAAGCAGAATAAAGGGCATGATAAAGTTGAATTCGTTATAGAGTGCAATATTTCCATTTATACAAATTAGGTATCATATATATCTTGTGGTGTTGACATCTGTATCTAAATACATGAACCAAGTAGATTCCAAAAGATTACCTAAGGAGAGGTGGATTTGTGAGCTGCCAATGCTGAGAGGATAACTAATATGGACATTGGTGACTACCACCTTTTATTTCCAATGAAAATAGTTTTGGTTTTAAGAGGTTGTCATTATATACCTATAGTTACCAGGAACATAATTTTTGTTTCATGTTTAGATGCAGATGGGTTTATTTTTGAATTTAGTAAAATTTGTTTATTTTATAAGGAAAAAACATGATATGGTATAGAGTATTTAAATAATGATATATAAATATTAAATTATAAAAAACAATTATTGGAAACTGATAACAAATCATGTTCACACAACCCATATAACACCCAGCCATGGCATCACCATCTCGGTATGAAAACGAGATGTATTTAACAAATATCTACCGAGATCATTATTCAGACTATTCATAGTTAAAAAAAACATGATAGATGTAATTCTTGTTTACAAGTAAAAATGACCAAACCACCATTCAGTGGATATAGTGAAAGGTCCAGATAAATTCTAGGATTGGTATACACTAATGTGTGTGGACCGTTTCCAGTGGAAGATAGAGGTTGATATTCATACTTCACTACTTTTACTGATTACTTGAGTAGATATGGATATATATACAAGATGTGGTATAAGTATGATTACTTAGATAAATTCAATGAATTCATGAATGATGTAGATAATCAGCTTTATAAGAAGATAAAGAATTCTCAATTGGATTGACGTGGTGAATATATTAACCAAGAGTTTATAGAATTTCAACGGGATTTTGCAATTCTATATCAACTCATTCTACCTTATAAAGCACTGTGGAATGGTTTAAGTTAAAGGAGTAACTATAACATATTAGACATTGTATGATCAAGGATGAGTCATGAAGATCTTCCATTATCCTTTTGGAGATATGCATTACAAATTCTGGAATACACATTAAATCGAGTACCAACTAAAGAATAAAATGGAATTCCCTTTATGTTATGGAGTGAAAGAAACCCATTTTTTCATATACACATGTATGAGGTTGAGAGGTGTTTGTTAAGGCCTTATTAGGTAACAAACTATATATCTATGTCACAAAGTGTATCTTTATTGGGTATCCCAATGAAACAAAGGGATACTACCTATACAACCCCTCTGAAAACAAAGTGATTGTTTCCATACAACTCGTCATTCTTGAGAGGTATACCATCATAAAAATGGATAGTGGGATAAATATTGAATCTGATGAAGTTGAGGCTCAAGATACACAATAGTTGGTATAAGAATAAAATTTATAGGACCCTCTAGAAGAATTGGTTCCTAACACACAAGTACTGTATAGGATTGTATGAGAGGTAAGCGGATCAGATATATATGGTTTTCTAGTCATTGAAGATGGTGATTCATTATTGATTGACAACAATGAACATATATCCTACAAGGAGAATGTAGATTACTAATAATATATAAGATGGAAATAATCCATGAAGTCTAAATTGTATTCCATATATCAGAACCCTTTTTGGGTTCTAGTCGATGAACTAGTTGATGTAAATCTTGTTGGATGAAAATGGGTATTCAAGAGGAAACTGGACATGGAAGGTAATACAAATGCCTATAAAGAAATTCAAGTGGATAAAGGGTTTAAACCACACCAAGGAATTTACTATAATGAAATATTTTTTCAAGTTTCTTTGTTTTAATCCATTATAATTCTACTTTCTATAACATCTTACCATGACTTTGAGATTTGGTATATGGATGTCAAAATTGCATTCCGTAAAAAGAACCTTCAAGAAGATGTCTATATGACCCAAACAAATGGGTTTGTTACTCCAGGTGATGCCAAATGAATTTTCAATTTGTAGAGATCAGTTTATGAATTAAAGAAAGTGTCTTGGTCATGGAACATTCAATTCGATGAATTAATCAAATAATTTGGTTTTATAAAGAATGAATGTGATCCATGAGTTTATAAGAGGTTTTGTGGGAATGATGTCATTATCCTAGTAGTATATTTTGATGAAAAATTAATTTATGGAAATTAAATTCTAGTCTTACAGTTAGTTAAGAACTAGTTAAATAGGTTTTTTTCCATGATGGAATTAGGAGAATCAACCTATATTCTTGGGATCAACTTCATTCGTGATAGATCCAAATGGTTTCATGGAAAAATTCAAATTACATATATTGAACAGATACTAAAGGGATTTATTATGGAATAATTGTAGAGACCCGAAGCTTAACGTACATGAACATTACATTACTTTTGTGGAATACTTAGTACATAAAAAAAACACACACACAAGGATCGTAATAGTTTAGTGTCTTTGGAAACTCGGAACGTAATCTTCTAATCGTGGTGAAAGATCTTCAATATCTCCCATAAAGATCTTCCCTTTTTTTACCTAAAACCTTTCTTTATATCCTAGGGAAAAGAAAACATAAAAGTGTTAGCTCGAATGCTCAGTAAGGGTAAACAAAAGAAAAATCAATCACATCATATTCATAAGAACATAACTTTTGGAAATCTTAACCTGCAAAAGAGAGCATAATTTCATAACATGGGATAAATCATAATAGTGAAATGAAATCCCAATAATCATAACATAAAACATGAAACTTTTTGGAATTCACACATAATCATAGAGAATCATTTCTTGTTAGTCAAGACTCATTGCCAAGACTATCTTAGTGGACAAAGTCCCTTTCTGAACCGAGTCACCCTCGTTTCAGTCCTGTTTCACTGAACCGGTATGACCTACCGTCCAGCCATGTCTATCTCATGAGATATAAAATCTTTACCCAATGCATTGGAGGGAGATATAGGTCCCACCCATCTTATAATGAATCCTTTCTTATGTGTGCCACATAATCATAAATCATACATCATCGCATAACACATGTAACAAAAATGGGATTCTTGAAACATCATGACATCATGAAACAAATCATATAAGGTAAATGACTTCATAAAAATAATTCCCTCAAAACATAATCAAATCAATGTAATAATAGGGATAAAACAGAACCCTATATTATCTTAGATGGAAAATAATTTTGATAAAACATTTGAACTACATTTTTGAGGAAAATATCCTTTCTACTTCAAATACATTTTTCCTCTCTTAGCATGTGATACAATTTTAATCTAAAAGAAGTTGATTAAAAATAAGCTTGAAAACATTTAAAGGAAGCTTCTTGGAAATAATGTTTTCAAAATCCATTCATGCCTTATAAGTTAAAAAAACATTCTTCTCGTACTTTTGTCAGAAAAGTCAAAAAAGTACCTCGTACGAAAAACGACAAAAGATTCCTTTCATATCCTAAAAATTTACCGAAGGGTAAAATTGAATATAAACTATTGTATAAGGATATAAATATTACATATTGAGGAAACATGGATGTGGATGATAAAATACACCCCAGTAAATGCCAAAGTATAAACAATCTCGGATAAAAATGAGATTGTGATATTTCCCTTACCTTAGGTCCGATTTGCTTCATAAGTGTCCGAACCTCCTGTATAATGATTTAAATAATTTCATTTACTTATTACAGAATCATATTCATTGTTATGATATCATATATGGTTCACTTATGACATTATATTACCCGTTATTTTGTAAATTCCATGTTAAAGAGCGTTTTGGGTAAAATTGTTTCATTTGTCGACCGTGTTTTGACTTGTAATTATTCATATGATTACTTAGATCATGATTACTAAACTCTAAAACATGATTTATATAAATATATATTCATAATATACATATATATAATAAATCAGAAAATGGAAAGAAATACGCCGTTCATGGAGACGGTAGTCCGTACGTACGCATGAACGCTGTTTTCGTTTCCTTATTGAATTGAATGGAATTAAGACATACATATAAATATAAATAAATACAGTTTCATTATTATGTCATATATTTAATTCGTACTTATTATATATACTTTATAATCCTTCATGAATGGTTAATCATTGAGAATGAATCTCATCGCGTCGTGGAGACGGTAGTCCGTACGTACGCACGAGCGATGATATCATTCCCATGGTCGTGGAATTGTGTTGAAGTGTTTGTATACTATTTCAGTATCAATATAACTTTATAATAATCATATATAGTTACTCATTACACCATTATACCAATCCAATTAAGTTGGTGGCGGAAAATAGATTACACCACGACGTGGAGACGGTATTCCGTACGTACGCACGTGTGGTGATTTCCTTTTTCTGTAGGATGGATAGAAGGTTAATTAGAGTTGTTTCATATTTATAATAACATATCAGTATATAAGAAATACTGATGTTATTACTTTATCATGAAACAACTAAATAAGAAGAAGTTAAAGAAGAAATAAGTTGAAAAGACCAGTAATGGATATTACCTCTTCTTTGGAACGCCTCTTTGAATCCTCCACTTAGGAAACTAAGATTGGTCTTCGAAGAAGACCAGGACCTCTAGGATTATTCTAGGGAAGTGGAGAAGGGATTTTGGCAGGGTTTGGCCGAGATTGAGTGCTTAAATTGGTGTGAGGAGGAGGGGAAGGAGGTGCCCTTTTATAAGGGAGGAGAGGGGCACCTTAGGAATATCTCAAAATATTATTTTATATTAAAGTCAAAATCAGTTTATAATGGTTCAGAGGGTCTTATTTCGAAGCTAAAGTGGGTATGGGTCGAAATCCTATCAACCAATAGGATTTAGACAAGTTTAGGTTATTATTGTAACCTTATCAATTAGATTTAACTCTAAGTTAAATAATTTAACTTTTACCATGTCTTTTTGTTTTCTTACACTATATGGTTAATACACTTACTATAACATGCCAAACGAACCCCAAATTGTTTATTATTAATATATATATCATTATCTAAGTCATTTGGCCGAACCATAGATTTTTAGGAATAAAATAACAATTAATAATATAATATTTGATTTAAAAACTATTTTGTGTCAATTTTGACACTATCTGATATATGATTTTTGTGAAAGTCATAACAGAATTATATGTTCGAACCAAGTTGATTAAATCAACACTAATATAGCATAGTAACCTATAAAATTAGTGGGATTAATAAAAAGTCTCAAATTACATTTATTTGGGTGTTTATAACATCAATTATGTCAATATTTCATTAATACGATAATTACTGCATCATCATTGTGTCATAAATAAATTACATTATTTAATGTCTAAAAATTATAAATAAAATACCATTATGTAGGCAATATTTTTATATTTCAAATGAATATTTATATTCGAATTTATCTTATGTATAACCCCATATTAAAAATTATTTACTTATTAAACATTGATTTTAACTATTTTAACCCTTCTTTAAATAAATTAATAATAAATGTCCTAATCTAATCCAAGTGGGCCTAAATGATAATATTTTACACTTAAGGTTGTTTTTGGTCGAGATACACTTGTCCAATAGGATTAGGACATGTGTTAGGGTAATATTAATATCATTTTTACCCCTAATTACCCTATTTACTTTTAACCGTGGTAAATAAAAGTAAAAAGTTACTATTCACCAAAAATTATTTTCATCTCATTGAACCAAATTTTACTTACTGACATCAACCGTGTCTCTCGTATTTTTGAAATTCCATTCACAGAATCGGTAAAATTAAGATTTATGAAAAAATTAAATTTTTTAACTACCACTTAGTAGTTTCACTATTCATAAAAAATTGACGTTTTTCAGAAAAATGCCAAAATTTCACCCTAAGCTATAATTGATATTCCAAATTCAAAAATTATTTATATTTTACAAAATTCCCAACATATAAGTTGCATTAATTAATTTTATAATTAATTTCCGCTGTCACAACAAATAGCGTGTTTTTAAGAGATAATAACTATCAAAAGATTAACACTTGTTTATGTCTGGTGTAAATGTGAAATTACATCCAATGACCAAAATTGTATTGAATTGTAAAAATATATTCTAAATATACTTTAAAACCACTCAAATTAATAATTTATCACTATTAATTATTTCGATTAAAAAAGTTGTTTTTAATTAAAATTTAGTAATTTTCACTATTCATCAGAAAATAAAAGTTATCCGAAAAGTACCAAAATTTCACCCTAAGCTAATTTCGATATTATGAATCCAAAAATGATTTCCATTTTGAAAAATAAAATTAAAAAATTTCAAAAAGTGGTTATTACTATTCATAACGGCTAGTTTTAATAATATTTTAATAGCGTATTGTTGTTTAGTGAAACTCGTTATTGCGTACTACACACGCTATCGAGGAAGGTCGCGATTGCGTGTAATGCAAGGCAAATCAAGGATGCGTGTTGTGTAAGCTCTTTTGGTGTAGCGTACAACACAAGACATTAGTGAAATTAAAACGAATATTTTTCATAAAATCTCGGGGTGTTACATTCTACCCCCCTTAAAATGAATTTCGCCCTCGAAATTCGTCGGGGTTATAAATGGTTTACTATTCGAAAGTTTCTTTAATAGAAACCCACATCGTAAAAAGGAATACCAAACACAATCTTTCAAAATGAAAGTATGAAACGTAACAGTTACCCAAATAAATTAATCACTTGGTTTCCACATAGGTGAAAATATGGATATGGAAGAAAAATCTAACCATCATGTTCTGATGGAGAGTGGTAGAGAACATGGCTATGGAAAAGCCTACAATCACAAATCCATAAATTTGTGATGATCTAAGGTACCATCTGATTAATCAAATATAAGAGCACTAGGACAACGTTTTTGGTTTTCAAGATCATTTCCCTAAAGTTGATGAAATTGGAATTAGAAGAAATACTTTCGTGATTTTGGTATAGTCTCACCGTTTGTCGTTCTTTGATCAATTTCCACTTTATCTCTTAAAGAAATGAAGTTGAATTTGTCATTCGTGATGTGTTAGCAGATCATGTGATAGAATGATGGGTCATTCCATATCTTTCAAACAAAAGGTTAGCAAAAGTTATAAGTCCATCTTATGGTTAATCGTATATGGTTCCAAAAATGAATTTATACTTTATATATCATACCGCTTAATAAAATAAAACTAGTTTCTACTAACCAGGGACTTCCTGTAGGCCAGTGGTAGGCAATAAAGGCCAGTCGCACTTCGGTTGTGGGTTCGATTCCCACAGCCTTGTCCGACGCGATGGGCTGTTGCCCGTCCTGCAGGTTGTCCTTTTTCGAAAACTATATTACTATAATATCCCATCAATAATATTGAAAAAACATATATCCTTAAACAATACTAACTTATGTCCAACATAATCCATTCCAATCTTTAGGCTTATCTATAATACTTCAGTCCACTATAATATAGTGAAAACGATTACCAGAGATTTAATACCATCGTTGATCCCCATATATCATAAGATATGTCTTGTTGGTCACATTCCAAACATTCAAAGTCCTTAATCATGTATTCTATTGAATACGAATTGAAACTTAGTGAAAACATGAATGCAGTTAAATGTTAACACATTTCACATACCAAAATCCTCAAAATTCTATATACTCAAACCATGATATCACTTAGTCCTTATATCAATCGTGAGCTCATGAATACTGTCAAATATTTAATTGTCTCGTTTTCCCTTCATTATGCGCATATCATTCTTTTTCCAAAAATATCTCAATCACTTTCCATGGTTATTGGTACCATAAAATTATTGAAAACCACAATAGACCAATAAATAAATATTCCAATATTCCACGATACTATATACAACACTATTTTGGAATCCCATTACATAAACACTTCATCATTCCACCACATCGTTTTCATATTCAACATCGCTAATAGTGATCGCATGTGACTTCCCTTTGTCCTTTTCCTTAAGTGGTTGCTCATGTTGATCATCACTAACCCTTGGATTAGGGCATTTATTGGCATAATGTCCCATATCCTTGCACTTGAAACATTGAAGTGTTGGTGCTGCGTTCTCTGCAGTGTTTGCTTTATTCACATCATTAGAAACCCTTTTTCCATTACTTCGACACTCAGGTACTCGATGACCTTCTTTTCCACACTTAAAACATTTTCTAGTCCCTTTAAGACAATCTCCACCATGCTTCTTTCCACACTTTGAGCATAAGGAAACATTCATTTTCTTTCACCATTATTCTGAGATTTCTCCTTGAACTCCATCTTTCATTTCTTTTCAAAACCATGAGATGGATATGTAACACCAACTTCCATTTCTACCTTCATAGCACAACGCACAATTTCTTCATAGCTACTGAAGTCTCGTATAGCTAATGCCCTTCGAAGACTTGGTTTTAAGCCACTGAAAAATCGATCAACTTTACTTTCAGGTTGGATGATAACGCCAGATTCATACCTTGCAAGTCTTGTAAAATTCGCTTCGTATATACCAAAAGATTCATCATCCTTCTGTTTCAGCTCAAGAAACTCCTTTTCCATCTTCGTTCGAAGAATACGAGGGAAGTACTTACTGAAAAACAAGTCCTTGAACTCGTCCCATTCCATGGAATCAATTTCATCTCTTTTCCTCGTATTCTTGATAAGATTCCACCATTGATCAGCTTCACCTTCCAAACGATATACTGCTAAGATGACTTTATCATGTTCATAACATTGAAGAACTGAAAATATCTTTTTAGTGGTACTGTTCCATTGTTTAGCAACAAGTGGATTGGAAGACCCACTAAAAGAAGGTGGACGTTGCCTCATGAAGGACTCAATATAATATTGTTCCCTTCTCTGCTCATTTGGAAGTCCAGAATGATTCATAGCTTGTGTAAGTATAGCAATAAGATTTTTCACTCCATCTCCCATAACATTTGTTTGTTTAGGAGGACAATCATTGCATTGTCCATTGCATTGATCAACACGGTTCCTTCGGGTTCCATCCATCGTCTAAAACCCAAAAAGAATAGTGTGAGAGGAAAAAATCATGCTAGGGAAAACAAAATTATAAAGGGGGGGTATCCTCAATATCTAACTTCTTAGGTTAAATTCTATGATCGTTACCATAGTTCTAGGACTGTATCTTATACGTATACTTATCCTTAGGGACATCCCTAGACATACCTTAGAAATATCTCTAGGGATCTCACTAACGTTTTCGCATCCTAGTTTCCAAAGGTTGACTAAACCTTTCCTCTGATACCAACTGTAGAGACCCGAATCTTAACGTACATGAACATTACATTACTTTTGCGGAATACTTAGTACATAAAAAAAACACACACACAAGGATCGTAATAGTTTAGTGTCTTTGGAAACTCGGAACGTAATCTTCTAATCGTGGTGAAAGATCTTCAATATCTCCCATAAAGATCTTCCCTTTTTTTACCTAAAACCTTTCTTTATATCCTGGGGAAAAGAAAACATAAACGGGTGAGCTCGAATGCTCAGTAAGGGTAAACAAAAGAAAAATCAATCACATCATATTCATAAGAACATAATTTTTGGAAATCTTAACCTGCAAAAGAGAGCATAATTTCATAACATGGGATAAATCATAGTAGTGAAATGAAATCCCAATAATCATAACTTAAAACATGAAACTTTGTGGAATTTACACATAATCATAGAGAATCATTTCTTGTTAGTCAAGACTCATTGCCAAGACTATCTTAGTGGACAAAGTCCCTTTCTGAACCGAGTCACCCTCGTTTCAGTCCTGTTTCACTGAACCGGTATAACCTACCGTTCCAGCCATGTCTATCTCATGAGATATAAAATCTTTACCCAATGCATTGGAGGGAGATATAGGTCCCACCCATCTTACAATGAATCGTTTCTTATGTGTGCCACATAATCATAAATCAAACATCATCGCATAACACATGTAACAAAAATGGGATTCTTGAAACATCATGAAATCGTAAAACAAATCATATAAGGTAAATGACTTCATAAAAATAATTCCCTCAAAACATAATCAAATCAATGTAATAATAGGGATAAAAACAGAACCCTATATTATCTTAGATGGAAAATAATTTTGATAAAACATTTGAACTCCATTTTTGAGGAAAATATCCTTTCTACTTCAAATACATTTTTCCTCTCTTAACATGTCATACAATTTTAATCTAAAAGAAGTTGATTAAAAGTAATCTTGAAAACTTTTAAAGGAAGCTTCTTGGAAATAATGTTTTAAAAATCCATTCATGCCGTATAAGTTAAAAAAAACTTTATTCTCGTACTTTTTTCGGAAAAGTCAAAAAAGTACCTCGTACGAAAAACGACAAAAGATTCTTTTCATATCCTAAAAATTTACCGAAGGGTAAAATTGAATATAAACTATTGTATAAGGATATAAATATTACATATTGAGGAAACATGGATGTGGATGATAAAATACACCCCAGTAAATTCCAAAGTATAAACAATCTCAGATAAAAATGAGATTGTGATATTTCCCTTACCTTAGGTCTGATTTGCTTCGTAAGTGTCCGAATCTCCTGTATAATGATTCAAATAATGTCATTGACTTATTACAGAATCATATTCATTGTTATGATATCATATATGGTTCACTTATGACATTATATTACCCGTTCTTTTGTAAATTCCATGTTAATGAGCGTTTTCGGTAAAATTGTTTCATTTGTCGTCCGTGTTTTGACTTGTAATTATTCATATGATTACTTAGATCATGATTACTTAATTCCAAAACATGATTTATATATATATATTCATAATATAAATATATATCATAAATCAGTAAATGGAAAGAAATACACCGTTCATGGAGACTGTAGTCCGTACGTACGCATGAACGTTGTTTTCGTTTCCTTATTGAATTGAATGGAATTAAGTAGATGACATACATATAAATATAAATAAATCCAGTATCATTATTATGTCATATATTTCATTAGTACTTATTATATATACTTTATAATCATTCATGAATTGTTAATCATTGAGAATGAATCTCATCGCGTCGTGGAGACGGTAGTCCGTACGTACGCACGAGCGATGATATCGTTCCCATGGTCGTGGAATTGTGTTGAAGTGTTTGTATACTATTTCAGTATCAATATCACTTTATAATAATCATATATAGTTACTCATTACACCATTATACCCATCCAATTAAGGTGGTGGCGGAAAATAGATTACACCACGGCGTGGAGACGGTATTCCGTACGTACGCACGCGTAGTGATTTCCTTTTTCCGTATGATGGATAGAAGGTTAATTAGAGTTGTTTCATATTTATAATAACATATCAGTATATAAGAAATACTGATGTTATTACTTTATCATGAAACAACTAAAGAAGAAAAAGTTGAAGAAGAAAGAAGTTGAAAAGATCGGTAATGGATATTACCTCTTCTTTGGAACGCCTCTTTGAATCCTCCACTTAGGAAACTAAGATTGGTCTTTGAAGAAGACCAGGACCTCTAGGATTATTCTAGGGAAGTGGAGAAGAGAGTTTGAAAGGGGTTGGCCGAGTTTGAGTGCTCAAATTGGTGTGAGGAGGAGGGGAAGGAGGTGCCCTTTTATAAGGGAGGAGAGGGGCACCTTAGGAATATCTCAAAATATTATTTTATATTAAAGTCAAAATAGGTTTATAATTCTTCCAAAGGGTATTATTTCGAATCTAAAGTTGGGATGGGTCGCAATCCTATCAACCAATAGGATTTAGACAAGTTTAGGTTATTATTTTAACCTTATCAATTAGATTTAACTCTATGTTAAATAATTTAACTTTTACCGTGTCTTTTTGTTTTCTTACACTATATGGTTAATACACTTACTATAACATGTCAAACGAACACCAAATTGTTTATTATTAATATATATATCCTTATCTAAGTCATTTGGCCGAACCATAGATTTTTAGGAATAAAATAACAATTAATAATATAATATTTGATTTAAAAACTATTTTGTGTCAATTTTGACACTATTTGATATATGATTTTTTTGAAAGTCATAACAGAAGTATATGTTCGAACCAAGTTGACGAAATCAACACTAATATATCATAGTAACCTAGAAAATTAGTGGGATTCATAAAAAGTCTCAAATTACATTTATTTTGGTGTTTATAACATCAATTATGTCAATATTTCATTAATAAGATAATTATTGCATCATCATTGTGTCATAAATAAATTACATTATTTAATGTCTAAAAATTATAAATAAAATACCATTATGTAGGAAACCTTTTTATCTTTCTAATTAATATTTATAGTCGAATTTATCTTATGTATAACCCCATATTAAAAATGATTTACTTATTAAACTTTGATTTTAACTATTTTAACCCTTCTTTAAATAAATTAATAATAAATGTTCTAATCTAATCCAAGTGGGCCTAAATGATAATATTTTACACTTAAGGTTGTTTTTGGTCGAGATACACTTGTCCAATTGGATTATGACATGTGTTAGGGTAATATTAATATCATTGTTACCCCTAATTACCCTATTTACTTTTAACCGTGGTAAATAAAAGTAAAAAGTTACTATTCACCAAAAATTATTTTCATCTCATTGAACCACATTTTACTTACTGACATCAACCGTGTCTCTCGGATTTTTGAAATTCCATTCACAGAAGTGGTAAAATTAAGATTTATGAAAAAATTAATTTTTTTAACTACCACTTAGTAGTTTCACTATTCATCAAAAATTGAAGTTTTTCAGAAAAACTGCAAAAATTTCACCCTAAGCTATAATTGATATTCCGAATTCAAAAATGATTTATATTTTACAAAATTCCCAACATATAAGTTGCATTAATTAATTTTATAATTAATTTCTGCTGTCACAACAAATAGCGTGTTTTTAAGAGATAATAACTATCAAAAGATTAGCACTTGTTTATGTCTGGTGTAAATGTGAAATTACATCCAATGACCAAAATTGTATTGAATTGTAAAAATATATTCTAAATATACTTTAAAACCACTCAAATTAATAATTTATCACTATTAATTATTTCGATTAAAAAAGTTGTTTTTAATTAAAATTTAGTAATTTTCACTATTCATCAGAAAATAAAAGTTATCCGAAAAGTACCAAAATTTCACCCTAAGCTAATTTCGATATTATGAATCCAAAAATGAATTACATTTTGAAAAATAAAATTTCAAAATTTCAAAAAGTGGTTATTACTATTCATAACGGCTAGTTTTAATAATATTTTAATAGCGTATTGTTGTTTAGTGAAACTCGTTATTGCGTACTACACACGCTATCGAGGAAGGTCGCGATTGCGTGTAATGCAAGGCAAATCAAGGATGCGTGTTGTGCAAGCTCCTTTTGGTGTAGCATACAACACAAGACATTAGTGAAATTAAAAAGAATATTTTTCATAAAATCTCGGGGTGTTACAATAATCCATGAGAGGATTGGTTCCAGTGTCACATGGTTTTCATATTTCTACGAAAATGTGTCCTCAAACACAACACGATAATGAGAGAATAGTAATAGCCCATAAGCTTCGATGATATAATCAATCATGACTTCCATGATATATAAAAGGCTTGATATTTCCTATGCACTGATAATGGTAGGTAGAATTAGAAAAATATAGGAGAACATCATTGGACTACTGTTAAGGCTATCCTTAACTATCTGAGAAGAACTAAGGATATGTTCCTTGTGTTTGGAGGAGATGCAGAACTAGTTATCAGAGGTTATAATGAAGATAATTTTCAGATAGATCATAATGATCTAAAGACACAATTAGAATATGTTTTTTTCTCAATGGAGGATATGTGAGCTGGAAGAGTTCAAAAAGGATAGTTATTACTGATTTAAAAGTGTAGCCCGAGTATATAGTGGCTTCTCATGTATCCAAAGAATATGTTTGGATTTGTAATATTGTCAAAGATATTGAGGTGGTGCCTAGAAATAAATATATTATCACATTTTATTGTGATAATACTGTATCAGTGACTCTTGAAAAATAGCCAAGGTCACACCAAAGGAAAAAGAATATACTCTCAAAGTATCACCTATTTATGGGTTTCAATCATAAGGGTGATGTTTTATTGAGAAAAGTACCCAAATAAGAGAATGTGTTGGACCCCTTGAATAAAGTCCTACCTTAGCAGAAAAATGAGTATCATGTGAGGGCTAGAGGAATTAAGGTTGTTAGTAGTTGGATATAGTGTAAGTGGGAGTCTATTGGATTGTTTTCCATAGAACAAAATTATGTGAACTTTAGGATAAACATGTATTAATTATTTTTAATATTAATAAACTACTTATCACATAATGATTGTTATTCAATGTGACATAGTTTGTGATAATATCATAATAGTAGCTGTCAAACTAAATCTTTATATCAGTTCCCTGCTATGATTAGAACACAGATGTTCTATGACACAAATCTTGAATAAATTTTCTCTTGATAGATGATATAATTTTATGGACAAATATTATATTTTCTATTATGGGTGGATACTCATAGTAAATTGAGGCACCTTCTCATGGTGTATGCCCTTGGTAATATCCATTAAGATATTATGAGAAAAAGACTATCCTGTAGGAAATCCACATTTATATGTGTCCTTAGATGTTCCTATTTGCATGCATGTCTATTGGTCCTTAGACATTACGATTATTATTAATGAGTATAATGATTCACATAATTTTACGTATTGATGAATTCCATGATGAAATATCTTCATAGAGATGTAGGATACATTGGGTGCATCATGATTAACCATTCACTAATGAATAATGTGAGAAAGAATTTTTCACTTGTATTCTTTAACACATGTTTATATATCATGCCTTTTTAGGTAAGTGATATAGATCAACTAAATCTATGGACATGGTGTTCTGGAGGCAAGTTCTTTTTTTAGAAGGTAAAAAAAGACAACGAGAACATAGGTTGATGGAACCGGCATGCAACATGCTTTATTTGAGATATCATGATAAAGGGATTATATTATATATTAAGATTTTATATGAGGTATTATATAGTTTCAACATTAACCACTTTATCTATTGGTTCATTATCATGTTTTTAGTTTATGACCTTGGACTTTAGGTCGTTAAACAAAATTTCATTAAAAAGATTCTTAGAGGGTTACACACTACATGTTTCTAGAATCACAGTTAAATAATAAATTATTATTATTTATTTAATTAGTTGAATAAATATTCTCCCCGTATGTGTTTTAATAATTATTCATGTATGCTTGGTTGCATATAAATATTAATTTTCTATTTTAGTAAATATAATATTTATCTATTTATTAGTGAATAATGCAATGGTATTTATTTAATAAATAAATAGAAAATATTCTAGGTATTATAAATATTATGGTGGAATGGATGACCGTGATTATAGGTTTAGTGAGAAATAATAAATATTGAGTATTATTTGATTAGATAATATTTAATTATAATTCAAAAGTTAATAACATGTCGAAAAATAATGATATTATTATTATTTTACATTGGGTTTCTCTAGGAATAAAAAAATAATTCAGGGATATTTTGAAATTTTTTTATTTTAAACCTAGAGATATATAAACCCAATTACGTTATTTTACCAGAAGAATATTCATTTGTTTGGATTTTTCACAATGGAATTGGGTAATTCTATCAATCCTAGAGAGATCCCATATTTAGAAACTCTCTTAATAATGGAGAGAAATCCTCCTCCACCCGATCAAGGAGAGCACATTAGAAGCGGTTCTCAATGAGATCAATGGTGGATAATGTAAGCACAAGGATCTACCATGTTAGCACATAGATATTCCTTCGGCAATATCTGACTATTCTCAAAACAAAGGAGGATCACCACCAAAGGGAATCTGCAGTTGATTACTACAAACTGATAATAAAAAAATGCAGATATGTTGCCTGATTCATCAATGAAAAAAGAATTACATCAAATATAATTATTTAATTAATTAAATTAACTATATATAATATGTTATTATCCCCCTAATGGTTCTGGAAAAATTTCTATTGTATGTTTCTTTGACTTAATTTTGTTAATCACGATGTTCAACGTTCTGTTTAATTTTGATTAATCATCGATCATGGAAAATAAGAGTTGGGCACCGCCTATCACACACTTCGGCAGCTCCCGAAACCGACAACTGGCCCAAACATGACCATGTGGGATCCCTCAATAGTGGCTCCAAAATATTGGTAATGATAATTATGGCTCAAACAAACCATAAATATTTTCCATAGGGGAGTGAGAAATCATAATGCTCTAAATATAGACTCCTGATGTAGTTTTTTTATCAAATTATGTGGGGGTTTTCCTCTATAAGTACCTTAGGGAAGGTTGTGTTAGAAAGGATACAACAAATATAATTTCTTTTGGTCCTTATATTTGTTAATAATGACACCTTTCTATCTGTATCACCAGAAAAAGGAATAGATTACCCTACTATGGATGATCTTTGAGGGTGATATGGGCTGTGGGCTCTCAGTAGTTGAGATCAAGGTGGGTATAGTAGTAGAGATATAATTGTGGATTTATGCATAAATGATCCTTAATTCCCTAGGCCTATTGTATTTGGGTCATCAATATTCTATAATTTGATTCCAATAAGGTATATGGAATCATCTTGTTCATATGAATATATTAAAAATGATGAAACATTACCCAATTCCATCCATTCCATCAAATACAGAGATAGGATCCATGTTGATGATGTAATAGGTTGGGGATACCTGATGATATCTTCTCCCATGTCACATGAGAGTTTCATTATAGGCCCAAAATATTATTCATTGGATTTTGTGCTGAATATTTTGTTCTGGTGATAAGAAATTTGTTTTGTTCCCCATCATTACTAGTCCAAATAGTTTAAGGGGATAGGTTTCATGTTGGGTTCACATATTTTGTTTCTAATACTTTCTACCATAATTGTGTTCCATCATCCCTTCTTTTAGAGACACACTAATTGTTTTTCCACATTCCCACATTCTAAAGGGGGAGGCTTCTAACAAATTAATTAGTAATGCTTCCTCCTTGATCAAAATGGGATGATGGGATATCATCTCCTCATTCCAACAACTCCTCACTAGAGTTTATCTTCTAGTTCGAGTCTCCCTCATAGATTTAATTCCTATTCATGAAACTCATACCCAATGCTATCTCGAGGTGGGAACCGGTTAATTATATATTTTTTCACAATTAGAAAGAAAAATTTAGTCAGGGTGGGTTTTAAGGTATGGAGTTTCATGGAATCTATGGATGTTATGTGTGTTAGGAATATATTTAGTCTTATCCTTTTGAAATTTGAGTATTCTCATATGAGGCATCATAGGTGAAGAACCAAAGGAATCACGTGTCATCCACGAAGTAATATATTCAAAGGGAACACACATCTAAGGGATTTTCGAAAATAAATACCATTTTTATTTTATCATGTATAGTTTATGTTTGGGTTATAGGTTAATCATCTTATAGGGATAGGTTGGTTGTAGGTTTGAAATCTTGTGGGGATAGGTGGGACACAAGTTTAATGTCATCTGGGTCTAGGAGGGTCATAGGTTTAACTTATTTTTGGGATAGGTGGGTGAAATTTCTAAAATCTTCTTAGGATAGGTGGGTCACAATTTTAACATCTTATGAGGATAGGTAGGTCAGACAATTAACTTCAGGTGAAGACAGGTGGGTCACAAGATAAATGTCTTATGGGTATATGTGGTTGGATAAGTGTGTCCCTAGGGGGAATATTTCACATAAGGAATTTGGTTAAGTGTCTCCCCATGGGGGAATATTTAAAAATTTGTATTTGGTTAGGTCTATCCTCATAGGGGAATATTTCACACATGATATTAGATAGAGTGTAACGGGGATTTCATGATTGAACATCAAAGAGGTGCCAAAGGATTATCTAGTTGTTGAGATTGACCCTTATAGATTATTCCTATATAACTTATCAGTAATCAAGGATAAAAAATCATGTAGTTTGATGCAGAAGTTTATGGACATGTGACATGAATCATCTATGTAGTTTAACATCATGTGGTAAGAACAATCATATCCCGAAATAAATATCAATTAGGAATGGTGTGGGTATTACACATGTAAGTAGTGTAAAGGTGTAATATCATCCCAATGTAGGAAAGTATTGTGTGTGGATTATTTGTGGAATCGTTCTTATGTGGGAGGATCATCCCATGGTGGGGAAGGATGGTTTGTGTAATTTGCATGAATATTTCTGGAAGATGGAGGATTGTTCCATAGTGGGGAAGAAGATGGAATCCCTTGACAATCATAGATGGGGAATCCCATTATCATTAGATGGCATAACAAGTGTGGTTTCAATCCATTACATTCCTACATGGGGAATCCTGTGATCATCCCATTGGGTAAGGCTACAGTTTTACATCCTATGCTAAGGAAGTTCTCATTCATTTTAACATAATATCACTAGAATGTGGGGATATAAAATTTTACACCATGTAGCTCAGACATTGTTGCGGTATACCCATGTGATACCATTTTGAATTTGGTGAGTAAGATCTAGAATAATTCATATCAACAAGGGAAGGTCAGAAGTTTCCCTTGATGAATCGACCTTTTGGTCATACGTTTCAACTAATCATGCACCTGTAGGTGGGGAATGGCATAAACAATATTACAGCGGAGTGTCAATCAGTGGTCCCAACATTCGTGGGACTATTATTAAGTGAAATAGATATTAGGGTGCCTATTTGTAGGATAAAAAGACAAGGTAATGGATTATCCCATTCTTGTTGTAATGGTGGAAGACATAAGGATTTTAGAACTAGCTGTATGGGAATTTGGGGTGCAGGTGAACTAGTTTGGAATGGGTATATGATCCCTGTAAAGTACATATTCATGAAAGAGTGTTTTCTAAATGTTGGAATCATATAGAGTCCTGGGGGATGAGTTTCATGATGTTTTGGGTATAAATAATGATTAAGGATTCAAGAAGGACACAGGTCTCATGAAAGATAATATTTCATGAAATAGGGTTTCCCTGCCTCATGGGGAATTCTTTGTTCCCATGGGGTTGGTTTTCTAAAGGTTAATTATCCAATGAAACCCCCAGAACCACCAAGGGATTTATTCTTTCATCAAGTCCATGAACTATTTCAAATTGGATCTCCACAATAGTTTGAGGTTCTCAAAATCCCATGGGAGGTATATTTTAAAAAATGGTTACCATTGGAAATCCTCCCATTTTATTTCATTAAATTGTATTGAGTTTCATGAATTTAGTGATTTAAAAATAAAATTAAAGTTCAAGTCCTATTATACGTAGTACCTGGGGGCATTTTTAGCCCCAAAAGTGTTGAGAGAATTGTTATTGAGAAATATGGAGGCTTACATGGAATATTATGAGTTTTAGGAAGAAAGGGTGTTATATGAACAAACATATGCTTCATGAAGGATACTACCTTGATATCTTTAAGTTTGAGTGGCTTCCATAAACGAATGTTATGGAGAGAATATGTTACCAACTCAAGATCCATATGTCCAAGAGAAATTTTCAAACCAATGTAATGCTATGTAGAGCTTACCAGCTCAAGATCTGTGAGTATGTGTGACTTCTACAAACTAGAAAAACATAGCATGGAGGATACCGCGTCTTGCTCCATGTAGCAGAGAGACATCCGCGAGTTGTGGCCATTTGTGAAGGTTTTGACGTTTGACAACCCATCCCCTTAAGTGGAGTTTTGATCCATTATCCATAATTTAATTTTATCTGATAATTCCATCATTTCTCTCTCTAATAAATCAAATATTTTGGTGTCAAAAATTACCGCAACATAATTGGATATAAAGAGGTATAGGAGGGTTGGATTCTAGGGGAAATCCTACAAAAATGGAATTTGGAAATCCCTATTGTAACGCCCCGACCCCAGTTACCCAGAGTCGGTGCATTATTACTTAACATTGGCACGATTACAAGTAATCAAGTCCCAAAAGACCGATCAATTTAGCAGTCCTGGAAAATAGATTACATACATGAATGTTACATTAAACATTAGAAACTGAAACACAACATAAATGATCCTTTGAGAATTCAATTAATACTATAGCTTAACCCTGGTTATCAATCATAATAAACTTCTTGTAATCTTGAGAAAATTAAAACATTGAAAGTGGTGGGATCATATGCTCAGTAAGGATAACAATATAGCGGAAACTTTCATTAATAAGCATAAACATTTAAGGCAATGTATAAGACTATAAAAAGAATTTTAAAATTAAATATCATCATAATATGTCAAAGATACAATAAAAAAATGCCATTTACTTATTCACATGGATATTTTACTAGTCGAATAATCACATGCAATATCAATAGCTACTTTCATAATGAAGGAATGAATAATTCCAGAATTCAAAACCTCATAGTCAAGGCCTTGTGCCAAGACTACATATAAGATTTTGTCAAGGCCTTGTGCCAAAACACTAGTTTGTCTCAGGAGGCTTACCAATGCATTGAGAAGCTATAACAAGCTCCACCCATCACTTACTAAGTCCAATGCATTCCTCATATGAAAAGGTTTAAACTTAACCAAAACATTCATATTAAAACTGGAATACAAATATCAATACTTTATCTATAAATAATGAATGGTATAAAGATAACACATCCACAGTCAAACATATCACAAAACCTTCAATACAATATGGAATATTTGTATCATAATAAATCAACTTAAAACAAGTTTAAAATCCAATAATGGATTTTGACATAGTTGAAAATGATTTGTAAAACTCTTTGAGAGAAATATCCCTTTGTCATGAAAACACATAAATGTCACACAATTTAGAAAGGAAGACATTTAAAGACATTTTTGAATCAAAGTTTCCAATTCCAATTTGAAACATTTGAAAGTAATTAACATTTTAAAACATTAATTCTCATTTAAATAAATCCTTAAAACCATTTTGAAATCATGGACATTAATGATAATGGTTTAGAAGAATAAATCTTTAAAACATTTAAAATAATGTTTTAGTAAAAAGTCCCTTAAAAATAATCCCTTTGAAAACTATATTATGAAATATGGACATGGATAATAAATATGTCCCAGTAGATACCTATGTAAAAACAACCTCGGATAATAAAGAGATTGTGAAATTAACCCTTACCTTGCACTTTCCTTTAGTGGAGGGTATGTTTAACCTCCTGTATGAAGACCGTAGTATGGAATTAAATTATACCATAACCATATTAATATTTATGCAATTATACATGATTCATTTATAACTTTATACTACCCATTTAATAATTATTTTCATATTAAATTAGCATTTCGTGTAATAATCGATTTATTTATCATACATATTTTAACTTGTTATTCTTGAACGTATTATTTAGATCATGATTTATATACATCCAGAATACAAAAATTTATTCATATATTATATATATTTATAATATAAATATTTATTATAGTTTGATATATGAAATGGAAAACACCGTTTATGGAGATGGTAAGCCGTACATACGCATAAACAATGTTTCTTTTTTCATATCGTATTGAACAGAAGTAAGTGATTAGGATATATGTAAGTAAATAAATACACACACACAAACATAGATATATATATATCTACAGTATCATTATTATGTCATATATTAAATACTTATTAGTAATATATATTTTTATAATCATCGATGTATGGTGAATGTGGAAATGAATCTCATCACGTCGTGGAGACTGTAATCCATACGTACGCACAATAGACAATATCATTTCCTTAACGGTGTGAAATTGGATGGTATATTAATTTTAAAGAGATATTATCATGTTATTTTAATTATTTATAGAAATATTACTCATTAATATATCCATCCACATAACATAGTGTTGAATAACAAATTACACAACATCGTGGAGACGGTTAGTCGTACGTACGCATGCATGGTGACATTATCATCTATAGGATGGATAGAATAATAAATATGGTTATGAATTATTTATAATAACATCACATTATATATAAGGAACTGGAGTAATTAGTTTGGTATGGTAATAACAAATAAATAGTTAGTGGAAGAATAAAATAACTTGAAAGATGGTGGTGAAATCATTACCTCTTCTTCGGGTTATTCTTTTTGATTTGATCAAAAGGCCTCCTTAAGTTGGCTTCTTGACCAAAGGAAGTCCTATATGATGAAGGTAGTATGGTTGGGACGATATATGGGCAGGGGTTCGTCGAGCCAAATGTCTTTGGAGGAGTTAATTTGAGATAAGGGGAAGTTCTCTTTTATAAGAGGGGTGAGGGGCACCTTCGAAAAAACATAAAATATTATTTTATAATAAATTCCTTTTAGATTTATAATGGATCCAAAATGAATTATTTAAAGTCTAAGGTGGGTATGGGTCGAAAAAAAACTCAACCAATAGGTTTTACTCAAGTTTAGTTTACCATTTTAACCTTATCTTTTAGATTTAACTCTAAGTTAGATAATTTATGTCTTATCACGTCTTCTTCTATTATTACAATATATGGATAATAAAAATAATATAAACAACCAAAAGAACCTAAAGTGGATACTTAATGGCCTATATAATATTATTTAAGCCCTTTTTTCGAACCTTGTATTCTTAAGAATATTATATCAACCAAAAATATAGTATTTGTTTTAAAAATTAATCTACGCCAATTTTGACTCTATTTGGTATTTTGTTTTTGTGAAAGTCATAACAACCTTATAACATCAATAAAAATATCTAATTAACCCAAACATGTCATATTAACCTAGAAAATTAGTTTAATTCTTAAAAAGTCTCAAATTACATTTATTTGGATATTTATAATATCAATTATTTTAATCTTTCATTAATAAGGTAATTACTTAATCATCATTGTTTCATAAATAATTTAACATATTTAATGTCTGAAAACTAAAGATAAAATACCGTTATATAGAAAATATTTTTATCTTTCTAATAATTATTTATAGTCAGATTTATCTTATGTATAACCCTTTATTAATAAATTTTAGTTATGAAAACTTGAATTTAACAATTTTAACTCTTCTTTAAATTAAATTATAATAAATGTCCTAATCTAATCCAAGTGGACCTAAAGGATCATATTTTACTTCTAACTTTCTTTTTGGTCGAATTACACTTATCAAATAGTATTAGGACATGTGTTAGGGTAATTATAATATCATTTTTACCCTTAATTACCCTATTTACTTTTAACCATGGTAAATAAAAGTAAAATGTTACTATTCACCAAACATTATTTTCATCTTATTGAACCAAATTTTACATAATTATATTAACCATGTCTCTCAGATTTTTGAAATTAAACCCACGGAAGCGGTAACATTATGTTTTAAACAAATTTGCAAATGCTCCTAGGAGGTGAGTAAAAGATGGCAAAAAGTTCGATAAAATTTTATATATATAAACTTATTATAAAATGGCTTCAATGAATTATGTTTATCATATATAGGTATTATGTATCTATTTTTACCTAAAATAAATTAAAATAAAATAACTAATTATTTAAATAAAAAGTCAGTTTTAACGAATAACGTAGTGTTTTTTCACTATTCATAAAAAATTGAAAGGTTTTAGAAAAATACCAAAACTTCAGCCTAAGATAATTCTGATAATCGAAATTCAAAAATGACGTCAATTTTCTAAAATTAATAACATAGATGTTTCATTTATTAATGTAAAATTAATTCCCATTGTCAAAACCAAAGAGTGGAATTTTAATAAGTAAAAACTATCAAAAGATTGACACCTGTTTATGTCAAATTTAAATGTGAAATTACGTATAACAAACTAAATTATATTAAATAATAAAAATATAATATAATTATACTTACAAACCATTCAAATTCATAATTTATCACTATAAATTATTTTGATTAAAAAAGTTTTTTAAGTAAAATTTAGTAATTATCACTATTTATCAAATATGAAAGTCATCAGAAAAGTACCAAAAATTAATCCAAACTAAATTTTTATATCATAAGTCTAAAGAAAAATTTAATTTCATTAAATTTAATATATAAAATTGTCATATATTGGTTAAAAAGGGTTCTCCATTAAAAGGTGGTGAAATTGCATTTTTTGAAAAATACTTATTTTATCTGAAAAAAATTAATTTGTTCTTATGCCATGTCTAAGAAACACATAATATGGATGTTAAAATTATATGGAGTATCTAAGATTCAAAATGCAGTTAATACTATTCATAACCGCTTTTTGAACGGTTAGTTTAGTATGTTGTGATGAGCTTGAACTCGATGTTGCATGTAGCGCAAGCTATTGAATAACTTTAATGAGATAACGTACTATAAAATCCTGGGGTGTTACATTCTCCCCTCCTTCAATAAATTTTGTCCTCACAATTTTAAATTGTTCATCTAAAATAAAAGGTTGAAAATAGAAAATAATTTTGAGGGAAAACCCACATCATAAATCAAGTTAATAAATTTTAATCTTAATAAGAGGAAAAGGAGAATGAAAAAGTCACCACCAAATTATGATCTCGATTAGGAGAACATTGGAGGAAATTAGAGACACATAATTGGATGGAAAACGTAAATATTTATTTGGAGTGATTGAGGTCATCATTAAAAAATAGTTGTAGAATTGAGGGCCTCAGAGACATCAATCTATGATGATTTAAAGTATCATCAGTTAAAAAAACATAAGGTATTAGAAAAACACATTTCTAGTTTTAAGATCCCTTACCTAAAGTTTAAGAATTAATTTCATCATAAAATAAGGGAAGAAAAAATATATACTTGATAAGTAGAGTTCCATCCTTTAACTAAGTTTTACTAAAAAATCATCTTTCACTCTAAAAGATAATAGAACATAAAAAATATATTCTATTTATCCTATTCATATAGGGTTCCAAAAAATGAATTTATAATTCATCTACCATACCTTTTAAAAAACTACATTATTCAGTCCTGGAAATCACGAGGGCCAATGGTAGGTGATACACCCTTGTTGCCCTTCGGTTGCAGGTTCAAGTCTCGTGACCTTACCGGAAGCGACTGGTTGCTGCCCAACCATCGGGTAGACCTTTTTATGGAAATCCAAAAATAATCTCAAACTATACTTATCCAATATAATTCTATCCAAGCTCATAATCCAGAATTTATAAGGAAGTTAAACATAATGAAGAGCCTTTTTCCACATAAAAACATGTGAAAACCTTCATCAGATATTATTTCAAAACATTGCAACATCCTGAATTACCATTAAACCTTATTGATTACTTTCATGCTCCCTTAATCCTTATATAATACTAGATATAATCCTTCTATCCAAAAATGTATTAAAATACAACTATGATGGAATATACAAATCATTAATCAGTTTCAAGGTAGTCAAGAATATCAAATATAATTTATCCAAATTAATCATGTATCATTCCAAAATCACTACCTCAGTTTCAAAACCATATTATGGTTTATCATTCTCTCAAACATATATTTTCCAAATAATTAACCTGATATTGAGTAACTTTTCTTTGTTTCACACAATCTCAAGTCATTAATGAAATAGTACTGCAATAAAATCCTTATATACTCTATAATTATTATAACTTGTACATCATTAATACAATAATCAAATGACACAATACTTTAATAAAAACGTAAGAAATCTAATCATTCCTCTTCATCTTCGGTAGTACCATAACATTTTTATTTTCAAATACCATCATTTTGGGTATAATCTGATGATTTGGACATTGATTCACATAGTGTCCCAACTCCTTGCAGATGAAGCATTGTACATTTGAAACTTTTTTCTTACCCTTACAATCACATACTTGGTATCCTTTTTCTACACACTTACAAAAAACTCCCATTCACTTCAAGAATTTACCAAGGTGATTCTTTCAACAGTTATCACATATGGGAAAATCCTTCTATCCCCTCTTCCCTTTATCCATCTTTATCTCTTCCATCCTTTTCTTCTCTTACATCCCTTCAAAGCCATAGGAATCCGAGAATACTTTACTTATCTTATTAACACATGATACTATTTCTTCATATGTTGAGAATACATGGGAGACTATTTCCCTTTCAAATGTTGGATTAATACCATGAAAGATATGATCCTTCTTAATCTTTCGATCATGAAAATTGCTTAAATTCTTATTCCTTTTTCTAGGAACCATTTCTAAATAATGGCATACACTAGGTCAGTTTATGAATCATAATGAATAATTCCAAACATGTAAAATACCGAATGTAGATTGAACAGTTTATGGATATAGTCCATAATAATACAAATATCTTCTTTGAGGAAGTATTTACTCCTAAATATTTTATAATGACTTTTAATGAAAATGTGAACTATCCTATTTATATCCCCTGGGAGTGTCGTCACCAAGAGTGCAACAAGGCCCGTTTTCGTGCACTAGTTCCCGCTCGAGTCAAGCTCAAAGTGGTGTTTTGGGGTTTTACCCTTAGGTACATCTGTGCCAGAGCCACCTCTACCTGCTCGTACCTAGATAGGGATATATTTCATGGAAAACTTACAAAATATCTACCTTACCAAAATTCTAGGATGTTTTTATATACTAATCCTCGATGTTTATCTTAGGGTAGTGTTCTTTAATCGTAGTTTATTAAAATCTATTTCCAAGGATTATACAAAACTTCCTATGATACCAACTGTAATGCCCTGTCCCCAGTTACCTAGATTCAGAGCATTATTACATAACATTGGCATGATTATGAGGAATCATGTCCCAAAAGACCGATCAATTTAGCAGTCTTGGAAAATAGATTACATAAATGAACGTTACATTACACATTAGAAAATAAATCACAACATAAATGATCCTTTGAGAACTCCATTGATCCCCTAGCTTAACCCTTTTTATCAATAATAATACACTTCTTGTAATCCTGATAAAATTGAAACATAGAAAGGGGTGAGCTCAGATTCTCAATAAGGATAACAATATAGTGAAAACTTTCATAAATAAGCAAAAAGATTTAAGGCAATGTATAAGAATAAAAAAATCTTTTTAAACTTAAACTTCAGCATAATATGGAAAAGATACAATAAAATAATTCCATTTACTTATTCACATGGATATTATAATAGTCTAATAATCACATGCAATATCAATATCCACTTTCATAATGATGGAATGCATAATGTCAGAATTCATAAACATGTATTCATGGCCTTGTGACAAGACTACAGATAAGATTTTTTCAAGGCCTTGTGCCAAGGAACTAGTTTGTCTAATGAGACCTACTGATGCATCGAGGACCTATAGCGGGCTCCAACCGTCACTTAACAAGTCCAATTCATTCCTCATGTGAAAAGGTTTAAACAAAACATAAATATTCGTATTAAAACTGGCATATGAAATGTTAATACTTTTTCCATAAGCCATGAATGGTATAAAAAAACATCCATAGTCAAACATATCACAAAACCTTAAATACAATATGGAATATTTGTATCATAATAAATCAACTTCAAACAAGTTCAAAATCCATTAAAAGATTTTGACATAGATGAAAATTATTTGTAAAAATCTTTGAGAAAATATCCCTTTTTCATGAAATCATTTAAAAGTCACAGAATTTATAAAGGAATACATTTAAAGACATTTTGGAATCAAAGTGTCCCATACCAGTTTGAAACTTTTGAATGTAAATAACATTTTAAAAAAATTCATGTCCATATAAATAAATCCTTAAAACCATTTTGAAAACATGGACATTAATGAGAATGGTTTAGAAGAATAAATATTTAAATCATTTAAAATGATATTTTAATAAAAATTCCCTTAAAAATAATCACTTTGAAAACTATTTTATGAAACATGGACATGGATAATAAATATTTCCCAGTATATACTCACATAAGAACAACCTCAGATTATAATGAGGTTGTGAAATTTACCCTTACCTTGCACTTTCATTTAGTTTAGGGTACATTTAACCTACTATATGAAGACCGTAGTATGTTATTAAATTATACTAAAACCATATTAATATTTATGATATCATACATGATTCATTTATGACTTTATACTACCCATTTAATAATGATTTTAATGTTAAATTAACATTCTGGGTAATAATCACTTTCTTTGTCGTACATATTTTAACTTGTTATTCTTGAACGTATCATTTAGATCATGATTTAAATAATTCTAGAATACAAAACATGATTCATATATCATACATATTAATATTAAAAATATTTATTATAAATAGATATATGAAATGGAAAACACCTTTCATGGAGACGGTAGGCAGTACGTACGCATAAACGATGTTTCTGTTTTCATATCGTATTGAACGGAAGTAAGAGATTAAGATATATGTAAGTACATAAATACATAAATACATACATACATATATATATATATATCCAGAATCATTATTATGTCATATATTACATACTTAATAGTAATATATATTTTTTATAATCACTGATGAATGGTGAACGTGGAAATGAATATCATCATGTTGTGGAGACGGTAATCCGTACGTACGCACGAGTGAAAATATAATTTCTTTAAAGGTGTGGAATTGGATGGTATATAAATTTTATAGAGACATTATGATGTTATTGTCATTATTTATATGCATATTACTCATCATTATATCCAACCAAATAACATAGTGTTGAATAACAAATTACACCACGACGTGGAGACGGTAAGCTGTACGTATGTACGCATCATGACATTATCATTTATAGGATGGATATAATAATGAATATGGTTATTACATACTTATAATAACATAAAATTATATATAAGGTACTGGATTTATTATTTTGGAATGGTAATAACAACGAAAGATTAAGTGGAATATTAAAATAACTTGAAAGAGGGTGGTGAAATCATTACTTCTTCTTTGAGTTCTTCCTTTTGATTTGATCAAAATGGATCCATAGGTTGGATTTATGACCAAAGGAAGGCCTCTATGATGACGTTAGTATAGTTGGGAGGATATTTATTAGGGTCTGTCCGATCCAAATGGCTTTGGTGGTGTGAATTTTAGATAAGGGGATGTTCCCTTTTATAAGAGGGGTGAGGGGAACCATAGGAAAAACATAAAATATTTTTTTATAATAAATTAATTTTTTGTTTATAATGGATCCAAAATAAATTATTTAAAGTATAAGGTGAGGATGGGTTGAAAAACATTCAAAAATAGGTTTTAGACAAGTTTAGGTTACGATTTTAACCTTATCTTTTAGATTTAACTCTAAGTTAAATAATTTATCTTTTACCGTGTCTTCTTGTATTCATACACTATATGGTTAATAAGCTTTCTATAAACATCCAAGAGGACCTAAATTGGTTAATTAATGACATATATAATAATATTTAATCCTTTTGGTCTAGATTTATATATTTAGGAATATTATAGCAACCAATAATGTCGTATTTGTTTTAAAAATAAATTTGTTTCAATTTTGAAACTATTTTGTATTTTGTTTTTGTGAAAGTCATAACAACCTTATCACTTAGAAAAAAATTTATCTAATCAACCATAACATTTCATATTAACCTATAAAATTAGAGGAACTCACCAAAAGTCTCAAATTACATTTATTTGGATATTTATAATATCAATTAGTTTAATCTTTCATTAATACGGTAATTACTACTTTATCATTGTGTCATAAATAAATTAAATTATTTAATGTATAAAAATTATAAATAAAATACCATTATGTATTAAATCATTTTATCTTTCTAATGAATATTAATAGTCGAATTTTTCTTTTTTATAACCCTATCTTAATAATGTTTTATTTATGAAAACTTTAATTTAACACTATTAAATCTTCTTTAAGTTTAATAATAATAAATGTCCTAATCTAATCCAAGTGGACCTAAAGGATCATAACATATTCCTATGGTTGTTTTTGGTCGAATTAAACATATCCATTAGAATTAGGACTTCTGTTAGGGTAATTATAATATCATTTTTACCCTTAATTGCCCAATTTTATTTTAACCGTGGTAAATAAAAGTAAAATATTGCTTTTCACCAAAAATTATTTTCATCTTATTAAACAAAATTTTACTTATTGATATTAATAGTGTATCTCGGATTTTTGAAATTCAACACACAGAAGCGGTAAGGTTACGTTTTATGCAAATTTTCAAATGCTCATAGGAGGTGGGTAAAAAGTGGTAAAAAGTTCGATAAAATTTTATATATCTAAAATTATTATAAAATGACTCCAATGAATTACTTTGATCATATATAGTTATTATGTATCTATTTTGGTTTAAAATAAATTTAAATAAAATAACTATTTATTTAAATAAAAATTCGGTTTCAATGAATAACACAATGTTTTTTCACTATTCATAAAAAATTGATAGTTTTCAGAAAAATACCAAAAAATCACCCTCAGATAATTTTGACATTCTGAATTTAAAAATAAAGCCTATTTTACCAAATTAAAAACAGATATTTTACATTTATTAATGTAAAATAAATTCCCATTGCCAAAAGAAAAAAATCAGGTTTTTAAAAAGAAAAAACTATCAAAATATTGACATGTGTTTATGTCAAATTTGAATGTGAAATTAATTATAAGGACCTAAATTGTATTAAATAATGAAAAATATAATCTAATTATACTTACAAACCATTAAAATTCATAATTTATCAATATAAATTATTTCGATTAAAAAAATTTATTTTAATTAAAATTTAGTAATTTTCACTATTCATCAAAATATGAAAGTCATCAGAAAAGTACAAATAACTTATCCAAAATAAATTTTTATGATCTAATTATAAAGAATAATTTAATTTCATAAAATTAAATATATAAAATTGTAAAATATTGGTTTAAAAAAGGTTCTCCATTAAAAGGCGGTTTGAAAAATACTAATTTTATCTGATAAAATGAATTTGTTCTTATATTATTTCTGAGAAACACATAATATGGATGTTAAAATTATATAGATTATATAAGATTCAAAATGCAGTTAATACTATTTTTAATCACTTTTTGAATGATTATTTTAGTATGTTGTGGTGAGCTCAAACTCGATGTTGTGTGTAGCGCAAACTATTGAATTACTTTAATGAGATAATGTACTATGAAATCCTAGGGTGTTATAGCTTTCCACAAAATTTATTCGGAACCTATGCCTAAAAATAAGGGTTTGGTTCCCTAAGGGGACCATGATATTTTCAGGAATGATAGTCTAATTCTCTATTTTTGATAAACAAAAGTCATTGATGAGCGCTTTTTAATCTTGGTCCTCAATGCTTAAAAAACAAACATTTTTTCAGAAAAATGCTCCACAAACAAATCTTCATGGCCTAGTGAACTTTCATGAACTAAAAAATAATGAGAAAACCAAAAAAACAATATTCTAATAAATTTTAATTTCTTTAAAGATGGTCATTGAAGGGGAATATTCTACCAAAAATTAATAAGTGGAGATTTTCATTATCCTTATTACATGGGAGATTTCTCAGAGTGAGTCTCATCATTTTACACTCAATTAGTACATGAAATAGGGTAAAAAATACTACCCATTCTGCAATAGGAATCCTCTATATGATTTTTGAGCCAAGGGACGATGTGTTATTCTATAGTTCCAATCTGGATTTTCTTCCCTACCATTTCAGAAGTATGCCTAGGAAGTAATAGAGGAACATTGCTATTGGAGGTACCGTTATTAAAGTCCACACATATATTAGGTATCGTACCCTATTGAAACACATGAATAACATAAATATGGGGGAATTAGAGGGAGAGGTGTCTCTCCCTCAATATTAGAGCATCCTCAAAGAAATCATGAAAACCATATCTAGTAGTGGAAAGAAAGATGAGACCTATGCTAGGTAGGAAGATTTACGGATGAGTAGTCCTGGGTGTACTGGGTATTCTAGTACTATCATGAATATAATGTTGAGATTATATGGGATAGTCCTTATGAGGTTTCATGGAACACACATTTGCATTTTTACTATAAGGACCTAACCCCTGTTTCATAGAGCCGATGCCTTTTTTATAATATTGGCATGCTTACAAGAAAGGTGTATCCCAATGTATCGAGTAGTTTAGTTTCTTTGGAAACTAGAATACACACAAAGGTTCAACATTACAAGTTGAAATTAAATACAACATATAAGTTTTATGTGTAACATCCACAACTCTATGTTTATCCCTATGGGTCATTCATAATAAACATCTTTATATACTAAGAAAATTAAACATAAGAAAGGGGTGAGATCAAATGATCAGTAAGGGTAAGCAATAAAGTGGAAGATATCATAAACATTAGGCATGGTGAATAACTAAAAACACAAGACTTAAAAATAGACTTGAACACATTATGGTAGGAATAAGAGCAGAATAAATAATGTTATAATAAAACATAATCATGGGTATTATACTAGTTGAATAACCACATGATCTTTAAATTACTAGTTTCACGATTAGGGAATGCATAATATGGGACATCTTAACCATATCGTAAAGGCCTCGTGCCAAAACAATAAATATCCATTTTTTATGGCCTTGTGAGAAGACCATAGTTTGTCTCAAGAGACATGTCGTTGCACCGAGGGTCTATAATAGGCCCCATAAGACACTTAATAATTTTAATGGATTATTAATATGAACAAGTATAAATATAAACAAAATATATATTCATATTGAATCTAACATATGAAATGTAAATAACTTTCCCCAAACATTAAGCATAAAAACTAGCCCTTTAGAGTAAATTGGAGAGTGGTTTTTAGATATCAAATCCTTAGTAAAAATAATCATAAAACATTAAATTAAATATGGTAGATGATATCATACAATATTAATCCTAAAAATACATAATAATTAATTAGAGTGTTGAAATAGATGTAGATACTCTTATAATATCATCGAGATATTCTTGAGATAAAAAATATTTTTAAAAATTAAATTTTCTCTTGGAAATGTATTTCTATAAAACAAAATATGAATTGATATATTATTTTCATAATAAATTATTTACTTTAGATAGATAATGGTTTATAAAAAAATATAGAGTGCCTTTAAAAATAGATAAGAATTTGAGAAATTCCATCGAGTCGGGCTTGTATTTCTGGAATAATTTTTGAAAGATCCTTTTAAAACATATAATTCCCCAAAAAAAATATAGAATTATAGTTGGTACAAACATATAGAAAATTCACATAGAATTTATGAGGAGTAGATATTAATGAAAAATAATTTAATTGTCGTAAGTAGATACTAACAATAACCCGAATGAAAATGGAGGTTCGGGCGGAAAACCCTTACTATCGGAAGATGTTACACACATGATCTTAATGATTTGAATAATGCAATTTAGGTTATAAAATTAATAATTCCATAACATCCACACGATTTAACTAATTTTGTATAACCTTATCAGGTTCATTAATGGCCTTTTGATGAGTTAAGAGATTCAATTTCATTGTTTCGGAGTGTTTTTCCCCTTGGTTTTCTTGATCATTTTACTTATATTCAAGAACGGATAAACATGTCAAATTAAAATGGTTTTACAGAATAGAAGTTTTATATTATTAGTAAACAACCAGAATATTTCATGGTCATAAAATTCATTTTTATTGGGAGAGAAGATGAATTATTATATAAAACATTAATGCCAATTGTTTGGGTTAATTGGTAGTTCATGATCACAACAAACTCATTTTGATTTATAAATTATTATCATGTGGAAAAAAGGATTCCTAAACCCGAATTTATAATACACATTTTATATTCTAGTTCATCCATAAAAATTGTTTCATGATCAGAATTGAATATGTTAATATAAATTGAAAACCCATCCTCCTTTATGTTGTAATTTAACACATCTCAGATGGTATTTTCATTTATAGTATAAAAGAAGGGGGACAGAGAGATGATGATGAATTATTCCATTATCAAAAAACATTATAGTACATATAAGGTACATTAGTTATCATAACATTTGGATGAAAGCTGGTGTGGGAAGAAAAATGAAAAGAATGGAACTCGAAATAAAAGAAAAGTTGAGAAATGCCTAACGAAAAATTGAAATCCTAACAACGTTGCTTAAAAATTCATAAAATATTTTGACAATAGAAATGTGGGATCTCATAATTATTGCATATATGAATAGTTAGGGTAATATAGAAGTAAATATCCTAACATAATCCAAAATATATTAAAATAGAATAACATAAAATAGGGTTCTTGAAAAAGAGTGGGGTTGTAGATTCTCTTGCCTTGTAGAGTAACTCCTAAATGTTGAAGTTTAGGACCTTATGGGAATGATGACACCTTGTAAGGACTCATAGGGAGGTAAAAATACCAAATATTTGAGTATTATGAGTTTGTAATGAATGAATGAAAAGGTATGAGTGGGTATTTATAGTGAATGAGAGCGAGTTTGTTATTAATTTCAAAGGACACCTAATTTGTGGTTTTTTCAAAACCATGGGATTTCCCATGGTGTTTAAATATGGTACTAGACACTTGGGACAACCCATATCATATTTTATTGTACACAATTATACAAGAATCCAATATTAATTATTACATCATTAGGATGTCATTAAATATACTGAAAACTCAAAACTGTATTTTTACTATTCACAAAATTCAAATATTTTTTGAAAATACAAAAATTTCACCCCAAATTTATTTTGACATGTAGAATTCCCAAATGAAATCCAATTTTTTAAAATATATTTCTAAATATTTTTAATTTAAATTTTAAATAAAATCATAATTTATTCTAAAAAAGTAACTTTAAAACTATAACTCATTTTATAACACCTTGAGAAATTAATCAAGGTCCCATAAAATTATCTTATAACCATTAAAAAATTGAGTAATAATTTATGATTAAATTTTATGAAATTACATTTTCATTTTAAATTATTAAATTAATCATAAAATTATAATTAAAATATTTATGATAGACAAAAATACTAATACTCACACTATGATTGTTTGTTTCACTTATAAGATGTCTAAATTGTATTTACACATTAATGGGGGAATTATATATTTTTTAGCCAGTTTACTATTAATTACTATTCATAAGAGTAAAATTACTATTCATAAGAGTATGCTACTATTCATAAGGGTATATTACTATTCATTGAAAATTAATTTTTTCTTGTCAGACTCTAAATATCTTTCTGAATGCTACTGTATATGCCAGTTTTTCAAAATTAAAATCACAGAGGGGAAAAAATTTTGTTTATTGGCTTGGTTATATCAAAGTTGTGTTTTGTAGAGACTCGGTGTTTCTTGAATTAAATATTAAATTTATTTTTAAAATCATCAGTTGTTACATCATCCCCTCTTTAAAAAAATTTCATTCTCAAAATTTCCAGAATTTTACCTCACAAAAAGATTTGGGTAGTTCTTCATCATAAACCCCTTAGGCTCTAATGTTTCCTCTTCGATTTTATAATTTTTCCAATGTGTCTTTACCAATCATGTTGTTTGATTCCTGAACCCTTGTTATTTAGTGTCAAGAATCTAGATAGTCTCTTCATTGTAAGATAGGTCAGGTTCCAATTATATACCTTCGGAAGTGAGGACATGCATTGGGTCTGGCATGTACTCTCTCAGTAATGAGCCATGGAACACATTGTGTATATTAGATAGGCTAGGTGGTATAGCCAAACAATATGAAATAGCTCAAATTCTCTCCAGAATTTTAAAATGGCCTAGGTACCTATGGTTCAGTTTCAATTTGCTCCCAAATCATATAACACCCATCCATGAAGATACTTTTAAGAAAACCTAATCATCCACTTGAAATTCTAAATCCTTCCATCAATTATCAACATAGTTTTTCTATCAGTTTTGAGCTGCTTTTATATGGCCTTGAATAGTCTTTACCATTTCTTTTGTTTCCTCCACAAGTTCTTGGCCCATTATCTTACTTTCACCAACTTCATCCCAACACGTTGGTGTATGACATCTCTTTCTGTAAAATGCTTCACATGGTTCTATTTTAAAGCGTTAATGAAAAATATTATAGTAGAAAACTCTTCTAAAGGTTTGTATTGATCTCGTATACCTATGAAGTCAATTGAACATGGTCTAATCATTTCCTCTATGGTTTGGATAGTCCTTTTTAATTTCTAATCAGTTTTTAGGTGGTAAGAAGTACTCAATTAAATCACAATATCCAATGATTTCTGAAGACTTTTGCATAATTGCAATGTAAATCATTGATCACAGTCAGACACAATTGAGATATGTGGTCCATGAAGTCTCACAACATCATTGATATAGAGTAATGTTATGATCATTGATAGAAAATCATCCCTTATAAAGAGTAATTGTGAAAATTTCATAAGTCGATCAATAGTTACCCATACAAAATCATTCTTTCTTGGAGTTTTGGGTAATCCAATGAAATAATCCATGGTGATGTCATCCCATTTCCATGTAGGAATAAATAGGGGTTGCATGAATCCTCTAGGATGTTGTTGTTCGACCTTTATTTGTTGACAGAATAAACATCTTGATACATAATTAAAAAAATATCTACTTCAGGTTGTCCCACCAGAAATCTTCCATCAAATATCTATACATATTAGTGATACCAGTGTTTATAGAGAAATTCGAGCCATGGGAATCATCCAATAACTCCCTTTTCATCTCGGTTATAGCTGCAACACAAAGCCTTTTCCCAAAATTCAGAATTCAATTTTCACACACGAAGTCAGTCAACTTCCCATCATTCACACCTTTAATTTTATTTTTTATTTTTTCTTCATCAGATTGTGAAGTTTAAATCATTTCCCTTAGAGATGGTTGGTAAACCAAATGAAAAAAGTAGTGATGTTTCACATTCTTTGATAATTCCAATATCCATCATTACTAGATCCATAAACACATGATCTCTTTCAATCATGGTTTTGTTTCAGACTCAATGACCCTTCTTAATCAATGCATCAGCTACATTATTTTCTTTTCTTGGGTGGTACTATATAGAAAAATCATAATCCTTGAGTAGTTCAGGACATCTCCTTTGCCTTATGTCGAGTTCTTTCTATGAGAAGTTATACTTCAGACTCTTGTGATCTATATATATCTCCCATCTATCACCATAGAGATAGTGTATCTATATATTTAGAGTGAAGGTCACATCAGCTAACTCAAGATCATTATTAGGATAGGTTTGTTCATGAATATTTAACTACCTTGATGCATTGGTAATAAATCTATCATTCTATATAAGGACACAACAAAGTCCTTTATTTGATGCATCACAATAGTTCACAAACCCACAATTCCCTGATGGTAGCGTTAGGATCAGACCATTCACTATTCTCCTCTTTAATTACTCAAAACCTTAATCAAATTATTTTTTCCATATAAACTTTACCCCTATACATGTAGGCTTGGTCAATGGGTTGGCTAAACGGGCGAAGCTCTGAAGGAAAATCTGATAATTACCTCCTAAACTAATAACACTATGTACCTCTGTTATGTTCATTGAAGTAGGACATTCTTTCATTGACATTTTTTTCATAGGATCAATAGATATTCCATCCTTAGAGACAATGTTTCCAAGAAAATAAACTGATGGAATCCAAAATTCACACCTGATGAACTTCCCATATAATTCATTTCTACTAAGAATCTTTATAATAGTGCGCTTGTGATTTTCAAGATCTTCATTTCTATTGGATTACACCAAGATATCATCAATAAATACAACCAAAAATTCATCAAGATATTACTTCAAAACACTCTTTATTAAATTCATTAAAACAGAAGGTTCATTTTTGTCCAAAAGGAATTACTGTAAACTCGCAATGCGCATACCTAGTTCAAAATGCTATATTTGAAATGTATTCCATCATTTTTAGTAGTTGATGATATCCTGATCGAAGGTCAATCTTCAAAAAATATTGGTCTCTATGAAGTTGATCGAATAAATCATTAATGCATGGTAGGGGATACTCATTCTTTATTGTTATAACATCGATCTCCCGGTAGTCAATGCACAACCTCATAGATTCATCTTTCTTCTTAACAAAAAGAATAGGGTATCCCCATAAAGAGACACTAGGAATAATAAATCATTTATCAGTCAATTACCCTAGTTGTTTCTGTAGTTCTACTAATTCCACAGTTACCATTCTATAAGGATTCATTGATATTGGAATTGAACTAGGAATTAAATTAACGGGAAACTCAATTTCCCTCATTGAAAGATGTCCATGTAAATTCTATATAAACACATCAACATATTCTTGTACAAGAGGTAAGTCCTCTATTTTAACATTCCTTTCCTCACCCAAAGATATTTCATTCCCTTCCTCCCCAATAATTTAATTCATTAGAGCCATTGGGGGTGGATGTAGATGTGAATTAGATGGTTATGATTCTGCCCTAAAGAAAAGGAATCTACATCGTCCTCTAAAATTGTAACCTCCTTCTTCTTGAAATAAAATTTCATATCATGGTTCGAAAGACAATCTATACTGGGGATTATATCAAACTCAATCATGGGTATGATAAAAAAATCAGTTGATATCCCACATTTATATTCCAAAATGGGGACTACCTAACACAACTTTGTTGCAATGATACTTCCCTTATGAGTTTTGATGGACAAATCAATTATTAAATAAAATTGTTAAAATATAATTTTCTTGGAAAACTATGATGATATGAATGAATTCTATTATCAAGAATTAGATAAAACATTGGCTAAGTTCAAGGAAATTGTTAAAGTACCCACTAACACATTGTTAGGAACTTCAACCTCTATAGTTGTGACTACATAAGCTTGGACATTCTCCCTTGGAATTATTTTGGTAATTTTTACCTGTTACTTAGGAAATTCATGTGCGTAATGTACCAAATCTTTACAACTATATCATTGAACATTTTTTTGTATCTTTCCTCCCCTTATAATCAAGAGATTGGTGGCCTTTTATTCCACACTTATAACAAACTCTCATTCCCATCATGAAAGTTTCAGGGTATTTCTTTGCACAATTACTATATTATGGAAGGTAATATATTACCTTTTTCCCCATTCCATTATTTCATTTTCCATAGTTATCAACAAACATCTTCATCTCTTGTTTTCCCTTAAAATTATAAGGCTTAGATATTTTCTTTTCCAGCTTGATAACCCTTGAGACTATAACTTCATATGCTGAGATGATTTGAGAGACTAGATCTATTCATATGAATGGTTTTAAACCATCAAAAAATCAATAAATCTTGTTCCTCATATTTCATATATAGTCCACATCATGTATTTCTAACCTTATGATGTTATCTTCATACTTTGCAACATTCTCACCCTCTTTTTGCCTAAGATTCTGAAACTACCTTTCCATATCTGGTCACTATTCATTTGGGAAGTGTTTTTCAATGAATATTACTTTAAAATATCTTCATTATATTAAATATATTTCTTCTTCCTCTTTTTTGTTTTGAATTATTTACCAATATTGAGAAGCATCTCCTGACAGATGATAAACGACCATGTCAACCTTCTCCCTTTCGTTTCTTCCTAAAGAGAGAAGTATCTTCTCTATGGAACTTATCCATTTATCTACTTCAAATGGGTTTGTTGTCCCATTAAATTATGGAGGATATTTACTCATAAAAAGATCTTACATATATCCCCAAATTATGGATTCATATGCTCTATTCGGATAAGGTTATTGTTTATAACCTGAGTAATATATCCTAGTATATTTATAAGATTCTATACACCAGTCGAAGCTCTAGAGCCAACATCATTATCTTGCATTCGATGGAAATATCTATATGGGACACATGCATTCATGATGTTTCCATTATATACACTAGGATCCATTTCTAAATAATAACATACAGTAGATTATGTTATGCATTATAATGTAAAATCTCAATGTAGAAATATACATTGCATGAATTGAAATTCTATACATAAGGAAATCCTTCATAAGGGATTGTAATGAAAATGTGAATTATCATAAGAATATCCACCCAAGATTGTAAAAACCAGGTGCATAGTAAGGCATGTTGTCATGTACCAGGATACCCTAGTTCAAGCCTGAAACTCATTTTTGGTGTTTTCACTCCGATATACATCTGTTCCATAACCACGCCCCCATATAGTATCCAGATAAAGATTTATTTTCCAAAAATATCCACATAATATATTCCTTACTAAAATTATAGGATATTCTTGTATACTTATCCTCAAAGTCTATCTTATAATTTTTTTCTCTAATCAACATTTTCTAAATTTAGTTTCAATGTTTTCTACTGAACTTCCTTTGATACCAACTGTAAGGACCCATACCCTATTTCTTGGGGTGAGTGCCTTAACATATTACATTGTCATGATTATAAGAAAGTAAAATTCCGAAGGACCAAGAAGTTGCTTTGGAAACATGATACATACATAGATTCAACATTATAACATGAAACGAAATAGCATTTAAGTTTTATTAGTAACATCCACAACTCTATGTTTATCCCTAAAGGTCATTAATAATAAACTTCTTCATGTCCTAAGAAAAAGCAACATAAGAAAGGGGTGAGTTCAAATGATTTGTAAGGGTATAAAATAAAGTATAATATATTATAAACATTAGGCATGATGAATAACTAAGAACACATGCCTTTGAAAATAAGCATTAACACATTACGGTAGGAATAAGAGTTGAATAAATAATGTCATAATAAAACAAAATCACTAGTATTATACTACTAGATTAACAACATTAAATTCCAATTACAAGTTTCATAATGAGGTAATGCATAATGTGAGACATCATACCCATACCGTCAAAGCCCCGTGCCAAGACCATAAATATTCATTTTGTCAAGGCCTCGTGCCAAGACCGTAGTTTTTCTCATGAGTCCAACTGATGCACCGAGGGGCTATAACAGGCCACACCTGAGACTTACTAATTATAATTCATTTCTCATATGAATTGGGATAAATATAAACAAACATATAAATTCATATTGAAACTAACATATGAAATGTAAATAACATTCCTCGAACAGTAAGCATAAACACTAACCATTCAGTGTTAATTTGTGAATGATTTTAAGATAGAACATCCACAATTAAACTAATAATAAACCATTAAAATAAATATGGTATATGATATAATAAAATATTAATCCCAATAATACATTATAATCAATAAGTGCGTTGAATCATATGTAGATACTCTTATAAAATCATTAAGTAATTAGTGGGATAAATACTCTTTTACTTTGAAAAGAAGAGTTCTCTTGAAAATGTGGTTTTATAAAACTCGAAGTGAAGTGAGATTGTATTTTGACAATAGAATGTGTTACTTTATAAATATAATTGTTTCTAAAAATATATTTTAGAGTTCCCTTGAAAATATGTAAGAATTCTAGAAATTCCCATTGAGTCAGGCTTGTATTTTGGGAAGCATTTTTGAAAGATCCATTTAAAACATATAATTCCCCATAAATTAAGGTGGGATTATGGTTAGTAAACATGTATAGAACATTAAAATATAATTTATGAGGATTAAATATTAATGAATAGGAATTTAATAGAGGTAAGTAGACAATAAAATTAACCCAAATGAAATTGGACGTTCGGGAGTAAAACCCTTACCTTAAGTCTGAAGATGTTCCTAACATGATCTTAATGACTTGAATAATAAAATTTAGGTTCATAAATTAATAATTACATAACCACACAAACATTTAAATTATTTTTCATAACCTTATTAGGTTCATTAATTTCCTTTTGATGAGTTAATATATTCAATTTCATTGTTTAGGAGTGTTTTCTTCCTTAGTTTTCATGATCGGTTTACTTATATTCATGTATGAATAAACATGTATAATGAGAATGTTTTTCCCAAATATAAGTTTTATGTTATTAGTTAACAACCACAAGATTAAATGGTCATAATATCTATTTGGATATTGGGTGTGAATATGAATCATTATATAAAACTTGAATTATAATTGTTTGGGTTAATTGGCGGTTCTTGATCATAAGAAAAACTAATTTTGATTTATAAATTAGAATCATGTGTAAAAAAGTATTCTAGAACCTTACATAAGTTATAATACAAATATTATACTCTGATTAAACCATCAAAATGGTTTCAAGACCGAAATTGAATATGGTAATAGAAACTTAGAACTCATCGTTCTTGATTATGATTATTTAACATATATCACATGGTGTTTCCATATCTAGTATTATAGAAGTGCAAGAGGAGAGAAAATTATGAATTATTCCATTATCACCAAAAAATTCAAGTAATTTTTATTTATTGGATTTATCATAACATTTGGATGAAAGGAGTTAAGGCAAAAAATGAACTCAAAATAAAAGAAAAGTTTAGAAATCCCTTAAAAAAGGTTTTCTACATAACAACATCTCTTAAAAATTTATAAAATATTTTGATGAGATAAATGGGGTATCTCATAATTATTACATAATATGGAAATTAATGTGTATTTGAAATGAAATATCCAAAAATAATCAGAATGAAAATAAAAGAGAAGAACATAAAAATAGTGCTTGAAAAATGGAAAGGTGGTAGATTCCCGTATTTTATAGAGTAACTAATAAAACATGAACGTTGGGACCATGGGGGATTGCTAAAAATTTTGGAGGACATTAAGGTAGGTAAAAATAAAAGAAATTAGAGTATATTGAGTTTTGAATGAATGAAAACGAAGGGATGAGTGGGTATTTATAGTAGATGAGAGGGAGTTTTTTTATTAATTTCAAGGGACACCTGATTAGTGGTTTTTGAAAAGCCAGGGGCTTGAACATGGTATTTTTACATGGTATTATCCAATTGGTACACCTCATGTCATATTTTAATGTACAAAAGTCGACCAACATTTTATATTAGTTATTACATCAATATGATGTCATTAAATATACCGAAAACTCAAAACTGTATTTTTACTATTCACAAAATAATTAAAGTATTTTAGAAAACATAAAAAACAATCACCCCAAAATTTTCATGACATGTAGAATTAAAAAATAAAATCCATTTTTCTCAAATTAGTTCCTTAATATTTTTAATTAATTGTAAAATTAAATAATCATTTATTCAAAAAAAACGTTAAAATTACAACTCATTTTCTAACACCTTGAGAAGTTAATCAAGGTCCCATAAAATTATCTTTTAACCATAATACAATAAACTAACAATTTATGATTATGAAAATAAATTTTCATTTTAAATTATTAAATTTATCATAAAATTGTAATTAAAATATTTATGACATTCAAAAAATACCAATACCCACACAATGATCGTTTTATTCACTTATAAAATGTCTAAATTTTATTTATACTTTCATCTGTGAAGCTTATATTTTTTTGGACAATCTACTATTCATTACTATGCATATGTGTAACATTACTATTCATAAGGGTATGTTATTATTCATAAGGTTATGTTACTATTCATCAAAAATTATGTTTGTCTTATCAGACTATAAATATCTTACAGAACGCAACCGTGTATGTCATTTTTTTGAAATTAAAATCATAGAGGTGGAAAAGTTTTGTTTACTGGCTTGGTTATATCAAATTGGTTTTTTGTAGAGAATCAATTTTTCATGCATTAAATTTTAATTTTATTTGAAAAATCTTGGGTTGTTACATTTTCCACCACCAAGAGATCATGTTAGATTTTTTGAGAAGATGGTCACTAGGGACCAACACATTTTACCTTCATCATGGGGAGGATATAATTATTTTATGAAACCTCTAACACATCATGGGGATCCATATCCAATGGGATATATATTAATATTTCTTTCCAGCAGAGGAATTATAGGATGACTAATAGAAGGCTTCAGTGATCACAGGGGTGTTGCTGCACTTGGTATTGGGGGAGAGTGACCATGAACTAGGGATGAAGTACATCCCATTAATAAAATGATTTATTTATTCTGTGAAAGAATCAAAAGATAGACTACTAGGGATGACACACAAGTTTACAAAGGAAATTCAATGACTGTAGAAAAATTTTATTAGATAATCCTGAAGGTGAATGAATGGATGTTGTGGGGTACAATGTGAATCAAAAGGCTCCCATGGTTTGAAAAATAATCTTTATTTTATCACATATAAGTGGCTGGATACTCATAGATTATTATGGGAAAGTGATGGTATTGTCGAGCACCATCATCACAACGATGATGCTGGAGAAGAGGAAACACATCAACCTAGAAGTTTCAGTCTTGGAAAAGACTAATATAGTACTACACCACATCAGTAAGTGTAAAACCCCCCAACATGTGTATGGGACCTTAAATTTCCTATATGAATGTATTTAGAAACAAATTTTGAGATATGGGTATCTAAACCCCATCTTCCCTCCCATTACATACATTTGACCATCAATCCTCAATATCATCATGAGTCGGCCTCTTGACTTGGACTCAGTGGAATTCCTAGTAAGGATCGAGTTAGTAGACTACTTCGCATTCCATATTTTTTCCTTCATATGGGAAATGTGACTGATAATGGCATGGGTTCCTTCAAGAAGCAGCCATACCTTTGGGAATTCTGAGGTGAGGTTTAGGTGGAAAGGTTGTACTGCAAGGTGATTTTAGAGCAGTACACCCACACCTCTTTTCCCTGCAGTTCTAGGGCCTCTAATTTCTAACCCTAAAGGTGTATACGATGATACCAAGTGAATGTTACACTATGGTTATCAATGAAAATATAGAACTTGGTTTCATGAAAATATGGATGGGGGTGAAATGAGTTGTTGTCACTCAACACTGCTTATGGTATCATCAATTAATGTTCATTGAGTTTTTAGGGTTCATACCTTGGGGTTATGTTGAGGAGGAGAACTAGTCAGGCTAATGTGGATGGGGATCCCCACAACTGCGTGGTCAACAAAGATTGGTAGGAAATGCATTCTGTGGAGGTAGAGTTAGTCCATAGGGGGAACCAAAAACATATAGCCAACAATTCCTAATCCACCATAGGAAGAATATTTGGGGAGGGTGCATCATCTAGCTTGGTTCAAATAGTAGAGTATTTGTGATGAATAAATACCATCTATAGAAGTTATAGGTCACACATCCAAGGTTTGTGTAATTGCCAACATCATCCATATGTTCCTAGTGATGTAGTTTTCCATGATTCCTTGGAGAGTTATGGATCCATATAAAAATCACCACCCTTCATGGGATATACAAGTGTCTCAAATCCATGGGGATATTACATACCACGTTCACTCAAGCATTTTCGGTTTCCATTTCCCCCTAGATGAGGAAACACAATACATGGTTGAGGAGAAAGACTTTATCCCCTCTTGTAGTACTATGTTTACCCAGAACAGTCGGGTGAAGTTGTATCTAGGCATAACCTCTCTACTGAATCAGTCAATGTTTTAGCTATTTAGGTGAATTTCTCTATAATATGGTTTGGAGAAGGATCCCTGGGGATGCAATTCCTATCAAGTTTCACTCAAGGATGGATAACCTACCATTTATTAGGTAAATATTCAATATTTGGTGTAATGGATAACACCAATAACCTAATATTTATGACTAAATCATTTTTCACTTGTACATGAATCAATAATAATAGAGGATGGGGATGTTCATGATAAAATACAAGAATAGGATGAGGGATCCCTAACCCTTGACGGTCGGGCATAGGTTCTCTCCCCAATGTTGTTGTCTCAGGCGTACAAATTTTTGTTGAAGCGGGGCTTAAATCTAGGGTGATAGCTGCCTATTCCAAGTGCTTCCCAGTAACCTTTCATCCTTGGAATAGAGTTGAGGAAACATCAATGAAACTATACCAACCTATTTTTTCATTATGGATAGAGTCAGCACATCCCTCAATGGGGAAACATCCGATATATGGGGTGTTGACTACTGAGGTAATTTCATCACTAGTGGTAGTACTCATGATCCTTTTTGAGTTTATAAATATAGTGTATCACTTATATAAGAATTCTCCTCTTTTTAACCCCCTTTTTTCTCCCCATAAGATACACTCTATTAAACCCATTCTTTAAATTGATGTTAAAAACTTATTTGGAGCTCAGACACCAATGGTGATGCCTGAGTTAATGGATCATGCAACCAAGGTAGCGATGGTGGATGTTTCCATCTACATAAACCTAGTCTGTGGGGTTGTTCCATTTATTGAGTTGATATAAAATGGTATACAGGGTTTTCCTCCCATTGGAGTTCTTTAGTAGGTGGATATAGATAATGGGGCCTCCATGGAGGGGGTTGAAATCATGAATTCAAAAGAGATTGTTGATGAGTTCATTAATGACGACACATCTATTAGTAGTGTTTTTGGTGGAAGTTCCTAGAATTGATTCCTCAATGAAAATGGTCATGAATGTTCAACTAATGGTTTAGGATAAGGTGGTTGTGGTGGTAATCCTATCTTAAAAGATCCACAAGAAGCGGTTGGGGATCTTTCTATATGTGAAGTGTCTAGAGAGTACATATTTTCCCCTAAATTATGCCTCAACCTACACGATGTTTTTTATGTAGATGAACCTTCCAATGACGTGTTTGAGGTATTACCATTGTACACACCCACACCACTTAATGAATTTTATAATTCTATCTCGAAAATTTCTAAGAATAATTGTGTTTTCTAGCGTAAGTCATGGATAAGGATGCATAATTTCATTACACACAATCCCTTAGAATATATTCCAAAAAATGTACAATCTCTATAACAATTTATAGTCATTAAGGGGACTAACATGGTGGACTCTAGCAGCCTCCAGACACTAGCATGGTAATTTTTCAATGAATGGGAATGTTTCAAGTGGTAGGATTTTGGAATATCATGCACAAGAAGAAGACAGTGGGAACCCAGGTAATCCATGAGGCTGAAGAGAAGATCACTCAACTAGAACCACATGATCAAGAGCGTGGAACTATTGTTACTAATCAATAAAGAATAATCATCCAATAAAGGGATTAATTCATGGTTATTGTGGCAATTTTAATGTAGGTGGAATCTTTGGTGGATGAGTTTCAAGGAAAAGAAAATCATGTGAGAATTAGTTCCGAATAATTTAATCATGCCACTAAGGAGGAGGTGGATGATCTAGTAAAGAAACAACTGACTCAAGAGGCTAATCAAAATAAGTTGGTAGAGTTTGAGTAATCAATATCCAGGATTAATACATATGGAGTCTTACCATATACTGTAAAAGAGGACTTGCTTCAATATGTGGATGCTCCTATCAAAAATATGGAATTAGTTGTTTTCAACTCCTTCGGTACATAAATTTGTTTTTTATACATCTCAATAATATTAAAATAATTACAAAAAACGAATACATAAGCCTATGCGAGTCATTCATGGCATGAGAAACAAGGTAAAATTATAAGATTATTCATTTCATTGAGTGTTCAAGAAAAGTGTCAAACACTTGAGGTTTGAAATTGTTTATTGACTACTAGGGGTGTCTTGATAGAAAACTCTATAGCTGGAGGACAAGGATATATGAACATCTCAATTTCTTTCCAATGCACAAAAGTGGATGAGAGGGGTAATGAAAAGAAATTTGAATTATAAAAAAACAAAAATTTCGGGTTTTGAAAAGTGTGAATTGAGAATCCCATGATATAAAACAAAAAGGGCATATAGGGTGAAATGGGTTACCTGTTAACCATATTAAAAAAGGATTCTCTATTTGATTACCAAGGATGGAAAAAATGAGTGTCATCCATTTACCATGATCGAAACACATGGACCATAAAAATTTCATCTAATGTTTTTCAATTAGTGTTTCCAAGATGGTTGGTGAGCCAGTTTGGCCATGAACCATTACCATTAGAGGGGCTCATGCAGGCATGAACGACAATGGGGATTCAAATATAGGGATACATGAAGCATATAAAAGGAAGAAGGAAATTTTTATATGTGATTAAACACACTCTAAATTATTCCTTCAAGGTTTTGATCATGTTATGATGGTAAATCATTTTGAACAAGGCCAAAATCATTTCCCAATTAGAGAAATGTCTTGTATTTTAAGTCATAGTCAATAAACATGAATGTTGTATTAGGAGACCATCACTAGAGGGGAAAGAGGATTCTTAGGAAAGGATTGAGGTGATCTATAGTTTTATATCATCCAATGTGGATGATATACATATAGTTCCATGTTATATGGAAAGGGTGATGTACATGAAGGTTAATATTATATGGTGAGGATGATGAACATACAGTTTAACATAATACAATGAGGACATTCAAAGAATTGTTCAATGTATTATGAATAGGAAAATAAAATCAATGTGAATGACACCCTCTCATCCATGGTATTATAGTGTAATAAGACGGTAACACAGTTGGTGGTTCGTAATGAATGAGCTCCAATAAAAAAGTGAGATAAAGTTTATCATTAACATATTCATTAACCAATGGAGCCCATAGAGAATAACCTATAGGGGGACCAATGAAAAAGTAATAATTCTTCTCTAATTAAGAAAATATGGAAGGTGAGGGGAATTTGTTTTCATTGGAACCATATGTGAGGGAAATAGAATGCGGGTTGGGGTCCTTAAGTGTCCAATCACAAATAGTTTAATGTCATAAAAAATGATATAAAGTGGTAACCAAGGGGTACCTATTCTACATAAATTTCGATGAAAATTAACACACAATCATAATTATTAGACCAAGTGTTTCAATATTTTATGGTAACATAGATTTTACCAAGGGTGTGTATCATGAAGAAGTAATTTGTCCCAATTTATTTATAGCCTGATGTGAAGGAGGGCCATGAATTCTTAGGGCCACATGACACATTCCCAAGATAGGTTGATAATAATTTAAATTCATTATTCTTGGATTACATGGAGGGTGGTATTCCATATATGGGGAACCTATTCATTTCTACCATGTTTTAGGGAAGTCCCGCAATGTCTCCTAAGCCTACACGATTCAATCTTGGTGCAAGAAATAAGGAGTGGTATGCAGACCATGTTCACATGGGAAAAATTCATAAATGGGAAGCTGACTTATAAAGGCTATAATTATTCCATATTTCATGTCCATCAAGCTAAAAAACAATAAAAATGACACCAAGGGTGAGAAGAATCCATCAAAACAAAGGGACTTGAAAAATGGGGAAGATCCTAACTTCAAAGATCTGGATCATGTAACTCCCTTTGTTTTTATGAATTATTATTTTTAAATATATTAAATTTCTTTGATAAATTTAATTACATGAAACATAAATTTAATCATTTACAACTTGCAACACTATGCTATCTTTCATTACACATAACATTGAGTTTTATCAAAACCAGGATATAATATTAATGTAGTTATTTGAAAGTGATAGTTATAGCCTAGCCATTGAAATTAGAGATGTGAATAATAATAACTAATTTATAAATATTAATTATAATGTTTTTACTTAAATAATATATATTGATAATAAAATAAAAAAAATTCGGTAAAGTCGTTATATGGCTCAAAGATATAATTTTATAAAAAAATGTTTCTATGCTTTTTTGTGAATAATAATATATTTAATTTTACAAAATTTTAGAAAATTAATATGATAAAAGTAATAATTTTATAAATCAGAATTTCAATACTTTCTTAGGGTGAAAATTTTAGATTTTTCAAAAACGTTTCACTTTTTTGAATAGTGAAAATTAGTGAATTTTAATTGAAACAACCTTTTTGATTAATTTATTCATAAAGTTAAATTATATTTGAAATTTGTTTTAAGGTGAAAATATTTCAATTATACATTCATTAATCCAATTCAGTTCATTAGAATGAATTTTATATATTTTTTTATATTAAAACATCAGTTACATGAGATCATTTTCACTTTAAAACCCTACTTTCTCATCTCAACTGCAAAGTTATTTTTAACATAAAAAATTTAAAATATATCAATAGAATTTGGAAAATTTGATTATATATTTGGAATAAATATAAAATATATTATGTTATATGTTCATATTACTTTTTTACAAAAATTAATAATAAATATAGTAAAATTTATTTGTTGTGGTTAATATACAAAGGGGTTTAATATTGTTTAAACATAAAAGATAAGGGTTAAAATTATTAATAAACTATTATAAAGTATACTGGATAAATATATTTCTATATTATCATGTATAAGGTGATAGTTTTTTCAATTTTTGACCCTTGTGAAGTATGAAAAATGTTGTTATACATTTGTTTTCAAAATGATATAAGTGTGCCACTCACCTCACTTATAAAGGGCCACCCCCACACCTCTCTTCTCCACACCATCAAACCTTTGTTGGTTTATCCAATCCCAATCCAAATAAATTCACAAATTAAATCCTCTCTTCCTAGAAGCCATATTGTTGTCAAAAATCAAACCATGGAAGGTTTTTGATAAATATTAAGGAGGATACTCAAAGAATAGGATGATTGAATGTGTACGATAGATGATAAGGCTTATGGTAAGGGATTTCCATCTCACTTTTTAATTTTGTGAGATACATTCCATATTCACCACATGTTTCATTTAGGTAGTTTATATAAATCCCATGAATTTAATTTATGATCCTTTTACATAAAAATTTTGATATTTACATATCCATTTGATGATCTCTCTTTCAGGGGGTTTATTGTTCAAAAGCAACAATCTCAATAAGGGGTTTTTGTCTCAATTTGCTTTCTTTTATACATATTATTATGTTATGTTTCTATATTACTATACTATGTTTCTATAAAGACCCATTAACATGTGATATAATGATTTTATTTCCCATCATGATATTTAATGTTTCATTTATTGATACTATTTTAGAGGGATTATGTTTCAAATTTAATAAAGTTGTAATTAATTTATATTTTGATCTCATTGTATATTGTGATTATCTAATATTATGTTTCCAATGATAGAATATAATGATCCATCTCTCAAGAATATCATGAAATTTATTATCATAGATTTATTTTATTGTAATATATATATTCATTTTATTTTCCACTTTTTATATACTGAAGATTTCAAAAAACATGTTTTTATGAAAATTTTTCATTTACATCGAAAATCCTTTTTCTTCTAAAATGATTCAAAAAAAAATGATGTTTTTTAATATATTTAAAATAATTTTTTACATAAAATTTTACCCATGACTGTATTTTTACAAAATCTTTTGAATGTAATCTTCTTGTCTTTTTCCAAACAATGTCCCTTTGTATTTTACTAAAAAATTAAACGGAATGTTTGATTTAACATGTACAGATTGAATTAAATTTCCCTTCATCATGAAAATTATTTTATTAGGAACATTGATAATATTTTTTTGGGTTATTTTTAGTTATATGGATTTTTTAAAAAAAATATGTTTTAAAAGGTTTTTTTCAAATTGGAAAGGATATTTTCCTCAAGAAAGGTTTGAAATTAATTTTCAAAAACAATTTCAATCTATGATGATATCTATATATTTCCCAATACCTTATTGGTGATATGATCCAAAGATAAAATTAATATTATTTAACTATATGGTTTATTTTTAAAAAAAAATATATTTATGAAACCAGTTTTTCTTCAAAGGGTGATACTGTGATACAATATCTATGTATGAAAACGCAAGGCTATAATACTTGGTATCATAAGAATGGTTTTGTTAACATATTGAACCTATGATAAAAAAATATTAGTGAGATCCGTAAAGATATTTCTAAGTATTTTTATAGGGATTTCTCTAAGGATAAGTCTAAGGATGAGTCAAATTATAGTAAATGACCTAAAATTTTGGAAAAGGATAGATAGTTTGGTTTACAAGAAATTACAGCCCCGTCTAGATACCGTAATTGGATATGGATCTAGAATAGAGGTACAAAGGGGTAATAACTCTAAAAAGGGAACATTGAACTACACTAGATCTTCACAGGGTGTATAACAATGGGCATTACTACACACATGGTTTGACACTCTTAGGGTATATACATTAGAATTTAAAAAACACATTATTAAACACCATGAATGATTTAAATATATTATGACTAGGAATGACCAAATTTAACCTCAGGTGTTATAGATTATGAATAATGATTCAATATATATAAATATTATATGTGGTACATCATGTAACACCCCAAGCTTCTACGGTACGCTTCCCTTCGAATAATGTGATAGCGTGTGTTGTACGCAACCTCGAGTTCTAACACACACCACAACTAATTAAACTAGCCGTTGTGAATATTAATACCTACTTTTTGAAATTATATATATTTTATATTTTAAAATGGACTTCATTTTTGGATTCGGAATATCGAATTTAGCCTAAGGTGAAATTTTGGTACTTTTCGGATAATTTTCATATTTTGATGAATAGTGAAAATTACTAAATTTTAATTAAAAACAACTTTTTTAATAAAAATAATTAATAGTGATAAATTGTGAATTTGAGTGGTTTTAAAGTATATTTAGAATATATTTTTAACATTTAATATAATGTTGGTCATTGGACATAATTTTACAATTAAACCAAACATAAACAAGTGTCAATCTTTTGATAGTTATTACCTCTTAAAAACACGCTTTTTGTTTTGACAGCGGGAATTAATTTTAAATTAATTTCTACCACTTCTGTGTTTTGAATTTAGAAAAATGGATTCCATATTTGGAATCAGGATGTCCAAATTGTGTAAATAGGTAACTTTTATTTTTAGACATTTTGAATAATTACTGTGGTAAATATTTTATTTACCATGGTTAAAGGGTAAATCCGGTAAATAAGGGTTAAAAAATAATATTATAATAATACAAAATTACCCTAAAACGTGTCCTAACCTTATTGGTGGACACATACCCGACCATGGGCATCCTTGGGTCGATTTGGGGACCCCTTGGAGCCACTTGTATGTGGTAGGGACACATTATATTAATAAAGTTAAAATAATAATAAAAATGGCATAAGCTTACATCTTTTAGAAGAACAATTGTTACATAGGGTTATACATGTTGGATTTTCGATTATAAATATTCATTAGAAAGCTAAAAAGATTTCCTACATAATGATATTTTATTTATAATTTTTAGACATCAAATAATTTAAATTATTAATGACACAATAATGATGCAATGTTTACCTCATTAATAAATCATTTAAATAAATAAGATTATAATGATTAAAATATTATCTAAAACCTGTCCAATTCTTATTGGTTGATGTTATTTAGAATATGAGTCATCGTATCTTCGACCTCAATTATTTTTGGACCATTATAAACCGAATTTAATTATATTATAAAGTAATACTTTCACTCTTTCTTAAAGAGCCCCTCCTCTCCCTTATAAAAAGAGACCACTTCTACTCATTCCTCACACCTCTCAAGCCACTTGGCTCGGCCAAACTCTGCCCACATACTCTCCCAACTTCCTTCACTACAACCTAGAGGCCTTAGTTTGACCAGAAAGCCAACCTAAGGAGCCCTTTTGATCAAATCAAAAGGAAGAACCCGAAGAAGAGGTAATGTTTTCACCACCCCTTTTCAAGTTCCTTTCTTCTTCCACTTCTTCTTTCTTTGTTCTTACCATTCTAAAATAACAACTCCAGTATCTCACATATACTGTGATGTTATTATAAATATGGTACAACCATATTCAGTATTCTATCCACCCTTTGAATAACATGTCACCATACGTGCGTACGTACGGCTTACCGTCTCCACGTCGTGGTGTAATTGTTATTCAATATATTATTATTTGGATGGGTATAATAATGATGTGCAACTCATGTAAATAATAAATATAACATGTTAATTATTCTGTATATATGATATAACATCCATTTATATATTATTTTAATATCAAAAGAATGATATTGTCGCTCGTGCGTACGTACGGACTACCGTCTCCACAAACGCGATAAGATTCATTCTCCATCATATCCATTCAAGTATAATTATCATTTGATGATTTAAAAATGATGTTTAAGGACTTGATATCATTCTGGATATGAATAATATACAACCTATCCATTACAAACATGGCTTACGTAACAAAACATATAAAATAAAACAAGTAAGTTAACACCCGAAATGACGATAATTCTAAGATATTATTAACAAATCAATGTTAAAAGATCATATATGATATCATATTAAAGTAAATGATTCTTTTATTATTCAATAACAATTATTTCACCATTATACAGGAGGTAAAACCTACCATCGACCAAGGAAAAAGTACAAAGTAAGGGATTTTCTTATCTCACTTTTAATTTCGTGAGATTTCCATTATTCACCACTTAATTATTGCATGTGGGGTATGTGTACTGCCCATGATTGCATTAATTGTGTATTATACTTTAATTTATGGGTATTTACATCATCAGGGTATGATACTTCTTTCATGGGTGTATGTTTCGTAAGTTACCTAATCGATAAGGGAATTTGAAATTTCAATTTCCACTCATTTGGCTTTACGCATATTTCATTGATTATATTACCCCAAGATTATGTTTGGAATCACTATTCATTTGATTATGTCATAATTTCCACTCCCCTTCCTGTGGATATAAGTTTGATACACATAATCGCTCCATTGGTAATTCTCAAGTCATTGATATGAATTTGATAAGAGTAATTTTAACTCATTCTCCATTTGTTGAGTTAAACATCCAATTCGTTGGTATTGTTTTTACAAGAATATGTGTGAATGTCCTTTGATTGTTTTACACTGAATATCCAATCATATTTAGTGTATTTATATTTGTCACACATAATTATGTCATTGATTTATCCTTAACCTAAGGATACAACCTTTATGAGAGATTTCATCTCAATTTACATTCCATTGAGACTTCTTTGATGATATACACCAAATCACTTTTATGTGGTGTATATAATGTACATTGACATAGAATATCATGATTCCCTTTATTCTCATGATATTACAAAGTTTTTATTACCTCAATTATTTGTATTCAAGTGTCTCTTTTGGTTAGAATCTCTAACTAAAATACCATTTTTAAATGTTTTAAAGACTTATTCATCTAAAACTTTCTCATTAATGTCCATGTTTTAAAAATGGTTTTAAGGATTTATTTATATGGACATTAAAGTTTAGAAATCAAAACTCCTTTTAAAAAGTTTCAAAGTGGTATGGGACACTTTGATTCAAAAATCTACATTTAAATGGCTTCTTGACAAATAGTGTGACTTTTAAATGTTTTCAAGAAAAGGGGGATATTTCTCTCAAATAGTTTTGATGATTATCTATGTCAACATCCTTCATTATTCTTGATTGAGGTTAATGTGATACAATACAATCTTCCATATTGTATCGAATGAGTTATGTTTGACTGTGGATGTCCTGTTTTTATACCATTCATGGTTTGTGGTAAAAGTATTGACATTTCGTATGCTAGTTTTAATACGAATGTTTATGTATGTTTAAACATGTTCATATGAGGAATGCATTGGACTTAATAAGTGACGGGTGGAGCCCGCTATAGCTCCTCGATGCATCGGTAGGTCTCATGAGACAAACTAGTGTCTTGGCACAAGGCCTTGGCAAAATCTTATTTGTAGTCTTGGCACGAGGCCTTGGCTATGTGGTTATGATAGTCTGGCATTATGCATTCCAACATTATGAAAGTGGTTATTGATATTTCATGTGATTATTCGATTAGTAGAATATCCATGTGAACAAGCAAATGACATTATTTCATTTTACTTTTTCCATACTATGTTGAAGTTCAAGTTTAAAAGGCTTTTGTTCTAGTAATTCATTGCCTTAAATGTTTATTCTTATTTATGAAAGTTTCCGCTATATTGTTATCCTTACTGGGCATTTGAGCTCACCCCTTTTCTATGTTTTATTTTTCCCAGGATGTGAAGATGTAAGTTACGAATGACCTGCAGGGATATTATGAGGGGATTATAGTGTGGACTGTGGAAACATTATGTTGTTGTAGTAGTTTTTCGTTTTATGATGTAATGTAAAACTTATGAATATATCTAGTGTTTCCAAGGCTACTAAACCAATCGGTCTTTCGAGATTTGATCTTTCTTGTGATCATGCCAATGTTATGTAATAATGCACCGACTCTGGGTAACTGGGGTCGGGGCGTTACAGTTGGTATCAGAGGAAGTTTAGTACAAACCTTGGAAGCTAGATTTAGATAAACTCTGATTAGAGCACATAGACCTAAGATGAACTTTGAGGATTAGTATAGAAGAACTTCCTAGAATTTTGGTATTGTAGAGATTTTGTGAGTTTTCTGAGCAATACATCCCTGTCTGGATACGAGCAGGTAGAGGCGGCTCTGGCACAGATGTACCTAGGGGTAAAACCCGAAAACACCGCTTTGAGCTAGACTCGAACGGGAACTGGTGCACGACAACGGGCCTTGCTGCACTCTTGGTTACGACACTCCCAGGGGATATGCTTTGGTAGATTCACAAGATTAGTATAAACCATTATTAAGGAAATACAAAAAAAAATGCCCCTAAGAATATATGTCGGCAAATAGATAGTGGATAACCTAGATTTTAACATAGGGTACCCCAAGTTAGGATATATTGTTCAATTACAAGATTATCCTATTATATCTATTTTTCTTTACATTCTTATTAGATAAGTATTCAAAAACCCTAATTGTATTTTCTTTTGTTAGTTGATACATGGAGGGAGCAAGATCACGAACAACTCTTCTCTCTCTTCCTGAAGAACTACTTACAATTATTATCTAGAAGTCATGCGCAGACGATGTTGAAACTTTTTCAAATGTCCAAGTTACATGCAAACAACTTTATGAGACATCCAATACCTCTAGCATTGCACGATTCTTTCAAGGATCAAGTACCGACTATGGGATAATGTTGCGCTCTCAACTTTCTTACCATGCTAAGCATGGGAAGTACCATCAGGGTCTTTTCAAATTATTCACTTTATCTAAATATTATGATGCACTAAATGATTTTCTAGATGCTGCAGAAGAGGGAGACCTTCGAGCAGCCTATATGTATCAAATTATATATTTATGTCTTTTGGGATATACGAAAACTGATTTACCAAAACCTTATTTTGAAATATTTGAAGATGAATCAGTGAGAATTTTTCTAAAAAAACATGTTAAAGACGATGTCTCAAAATTATATATAAGAAATACCTATTTTTTTATGATGCATCGATGCTTCCATCGATATAATCCAAAATGGATGAGGAGTTTTTGGGTAAAGGAAGTAGATGATTTTGAAAAATTCCTGAGGTACCATTGTGACATATGAATGTATTCTACCAAAAGGAAAATCCGCCTAGTCTCTCCAGAGTTCATGTTGTGATCCACATATCTCTAGTGACAAAATACATGCCTGACCCAACGCATGTACTCACCTATGAAGAATTACAACTGGAACCCGATCTATCTTATTGTGGAGAGCCTATCATAATTCTTCATACCAATGATCAAGTGTTGCGAAACCGGATGAATCGTCTGGTAAAAGATCTATGGAGAAATCATAAGATGGAAGAGGCAATGTGGGAACCCGAGGAACATATGATGAAGAACCTATGTGGAAATAAATGGATGGTGAAATGTTTAAAAGTGTTAGTGCTCTTTATTGATGGGTTTACTTTGGAATAATTTTCTCTTGTATTTGTAACCCCACAGTTTGCCATGTGAGAATGATATTTGAGGAAGAATTGTCTCTTCTCTTGTGGATATAGGTATAAATAACCATTTGGTTTTATATGATCATTGGGGTTTGAGAAAATGATAAGTTATTATAAATTGGGATGAAAATGAAATGTATGATATAACATTTGTGGTTAAATTATGTTATTTTGAGGAATTTATCTCTTTTTGGTAATATTATAAAATATAGTTTTTGAAAAAGGACAACACGTAGACCGTGTGACAACCCGTCGCGTCGGACAAAGTTGTGGGAATCGAACCCACAACCAAAGTGCGATTGGGATTTATCGCCTACCACTGGACTACGTGAAGTCCCTGGTTAGTGTGACTATTTTTTTTTGTTAAATGATTTTATTGATCAATAATAAGATGATTTGGGTTCTTATGTCTTATCAAATGAATACCCTTGGTATAGGAAAATGATTTGGTGATTAAGTGATAAATGTTATTTTGGAAGATGTTCGCTTTGTTGGGAACACTATATGCCCAAGGAAAATAGAATACAATGGGGTTTCATTTGTAGAGTAATGGTGGATTTTTATCTACGTTTTTATTATTGATTTATAGTGATTTGGGTTATTTATGGAAATGATTAACCTATAACAGAGAATATGTGATAATGTTAATTACTTTTAAGTATGTGACTTTAAGAGTATTTGATGTCATTTGGAGATACAATGTAACATGGGAGACTACATAATCAAATTCTTCTATGTTTTGGGTTTCAATATTAGTTTGGATTATATTAAAGGATTTTAAGGACAATTGGTTATTGAATGGTATCTATTTAACTTTGGGGTATTGTTGGTCTAATTTTAGAAATTAAGATTAGTGCATATTTATCTCAATGAATATCCTTTTGGGGGATCATTAGATCATTCACTAACCATTTTGGTTTTGATTAATCTTCAAAGACAATGTAAATATATGGTTTATCCTGCATGGATCATGTGATTCTATATAAGTTTATTCTAGCTCTTCCAGTGTGACCATGTCTTCTTAAATACTCATCGTTTAAAAAAAATTGAGTTAGTGGTGGAAATTTATTAAAGAATGAAAATATACTTAAAATGTAAGTATATCTCATAATGTTCTTAGTCAATATCATAAATGAATTCCTCTTCCTTATGAAATGTAACTTAAAAAAGAAAAAAAAATGTTGTCTGTTTACTTTCCTACTAGGAGACTAATGGTTGTTTGTCCCAACACAAGTTTGTGGTTTTCTCATTGTTAACTTTCTCCTGGTCATGATTTCTATCCCTCTCCATCAGAACTTGACACTTAGTTTATCATCCATATCCATGTTTTCTTACATGGAATCCTAGTATGGGTTATCTTGGATGACCCTTATACCTCTCTTTCTTTCTTTTAAAGTGATAGTTTTATTGACTCTTTTTCCGATGTGGGACTTTCCATTATATTCCCAAGAAAAATTTTAAAAATTGCGAGGACGCAATTTATTGAAGGAGGGGAGAATGTAACACCCCAAGCTTCTACAGTACGCTTCCCTTCGAATAATGCGATAGCGTGTGTTGTACGCAACCTCGAGTTCTAACACACACCACAACTAATTAAACTAGCCGTTGTGAATATTAATACCTACTTTTTGAAATTATATATATTTTATATTTTAAATTGGACTTCATTTTTGGATTCGGAATATCGAATTTAGCCTAAGGTGAAATTTTGGTACTTTTCGGATAATTTTCATATTTTGATGAATAGTGAAAATTACTAAATTTTAATTAAAAACAACTTTTTTAATCAAAATAATTAATAGTGATAAATTGTGAATTTGAGTGGTTTTAAAGTATATTTAGAATATATTTTTACCATTTAATATAATGTTGGTCATTGGACATAATTTTACAATTAAACCAAACATAAACAAGTGTCAATATTTTGATAGTTATTACCTCTTAAAAACACGCTTTTTGTTTTGACAGCGGGAATTAATTTTAAATTAATTTCTGCCACTTATGTGTTTTGAATTTAGAAAAATGGATTCCATATTTGGAATTAGGATGTCCAAATTGTGTAAATAGGTAACTTTTATTTTTAGACATTTTTAATAATTACTGTGGTAAATATTTTATTTACCATGGTTAAAGGGTAAATCCGGTAAATAAGGGTTAAAAAATAATATTATAATAATACAAAATTACCCTAAAACGTGTCCTAACCTTATTGGTGGACACATACCCGACCATGGGCATCCTTGGGTCGATTTGGGGACCCCTTGGAGTCACTTGTATGTGGTAGGGACACATTATATTAATAAAGTAAAAATAATAATAAAAATGGCATAAGCTTACATATTTTAGAAGAACAATTTTTACATAGGGTTATACATGTTGGATTTTCGATTATAAATATTCATTAGAAAGCTAAAAGGATTTCCTACATAATGATATTTTATTTATAATTTTTAGACATCAAATAATTTAAATTATTAATGACACAATAATGATGCAATGTTTACCTCATTAATAAATCATTTAAATAAATAAGATTATAATGATTAAAATATTATCTAAAACCTGTCCAATTCTTATTGGTTGATGTTATTTAGAATATGAGTAATCTTATCTTCGACCTCAATTATTTTTGGACCATTATAAACCGAATTTAATTATATTATAAAGTAATACTTTCACTCTTTCATAAAGAGCTCCTCCTCTCCCTTATAAAAGGAGACCACTTCTACTCATTCCTCACACCTCTCAAGCCACTTGGCTCGGCCAAACTCTGCCCACATACTCTCCCAACCTCCCTCACTACAACCTAGAGGCCTTAGTTTGATCAGAAAGCCATCCTAAGGATCCCTTTTGATCAAATCAAAAGGAAGAACCCGAAGAAGAGGTAATGTTTTCACCACCTCTTTTCAAGTTCCTTTCTTCTTCCACTTCTTCTTTCTTTGTTCTTACCATTATAAAATAATAACTCCAGTATCTCACATATACTGTGATGTTATTATAAATATGGTACAACCATATTCAGTATTCTATCCACCCTTTGAATAACATGTCACCATACGTGCGTACGTACGGCTTACCGTCTCCACGTCGTGGTGTAATTGTTATTCAATATATTATTATTTGGATGGGTATAATAATGATGTGCAACTCATGTAAATAATAAATATAACATGTTAATTATTCTGTATATATGATATAACATCCATTTATATATTATTTTAATATCAAAAGAATGATATTGTCGCTCGTGCGTACGTACGGACTACCGTCTCCACAAACGCGATAAGATTCATTCTCCATCATATCCATTCAAGTATAATTGTCATTTGATGATTTAAAAATGATGTTTAAGGACTTGATATCATTCTGGATATGAATAATATACAACCTATCCATTACAAACATGGCTTACGTAACAAAACATATAAAATAAAACAAGTAAGTTAACACCCGAAATGACGATAATTCTAAGATATTATTAACAAATCAATGTTAAAAGATCATATATGATATCATATTAAAGTAAATGATTCTTTTATTATTCAATAACAATTATTTCACCATTATACAGGAGGTAAAACCTACCATCGACCAAGGAAAAAGTACAAAGTAAGGGATTTTCTTATTTCACTTTTAATTTCGTGAGATTTCCATTATTCACCACTTAATTATTGCATGTGGGGTATGTGTACTGCCCATGATTGCATTAATTGTGTATTATACTTTAATTTATGGGTATTTACATCATCAGGGTATGATACTTCTTTCATGGGTGTATGTTTCGTAAGTTACCTAATCGATAAGGGAATTTGAAATTTCAATTTCCACTCATTTGGCTTTACACATATTTCATTGATTATATTACCCCAAGATTATGTGTGGAATCACTATTCATTTGATTATGTCATAATTTCCACTCCCCTTCCTGTGGATATAAGTTTGATACACATAATCGCTCCATTGGTAATTCTCAAGTCATTGATATGAATTTGATAAGAGTAATTTTAACTCATTCTCCATTTGTTGAGTTAAACATCCAATTCGTTGGTATTGTTTTTACAAGAATATGTGTGAATGTCCTTTCATTGTTTTACACTGAATATCCAATCATATTTAGTGTATTTATATTTGTCACACATAATTATGTCATTGATTTATCCTTAACCTAAGGATACAACCTTTATGAGAGATTTCATCTCAATTTACATTCCACTGAGACTTCTTTGATGATATACACCAAATCACTTTTATGTGGTGTATATAATGTACTTTGACAAAGAATATCATGATTCCCTTTATTCTCATGATATTACAAAGTTTTTATTACCTCAATTATTTGTATTCAAGTGTCTCTTTTGGTTATAATCTCTAACTAAAATACCATTTTTAAATGTTTTAAAGACTTATTCATCTAAAACGTTCTCATTAATGTCCATGTTTTAAAAATGGTTTTAAGGATTTATTTATATGGAAATTAAAGTTTAGAAATGAAAACTCCTTTTAAAAAGTTTCAAAGTGGTATGGGACACTTTGATTCAAAAATCTACTTTTAAATGGCTTCTTGACAAATAGTGTGACTTTTAAATGTTTTCAAGAAAAGGGGGATATTTCTCTCAAATAGTTTTGATGATTATCTATGTCAACATCCTTCATTATTCTTGATTGAGGTTAATGTGATACAATACAATCTTCCATATTGTATCGAATGAGTTATGTTTGACTGTGGATGTGCTGTTTTTATACCATTCATGGTTTGTGGTAAAAGTATTGACATTTCGTATGCTAGTTTTAATACGAATGTTTATGTATGTTTAAACATATTCATATGAGGAATGCATTGGACTTAATAAGTGACAGGTGGAGCCCGCTATAGCTCCTCGATGCATCGGTAGGTCTCATGAGACAAACTAGTTTCTTGGCACAAGGCCTTGGAAAAATCTTATTTGTAGTCTTGGCACGAGGCCTTGGCTATGTGGTTATGATAGTCTGGAATTATGCATTCCAACATTATGAAAGTGGTTATTGATATTGCATGTGATTATTCGATTAGTAGAATATCCATGTGAACAAGCAAATGACATTATTTCATTTTACTTTTGCCATACTATGTTGAAGTTCAAGTTTAAAAGGCTTTTGTTCTAGTAATTCATTGCCTTAAATGTTTATTCTTATTTATGAAAGTTTCCGCTATATTGTTATCCTTACTGGGAATTTGAGCTCATCCCTTTTCTATGTTTTATTTTTCCCAGGATGTGAAGATGTAAGTTACGAATGACCTGCAAGGATATTATGAGGGGATTATAGTGTGGACTGTGGAAACATTATGTTGTTGTAGTAGTTTTTCATTTTATGATGTAATGTAAAACTTATGAATATATCTAGTGTTTCCAAGGCTACTAAACCAATCGGTCTTTCGAGATTTGATCTTTCTTGTGATCATGCCAATGTTATGTAATAATGCACCGACTCTGGGTAACTGGGGTCGGGGCGTTACACATCATGATTATGTGGTTTTCCCATTATGATTACTGTTTCTTAGACTATAATTCTGGTTTTATTTTAAGGTTGGATCCTAAAGGAATCATGTTAATTTTGAGTGTGATTGAAAATGTAAAGATTTTCATCCAGAGAAATAAAATTTAATGGAATTAGAATGAAAAATAATATTACTTTTATCAAACAAAATTCTCATGTTATGAATCATTCTAGAATTCTAAATGGCAAAAGGGTGGAACAACGTTATGTTGTGTCCTTTATAAGGAAATGTCCACCTTATTTCAATGGGTATTCTTATCCACTATATTCTATGAAATGAATCTGCAACACTAAAAAGATAATTTATTTCCTCTAGTGTTAGGAGAATTAGAATGTATTTTTTTCTATATATCATTTTTTCTATATATCAATGGACATATGAGGTATGATTCTAGTATTATCATGCAACCTATAATTTTAGCTGATCATTTCTTTAGTGGATTAAAAACATGTATCTAAAGGGAGTTATCCATAATAGGGTTCAATAGATATGAATAATTTATTTATTGTGATATCAATTATGAAATGGGGGATTGAGGTACATAACAATATCATGGTTTTTATGTGAAGTGAAAAGTTGAATTGACAAGAAAATATATGAATCCTAGAAATAATAATTTAATATTTCATTTATTCTCAATATCTGGGAAGAGGCATGGAAGAAACCATCTTAAGGGGACTACATTGTGTTTTAAATTTTTATAGTAAGGTCATCATGTGAATGAATTATAATGTGATGGGAAGAAGTTAGGTAATGTTATTAATTAAAATAACTCTCCATAGAATACACCTCCCACAATTTAATGTTTCAGTTGAAAAGTGTTTTGGAATTATGTTAAATAGGGACCAATTCTGAGGGTAAATAATGAGGATCATTGCGAACATCTTCTATAAAAAATGATAATGATAGATCTTATATATTCACCATGGTTGATGTGAATCAAGATAATTAAGGAACATTAATTCTCCCCTCCTTATTCGGAAATTTCTTGTTTGATTTTGTACAAATGAGCCCTATGAAAATCTTATTTTTCAGTCTTTTGTGAAGTTTCATGTGATTATCTCCCTCTACATGTATTCTAGAATAAAAAATTAGATTTTTTATTCTATTAGTAGATGTTCAAATCCAAGCTTCCCAGAGAAATGTTTTTGTATATGATAAGTTTTATTTAAAGAATAAAATCTAAATTATCATTTGTAAGATTTTTGTCTACCTGTGAGATTAAATTTTAAATTATGGATACCATTATGGGATTATGAGTTTAAGACTGATTATAATTTTGATTTCATTAACACCCCTCTTGATGTATTATGTGATGATAGATTATCCATATTAAGTAAATTTTATGATAAAATATTGGAAATGAAAACATTAAGTTTTTTATATAGTAAATAGGTTATTTGAGGAGGAATGACATTAATATTTCTTGGATATATTATTAAAGGTACAAGTAACATTTAGGGTTTATCTTATCATTTATGTTCAGATAATTATTGGTTATAGTGGATCTCCTTAAAATATCATCCCACTTTATTTCCATTAGATAAAATTTCTCTTTGGATACATATTCCAGGATAGAAATTAAGTATGTAGTAATTTTTTATACAGTACCACATTAAATTTTAACTGATTGGGATTTGAGGTTTACATTGTTGTTTTGGTTCATTCATTATCAATTTCTTTATATAGAGTTGAGTTTCAATATTGTGTGAAAGAATAAAACCCTATATAAATTTTTAATATCATTTTTAGTATATTTCAAAGATATTTATGATCACACCTACCTCTACTTGAGATTCCATAAAAAATATATTTATCTCAAGCATTCATATAGCTACTTATGGAGACCATTATGAAAAGAAGTGTAGAACTCCAATGTAATGGATTGATGTTTTAAAACAAAATTTATTGCGGCCTAAAAACTACAATGAAAAGGGAGAGAAGTTTATATCCATTTAACAACATGTAAGGATAAAACCAAATTGAATAAAATGTTATGTTGATAATTTTTAATGTGATCTATATTTTTAAGTTAGTGAGATGGTCATTCTATGAATTTCTATATTGAATAATGAAATGTAAAAACGAATACCTTTATATAATAGTACTATTGGAATATTAGAACATATTGAGATAAAATATTATCATTTGGTTCTCCCACTTATCCTCTCTTAAGTTCTAAATGAATTCCATGTACCTCTTCTAAGGAAGTACATTCCTAAACCATCACATGTGTTGATCTCATTGCTTGTACCAATGGAGCATGATATTTCTTATGAGGAACAACCAGTAGACATTTTGGATCAAATTAAGAGTTTTATGGAACTATAAAACTCAATTTTTTTTGCTGTTTTGTGGTGAATCCAGCATCTTGATAAATAATGTGGGAACCTAAATACATAATAAGGAAGAAGTATCCTAATTTGTTCGTAATAAAGTGACAAATCTTGATGGATAAATTTATTATAAGGGGGTAGAATGTAACACCAATAGTTTTAATGATTTTTTTAGTAAAATAATTTTTTTTGATATCATATTTTAGTCATGAAACCAAGTTAAACATGTGATACTTGCAACACTGGGATAACTTCTGTTACACATGACACTGAGTTTTAACAAAATAACGATATATTATTTATATAGTTATTTAAACATGATAGTTATAACCTAGAAATTTAGGATAGTTATATGAATATTAATAATTTACTTTTGAATATTTATTATAATGATTTTATATAAATAATAAATACTAATACAAAAATACATAATTTTTTTTAATGTATTTATATGTTTCGAAAATGGTATTTTCTCAAAAAATGTATTTATGTATTTTTGTGAACAGTAATGAAATTAATTTTTTACAATTTTAAAAATTAATTTGATAAAATAATGTTCATTTCATAAATAATTATGTAAATAATTTCTTTGGCTGTTTTTTTGGCTTTTTCTAAAAAGTTGAATTTTTTCTGAATTTTGAAAAATAATGAATTTTAATGAAAAACATCATTTGAATTTAATTTATTGATAAATATAAATTATATATTAAACTAGTTTTAAATTGAAACTAGTAAAATTATACATCTATTTATCTAATTTAGTTAATATAATTCAACTTCATATTAAACTTTGATATAAAAATTTGTAAACTTTTGAACATTTTCTCATTAAAAACCAACTTTCTTATCATGTCTGTATGAATAAATTTTAATAAAAAATTTCCACATCAATTAATTTAAATTGGAAAAATGGATTCTATATTTGAAATTTAAATAATTTATATTATATTATAATAAAATCTTAAATTTAGAACAATATGAACAGTAAAAACAGGAAAAATTATTTTTCATGGTTAATGTAAAAAGGGTTTACTAGTGGTTAACCTGAAAAGATAAGGGTTAAAACTAACTATACAATTGTATAAAATATATTATTTAGAAATATTTCTACCTTATAAATTATAAGGTTTTAATTTTATCAATTATTTACCCCTTCTTAATTTGAAAAACATTTGTAAACTTTTTTATTTAAAAAAATTACTACTTTTCCACTCCCTTAACTTATAAAAAGTCACCCCTCTCTACTTTTAATACCATAAGATCACTTTGGTTCATCCAATCCCTTAAAAACTAACTTCATAACATCAATAATATCATTCTAGAATCATTTTTAAATGAAATCCAAACCAAGGAAGGATTTTTGTGGAAACCTAAAGAGGATAACTAAATGAGAGGATGTTTGTATGTGTACGACTTAAGTCAAGGTTTATGTTCAGTGATTTGCATCTCAGTTTCTAATTTTCTTATATGAATTTTATATTATCCCCATGTTTCTTTTATTTTTGGTTTATAATTACCATGAATTTACATTATGATTTTTCTACTTAAAATTATTTTTATTTACATAGCCATTTGAGGATCTCTCTTTAATGGGGTTTATATTTCAAATATTACCAAATAGGAATGGGATTTTTTACCTCAATTTTCATTAATTGATACATATGATTATGTTATTCATCAATATTTTTGTAGGATGTGTATATAAATCCAAATTAATATATATTTTGATGAACTTATTTATCCGCGGTACATTTTATGTTTCATAAAATGATATTCTTTAATGGGGAATGTGTTTCAAAGTTTCCAAGGTGGAAAGATTTTTATGTTACGATCTCATCGTATATTGGGATTATTTGTGATAAATGTTATTATTATAGAATATTATTATCCATATCCCAAGAAACTAATGAATTTTATTATCATATAGTTATTTCATGTTAATACAAGTTTTCACTTTTATTTACACATTTTATATACTCAAGTGTTCAAAAATAATATTTTTATGAAAAACCACATTTTTTGTTAAAACCAAATTTTCTTCCTAAAATGCATGTTTTCTGATTTTTTTAATTTTTTAACGTATTTCAAATAATTAATTCAAGTAATTTTTACCCATGTTTCAATTTTTAAAAATTGATTTGATGAAAACATCATGTCATTTTCCAAATACCGCCTAATTGAGTTTTATTAAAAATATAAAAGAAATATTTTATTTAACATGTACGAAATGAACATAATTTTCCTTCGTTATGAACATTGTTTTCTTAAAATATTCCATTATAGGGTTTCAATGTTTTTTTTCAATATATAGTATTCTAAAAAAATATGTTTTAAAATATATTTTTCATAAAATAAGAGAAATTTTCATAATGAAATGCATTAAATGATATTTAAAAACAAATTTCAATCTAAGATCAAATCTATTGATGTTCCCTATTACATAGTGGGGATATGATCCAAAGTTATTATTCATATTATTTCTCTGTATGGTATATTTTAAAGCTGATAATATTTTTATGAAACCAATTATTCTTCCACGTGTTATACAATGATAAAATGATAATGAAACCCACTTATTTTTCCATGTGTTATTCCTTGATGAAGTGATCAAATTATTATGAAACATATTTACTTTCCACATGTTATGTAATAATTATGTTTTCTATGGAACCAATTATTTTCAAGGGTTCTGATATGATGAATGTTTAATGATCTTGTTGCACATATATGTATGATTTTCATTATGAGATGGTGGTTATGTTAAAACCAATTAGGGTGGTTAAGTTATAACTATGATGGGTGTGATCTATATCTACCTCCAATGAATTGGGTTATGATAAATGTTCTTTAGTCTAAAAGGGTACATGGATGGTTATACATAGCTAAAAAAATGAGGGTAAATAAATGGTTGGCCCAAGAATAAAAAATAGGATACATTGGTTGTTATCCCAAGCCCATATCGTGTATGTGGGTGGTTATCCTAACATGTTATCAATTTCATTGTTAGTATCATTGATAAAAGGTTTTATATGATTTTTTGTTTTGCACGTATCGACATCATATGACAATGTTACGCTCTCATGGATCATGTTTATTTATTACCTTATGATTCATCTCTTATAAACGAATTTTCATTATCCCATGACTCATGTTTATGATATTTTATTTTCATGGTATGGTTTTAAAATGTTATGATCATGTTCATATACCCTTATGTATATGTTATACTTACATATATCGACTATTCACCTATACTAAGCATATGATCTCACCCATTCAAATGCTTTATTTTCCTAGGTTATGAATAATGCTTTTATATAGGGTATATTTGTCAAGAGTACTTACTAAAGGGGAAAATATTCAAGGGAGAAGTTTAATATCATTAAACAAATTAGAAGTTTCTATACCTAGTTTTCAAAGAGAATAAACTATTATAGTCCTCTAGAGTGTGTTTTTGTGTAATGTATTGAATATTTATCTAAGAAGATGTATTATATATGAATGAAATCCTAGTTAGTTAACCTTAGTATTAGATGAAATGTTTTTTTATCCTGTTCAAACTAGGAAGATAAAATTTTAGTGATATTCCTATAATTATATATAAGTATTTTTCAAAGGATAAGTATAAGGATTAATCTAAGTATAGGAAAATAACTTGGAATTTTGTGAAAGTATAGAATAAATGGTATCCAAGGAATTATGTCCATGTATAGATACTATAAGTGGATTTGTATCTAGCACATATGAACTTAGGCATAATAAGTTCAAAAAAGATTTATTTAACTCGACTCGATCGTCACCAAGTGCATAACAATGGGCCTTATTGCACACCTTGTCTGAAACTCCTGAGGGATATGTTTTTGAAATTCAAAAAATATTTAGAAACTGTCATGAATGATTTAAATCGTTTATGAATATGAATTATCAAATAGATCGGGATGATTAGGTGACTCATACATTGGGGGGAAGTATTTTTGGCAACCACATCATTAGCAAGCTCATCAGCATGGGACGAAAAGTGGATGCAATCTATAGGTGGATTAACACATAGATATGGAATAGTAGGTGACTCGTACATTGGTGGTTTCCCATATCCTTGGGTTTCTACCATGAATAGTTGAATGAGGCCACATGGTTTGAACCTAGATTCTATTCCAAGGACAGTTGGGTTCTCAACTAGAGAAGAGGTAAGGTATCTTCATTAATAATCACAACCCATGTGTTTTATACTGACAAGATCATTTACAAGCCTCCTATATGCTTAAACTACATGGATCAATGATTTTATCCTAGTTTCAAAATTAATATCTGGAATGGCCTCATATGGACTGATAGGTTTAATCGGTCCCTTTCAATTGATGATATATCAATGGAAACAGTGAAATAACTTTTTAGGAGGGATTATAAGGTCAAACACCTACCTTTTATAATCATTACGGGGACATGTGAGGAGGGAATCATAAAATTTTACTTCCCCTTTGGATGGGTTCTCCTCACCATTCCAAATGTATGTGGCCCAGTTTCCCTAGTTCACCAAAGGTTCGTTTGTGATGACATTCAATATAACCATGGCCATGGGGGAATCATCACAATCAACTAATATACCAAGAAGATGGCCCTGATATTTCTATGGAATATAGATGAAGTGGGGGGAAGAATATTTCTCCCAACATATGATTTTCACATTCTAGGATACCGCTTGAATGGAACATAAGTGTAGTGTGAGGAACATGATAAATGTAGATTAGATATTTTTATAGTATCTTAATGTGTAAGGACATCGCGTTACTGGGAGTGTAGTGACCTTAATCCACCCATACTATTAAGTGACATAATTTATGTGCTCATGGATTCCCAATAAGACAATCTGACAATTTTGGAGGTGTTTGAATGTCACACATATATTATGGTAGAATAATGCTACTTGATCTTCAGTGAGGGATCCTGATATAACAAAATTTAGGGAAGCAAGTGTCTAGAATGAGATAAGTAATTAGAAAATGTAAAAGATTCACCTCAATTATTCATTTTCATTACCTAAAAATTCATACAACTCTTATTTGGACTAAGACCCAATTGCCACTGTTGAGAAATTTGTGGGGGTACGGTCACATATCATCTTTATTGACTTTTGTTTAGGAGAGGTGTCACATGGTCCATCTATCCTTGGAATATTAAAATGTATTGAGGATTTTAGGACAACTTTTAGACTATATATATGAATGAAGGGGTGTATAAAACACCAATAACTTGAGTAGAAAAATAATTTTGGGGATCTATGGAATGCTCACCATCATCTATGAGCATTAACTAAGACCCACATATATATCTATGTTCCAATATGGATGTTGAGAGAGAATTTATGGTAACTAAGATGGTTTAACGTAGAGCCCTAGGAAGGGGGAGAAAACATATATTACCTATAGGTACCTATGGAGGAATTTGGGGATTTTTTATACCTTAACGTTAGGGATGGCCAGCTTGAGTTGATGGGATTTTCCCCCCAGTTCCAGCAGTAGAGGTGGAGACACTTCTAATGAGTCACCTATCATCTTGTAATTTGAAAGATCATCAATGATATGGTGTTTTCTATTCTTTATCCTATGATAGCGTAGGAGTACTCCAAGATCAAGTAAATATGAATGTTTTGTAATTCATCCACATTAATTTCTACCTAGTCGGTGAGAATGACCTCTATGTGTATTATTATCCCTTATTCCTATGGATGAATCTTCAGTAAATTGAAAATCTATATCATGGGGAGGATATCTAACCATATTTCCCATACTCCTTTCCTAGTATGAATTTTTCGGATAGTCTAAATATTTATCATGGGGAGGTCCTCAGAACTAGTTGTTCATATCATGTGTAGGACCTTCACAATAATATTCCTCAGTATGTGATGTCCTATTACAGTTACCAATGGTACCTAAAATCATGGGAGCCTAGCCAAACTACCTGGAGGGTAAATAATATCTCATTCCTGAGTTAGAGGAGAAGGATCCTGACTCAGATGATATGGGAATGTGAGGGTCTAAGTCGGTAGTTGTGTGGAGCAATGGAAACACAAAACAGGATTCCTCCCTAGAAATTCTCTAGGTCATCCACTAATGTCCACATTGTGTCTTCTAGACTAGGGATAGTATAAAGTTAATTGGATAAACATTCTCATTGACCTATAGTTATGATTGGTGCAATCACTGACACTACAGTTTTGGATCCCTATTAGGATGCCCATAAATAGTGGTCAGGATATGTATGGCTTTGAAAACTCCTAGCTGCTCTGTGTAGGGGAGAAAGTTGTCTTAACACTCTGGAGAGAGTCTCTTGAAGTAGTTTATGGTCGAAACAGGGGTGTTTTTTTCACCAATTTGGCCAATAGGGGCATTAGTGTTGATGAGTTACCAAGACTTTGAGATATTTGTGGGCCATACCCCTAGTTGTAATGACCCATTCCTATTCTCATTGTTAAACAAGGTTGTCGATTACCCTCATTTGCATGATCTTTGATGGTGAAATCGGGCTTGGACACCCAAAAATTTAATATGGGGTGGATACATCCACCGAGACATAGTTATGTATTTTTAGATTAACATTACTTAATTCCATAGACCTGTTGGCATTGGGGTGCCGATCTACTAGTGGACGAGACATGAAAGATATATGAAATCAGCTTGTAGTACAGATTTGATAAAAGAGACCATCAATTAAAAAAAATTTCTATTCATTATGATGTAGAGAGAAAATACACGTGGATGAGGTCATATATTGGTGATAGCCAATGCTATCTTCTCCCAAATCAAAAGTGAGTTTTATGCGGGGAAAATAATTTATAGGGTGGAACCTAGAGCAGAATATATTGATCATTTGAATTTTAAATCTATTGGTTCCACCAAATTATTAATCCTTATAGTTTAAGGGGAAATGTTTGACATTATATTCAATTTGTTTCCTTAATATTTTTTATTGGGCTAAAAAATTGAACCATTTAGAGGTGACACACTGCTCATTTCCCCATATTCCTTCTTTGTGATGGTGGGAAGTTTACATCACATTAATTAGAAATTTAAGATCCTTAATCTAAATGGGATTATGGGATATTAGTTATTACTTTAATTTATGCCACATTGAATATCATCACCCAGTCTTACTCTCCCTCATGGATTTAAGTCATGTTTGTATAACTCATTCAATGGGATATATCTCGATGTTAACTGATTAAATACATTAATTATATCTTGATAGGGAATCATCCCTAGGTTAGGTATGGTAGTAATGCTATTATTGACTAGGAATATCTAGATTAGGGGTGAGTTTGGTGTCTCTAAATTCTTCTTTGATTGATGTTAGAGGCATAACATTTGAGGCATCCTAGGCATGAAACCTAAGACATCTTGTGTCGTCTATGAAGAAGTTGATTTTAAGGGAATATTAATATTAGGCATTTTACCACATGTATATCATTTTTAATATATGGGGTAATGTTCTAGTTTAGGTCATATGTTTAATGACTTGTGGGGAAATGTTGGCCATGGGTTTAACGTTTTGTGGGGATAGGTGGGTCCTGAGTTTAACATCTGGTGGGGGCAGGAGGGTAAAAATCATAATGTATTATGGGTATTTGTGGGTCATTTGTTTAACATCATGTTTTTATTGGTGTGTCATATGTGTAACATATTTTCTTGTAGGCGGGTCATAGGTTTGATGATTTTTGGGGATATGTGAGTCACAAGCTTAATGTCTTTTGTTGATAGATGGGTCAAGGGATTAATGCCTTGGGCGGATATTTGATGTGGTTACATCTATACCTAGGTGGATGATTTCACACTTGGTATTTGGTTATGTGCGTACCTAGGTGGGAATAATCCACACTTGGGATTTATTTATGTGTGTCCCCAGGGGTAATATTTCACATATAGGATTAGCTGAGTGTGTTGATAATGTCATGATTGTATCTTTGGGTGGTGTCTTGGGTTTATTAAATTTTTGGGATTGAGCTTCCTGGAGACATCATTCAACCCCAATTGGTAATAGTGGATCAAAACCCATGTAGTTTGATTCCAGAGTTTAATATCATGTGATGGGACCAATCAATGTAGATTAAGGTCATGTGTTAAGGAAACCTGTTTCACAAAATGATCATTAATGAGGCATAGTTCGGGGATTACTCATAGAGGCACTACTGGAAATAGACTCTATACCACCAATTTTTTCCCAATGGTTTTGAAAACCTGTTGGGAAAAAGAACCTATGCCAACGGTTTACTAGAACTGTTGGCATAGTCTGTTTAATGTTGTGTTTTTCTCTAATAGTTTTTAAACCGATGGGAAAAAAATGTTTACCCATAGTTTTTATTATACCTTCGGAACAATGATACCCAATTTAGGGCTCCATCCCTTGTGAAATTTCATCCCGTGCACTCATCCCCTCCCCAACCTCGACCTCCTCCCAGCCTCCGCCTCCGCCACCGCCTCCCGTCCCCCCTTCCTCTCCTTCGACGATGTTACCATTTCCCTCTCGGATCCTTCTCTGATGATGAAGTCCCTCTCCCCTCTAAGATCCCAGGTAAATTCCCCCCTCCCCTATCGTCTCCCTCTCTTGGTGACATCTGAGCTCAATCTCCTCCTACAACGTCCCCCTGCCCCATATCCAGTCGCGCGTGAGACCCTCCATGGCCGAACACCCCACGGGGCATCCCCCTCTCTCAGCTCCCTCTCCTCACGCCTGGGCAATAATATTGTCAGGGCCGACCCCTACCCCCAAGAGAGGTAAATCTTTTCCAATATCTTGGTTTCTGTGTTTGTGGATATTTATTTGATGATTTTGTTATGCTTTAGGTGTAATCCTAATTTTCCATTTCTGGATTTGTTTGTACAGTCTGGATGGCCAAAATATTTCACCTGTTAATTCTTCACAATTCTAGCTGAACCATGATACTTTTTTATTCGTTCAAATGTGCAATTAATAGTTTAGTTGTTCCGATGATGCTTGTAATTGAAATAGATGGATCTTGGATACTGCATGTGATGAGAGGTATATGAGTATAAGAATCTATTAGACTGTAAATGGTGAAAAATGTATTTTTATGTTTAGTAGGAATTTGGAAATGTGCAAAAATTTGGTTCAAAAATCAACATAATGAGTTCTGAGTGGCATGTTTTCAGGAGTCTATTGGTTATAAAAAATGAAAATTTTAGTAGTTTGGTTATAGTTTATAGATCATAAGTCCAAAGGCGTTGAAAATGAATCATTTTCACTCATTAAAGGGCATAATTATAAAATTAGACAGTTTGGGGTGGTGGGAGAGGGGGTGGGGATGAAATTCCAATGAGTTCAACCCAATTGCAGACATAAATGGAAGGGGTTCGGTTGTGACGTCTAATGTTATACAAATTGCTGAATAGGTATGTAATGAGGCATGGTACATATAAATAGTTTGGGCCGGGTCCCGGCCCAAGTCTTTTATAAAATGTCAAATGTAAAAAATAACATAAATTAACAATAATAAATATAGTAAACATACAATTCATCAATCTAAAATAATATTGAACAAAATTATCAATTGGGTTGGGCCAGGCTTGGTCTTGGCTTGGGGTTTGTCTGGCTTTGTTGGGGCTTTACTAGTTCAAGTCCAACCCTAAACATTACATGGGCTGGGCACATTTTAAGAATTATGTCTTACAGACTGTCCAAGTCCACGCCAGGCATTGGGAAATTTTTACACCCCTATTGAGTTTAACAACTAAGTTGTTATGTTCTTTTTCTTACATTCAATAGTATTTTTGTACTCTAAAATTTGCGTTATTACATTAATGTTACTTTAAATAGAACTTTTACTTAAATAAACGTTGTGAGGTTACAATTTTTCCAATCCCCAAAATAGCAACCACTTTCTCTGCAATTATTTTACATTATAACCACTCAACATGCTAGTAACATGTGGTGTTGAGAGTGATAATGCTTGGATTGATATATGTATTAATTTTGTTTGAATGCATTATAGACCGAGTTCACAATTGACTGGGGAATGGTGGATGCTAGCCGGAGAGCTATTTAAGACACAAGGGAAATCTATGTCGAATTTCATTTTATGACGCATCGATTATTATTCACCGTAGTAGTCAATCTCGGATTACGGTGCGATGTGACGGGGTTCTAGCAGGGTTATATGCATAATTTTCAACTCAAATAATATAGAATACGTGCATATTCAATGGCTAAGTTTACTAGTATGGTGTTTCCAACAACGTTCTATATAAATAACATAATGAAAAATGAAGACATTAATAAATGGAACTATTTCCCCTTGCTTGCAGGAACATTATTTGACCCATGGGGTGGTGTGGTTCTTATATATTGGGCATTGACATGTATAGACACATGATACAGGTATGTTTTTTTTAGTTTTTATTTTATTTTCTTTATTGTATTGGTTGCTTAGGTATTTTACTTCTTTCTACGGACGAAGGGTAGTGATGCTATCCTGACTAGTTGACGTAGATCACTAGTATATTGTAATACCATGAGGTGTGAGTGTGAGGAAACATTAGAAGATAGAGGAGCCTTGGGGTCTTCCATGAGATGAAATTGTTTTTCTAAAACATTGTGTGGGAACATTTCTGGAGTATATTGGAGTAATGAAAAAACCCCAAGTGTCTCCATGAGATAACATAAATAACCCCAAGTGTCTTCAAGTGTCTCCATATATCATATCATCCTCACATGGGTTGGCCACTCACCCAATCCTATCAAACCTATTCTAGTCTATCCTCTTAGTCACATAGCCTAGATTCATCTCTCAAGGATTATCCCATGCCTCGATGAACATCTCATCATCCAACTAGACAAAGAGGATTATTCATCTTATGATTCTCCTAGTAACAAAAGCACACCATTTCGAACCCATATACATTATATTCTCAATAATTCAGTCAAGAACCTCATCAGAATCATATATTATAACCCACCCACACTAACTAGGTTCCATCCTAAGCTAAATCACACCATGCCTCTTGGTATTATAATGCCAATCTGTCTGACAATACCCAATACCCACACTAGCATCTCATCCTTCATCTTATTTGTTGAAATATTGAATCATTAAATGGATTAAAAACTTTCGCAATACATTTTATATACTAAGAGGGACAATCCCACTCTAAGAACCTACCAAGATTCCAATTCATCCCCAAAAGTATTTCCTCATAAAACGCTAGATTTACAATTGCCACACCTATCACTACTAGGCCCAATCCTTTTAGGGATATTTTACTTGATCTAAATCCTCATTGTGAGTGACATAAATCACATTAAAGCACATAAATGTCAGCTGAACCTAACATGCCAAGAATTATTCATGTGGATAGGCCCCTTATCAATAGGCTAAGAACAAAAACCATAAATAAATATCCAAATACATGCATTATTTTTAAATAAATATATGAAGTGTACATATGAAGACCAAGAATAATAACACCTCATCCCTTGTTTTGAACAAAACCAAACTAAGTTGAAACTCATGCCAAATTGATTATATACCATTAATAGGATGAGTAATTGTTAATTGATAGGAATGTACTCTTTGATTGAATCATTTTGAATCATTGATCTGTTTCCCCTTTGCATTCATGAACATGATTTGACCCATGGGGTGTTGTGGTACTTATATGTTGGGCGGTGACAGGTATAGTCACAGGAGATAGGCATGTTTTAGTTTAGTTTTTATTTTATTTTCATTATCGCATTGGTCACTTAGATATTTGACTGATTTCTATGGACAGAGGGTAGTTATATTCTGTGAATGGTGCTAGAAGGAGTTCAGATTGATTCAGTCCACCAGCATTGATTTGAGGTAAGATTCTATGGTTACTACTTGTCTCCCACCTCATGTATTTGGGGATTTATTGTTTTCAACTCCATAATATGTTTTCAGTAGGGAGTTGGATCGTTTTGTATTGGTTTGGGTGGATTTGGTTCTCTAATGCTAATCTAGGTAAGGCTTTAATTCCATCGGTTGGTTTCTGACTGGTTATGCAGCGTCCTTCATGTGTTTTAAGGTTATTAATATCCTTTTTATAGTGCGTTGATCCTTTCTTGTTGGTTTCGAGTCGCCAAGTCAAGGGAGACTCTTCCTTCATGTATTTTAAGACTTTGTTTTTTATAACATAAGATCAGTTTATATAATTTGAAGGACAAATACATATGAATTAATGGGAATCCTGGTAGGAAGATGATTCCCTATAGATGTCGCTAGATCGGACCAACACACTGCGGTCTCGCTGCGGTCATGTTGCGGTCACGCGGCGGTCACGCCGCGGTAATGCCGTGATTTGGCCCTGCTCCAGGACGACACCCCGTGGCAGTTCACAGTCCTATCAGAATTAGATGTATGATACCTAGATTGAGTTTTAGATACATTACCCAACCATAGTTAATGGGGTGGGAGGGGATGGATAGAATGTTTCCCCACTTTCTCTCGCTCCATTCACTCCTGGCTGGAAGATGATACCCTGTGGATGTCGCTGGACCAGGCCAACATGATGCGGTCATGCCGCGGTAATTCTGCGGTCATGCCATGGTAATGCTGTGATTTGCCCCTACTCTAGGAAGACATCTCGTGGTGGTTTGATGTCCTGTCGGAATTTGATGTACGATACCTAGATAGAGTTTTAGACACATTACCCATCCATAGATAATGGGGAGGGAGGCGATGACCGGAATGTTCCCTTGATTCGTGATGTTCCTTCGCTCTTGGCCAGAAGATGCTGCCCTACAGAGGTCACTGGACCGGGCCAACACGCCGTGGTAAAGCCACGGTCACGCCGCGGTCACACCGTGGTCACGCCGCGATCAAGTCGTGATTTGGCCCTACTCCAGGACGACACCCTGTAGTGGTTCGCAGTCCTGTCAGAATTCGATATATGATACCTATATAGTTTTTTAGATACATTACCCACCCATATTTAATGGGGAGGGAGGTGACTTCTAGAATGTTGCCCCACCTCCTCTCGCTCCCTTGGCTTCTGGCTGGAAGATGGTGCCCCATGAATCTCACTGGATTGGGCCAACACGCCGCGGTCACTTCGTGGTCACACCACGATCACGTCACATTCACGCTGCTGTAATGCCATGCTTTTTCCCTACACTAGGATGACACCCCGTGATGGTTTGTAGTCCGGTCGGAATTCGATGTATGATACCTAGTTAGAGTTTTAGATACATGACCCACCCTCCTTCCTGGACCTCGAATAGCCCCCCCACCCCCACCCACCTCCCCGGACCCCAAATTCTATTGAAACATTAGGAAAACGACCCATGGGTCATACGTGACAAGTATGAGTCAACCCCACCTCAATCAAAATCACGGTGTGGCCAAAACCACTAAAAATATCTCTCTTTTGTTTAAAATGAACATCATTTTAAGTGAAAACAACAACTTCCATACGGAAAACTGACCAAAAAAATTCAGATTCTATTGAAAATTTAGGACAATGATCCATGGGTCATATGTGATGGGAACTAGTCAACCCTGCTTCAATTTGAGGTGCAGTGTCGCTGACACCACTCAAAGTGACTCTCTTTTGTTTAAAATGGACAACAGTTTAAGTGAAAACAACAATTGACATACAGAAAACTGACCAAACACATTCAGATTATGTTGAAACTTCAGGAAAATGATCCATGGGTCATATGTGATGTTTTGGAGTCAAAAACTCCTCAATCCAAGGCATGGTGTGGTATGTATTACTCTAACGGTCGCTCATTTGTTTAAAATGGACATCATTTTAAGTAAAAACAACTGGCAAACCGAAAACTGACCAAACGTATTCGGATTTTGTAGAAACATTAGAAAAACGATCCATGGGTCATTTGTGACATGTATAAGTCAACTCTGCCTCAATCTGAGGTGTGTTGTGGCCAACAACACTCAAAGTGTCTCACCTTTACTTGAAATGGAAAATATTTTTTTTGAAAACGACAACTCACAAATGGAAAACTGATCAAACGCATTTAGATTCTGTTGATACTTTATAAAAATGATTCATGAGTCATCTTTGATGTGTACGAGTCAACCCCGCCGCAATCCAGGGAATGGTGTCACCAATATAACTCCAACTGTATATCTTTTGTTTAAAATGGACATCATTTTAAGTGAAAACAAAAACTGACATACGGAAAACTAACCAAATGCATTCAGATTATGTTGAAACAGTAGGAAAATGATCCATGGGTCATATGTGACATGTAAGAGTCAACCCCACCTAAATCCAAAGCATGGTGTGGCCAACACCACTCAAAGTGTCTCTCTTTTGATTAAAATTAACATCAATTTAAGTGAAAACAACAAATGGCATACGGAAAACGGACCAAATGCATTCAAATTATGTAAACAATTTAAGAGAATGATACATGGGTCATATGTGATGTGTACAAGTCATCCACGCTTTAATCCAAGGCACGGTGTGGCTAACACCACTCAATGTGTCTCTCTTTTGTTTAAAATGGACAACATTTTAAGTGAAAACAACAACTGACATACGGTAAACCAATCAAACGAATTTAGATTTTGCTGAAAATTTAGGACAACGATCAATGGGTCAGATGTGACGTGTATGAGTCAACTCTGCCTCAATATGAGGCATGGTGTGGCCGGTATCACTCTAATTGTCTCTCTTTTGTTTAAAATGCACATAATTTTAACTAAAAACAACTGGCATATGGAAAATCAACGAAACTTATTAAGATTGTGTTGATAATTTTTCCAAATGATCCATGGGTCGTGTGTGTTTTCTATGAGTGAAACCCACCTAAATCCAAGGCGCGGTGTGGGTGACAACACTCAATGTGTCTCACATTTCTTTGAAATGGAAAACATTTCAAGTGAAAACAAAAACTGGCATACAAAAAACCGACCAAATGCATTTCGATTATATTGATACTTTATGAAAACGATTCATGAGTCATATGTGATGTGTATGAGTCAACTCAGGCTCAATCCGGGGCACAGTGTGGCCGGTATCACTCCATGTGTATGTCTTTTGTTTAAAATGGACATCACATTAAGTGAAAACAAAAACTGACATACAGAAAACCGATTAAACGCATTCTAATTCTGTTGAAACTTTAGGAAAATGATCCATGGGTCATATGTGACATGTATGAGTCAACCTCACCTATATCCAAAACACGGTGTGGCTGGAACCACTCAAAGTTTCTCTCTTTTTTCTAAAATGAAATTGTATGTGAAAAAAAAACAAATAACATAAAGAAAACCAAAAAAAATGCATTCTGATTCTATTGAATATTTAGGAAAACAATCCATGGGTCATATGTGACATGTACGAGTCAAACCCGCCGCAATCTATGGCGCGGTGTGGCCGACACCACTCGAAGTGTCTCTATTTTGTTTAAAATGAACAACATTTTAAGTGAAAACAAAAACTGACATACGGAAAACCAACCAAATGCATTCGGATTCTGTTGAAACTTTTGGAAAACGATCCATGGGTCATATATAAGGTGTACGAGTCAAACCCACCTTAATATTAGGCATGGTGTGATCAATATAACTATTACTATATCTCTTCTGTTTAAAATGGACATCATTTTAAGTAAAAACAACTATCATTTGGAAAACCGACCAAACATATTCAGATTATGTTGATAATTTAGAACAAAAATCCATGGGTTGTATGTGACATGTATGAGTCAAACCCACCTCAATATGAGACGTGGTGTGGCTGACACCACTCAAAGTGTCTCATCTTTCTTTGAAATAGAAAACTTTTTAAGTGAAAACAACAACTGACATACAGAAAACTGACAAAACACATTCTGATTCTTTTGATACTTTATGAAAATGATTCATGAGTCATCTGTGATGTGTATGAGTCAACCCCGCTTGAATCTGGGGCATGGTGTGGCCATTATCACTCCATGTGTATGACTTTTTTTTAAATGGACAACTTATTAAATAAAAACAACCTCTATATGGAAAATCGAGCAAACGTATTCATAATTATGTATGCCACATAATTAATTTTTTATGTGTTATTAATCATTGTTTTCAAAGGGGCACTGAGGTGTGCACCTTGGATAGGGGCATAGTGAGGAATGGTCGGAGCGCCTCGCCACCTACAAGGCGAGGCAACTTCACTGAGGCACACCAAAGGTGAACGCCTCACCTTCCATTCCTTGAGGCACTTGGGCGCCACGCACTGTAATGGTGCACCTCACTCTCATCTTCCTTGTTGGGCAGTGACAGTGATGGCAGGCGGAGAAGCGGATTATGTCGGTGACGCTTGGGGTTTTGAGTGTGCGACAGATGAATCGTTGTAACATAGATTGTGGTAGGAGGCGGAAAGGAGGGAAAGGTGGAGATCGGGGTAGGAGGCGGAAATCACGGTGCACCATGATGGAAATCAGGGTTGTCCTAATTTCAATTAAATAGAATATTTAATATATTAAAAAAATAGCAGACTAATTTTTTTTTGCAAGGAAAAACATAGAAGACTATAAAAATATTTTTGTGACATCACTTAGGGCAGAACCTCTTAAAAAATATTAGTATGTATTTTAATTTGAATTTTTTTATTGAATTTATGTTTTTTAAAATTTAAAATATTGTTCAAAGCTGTATATAATTAATTATGTGTGCATGCACCTTAGTTGCGCCTCGCGCCGCGCCTCACGCCACATCCCCAAACGGTCTTTGTTCCTTATTGCGCCACATGCCATTAACAACAATTTTTTTGATTCATAATTTAGAATTAATTACATAATTCATTCTACATGTATTCAATTGAGAATTCAATTATGAATTCTATATTGCATAGGGTAATTTGTTTCATATACATGATTATAATTGGTGTAAATTCCATGGTTATAAGTGTATCATATTTTTATGTGCTTTTGTGTGATATAGCAGGTGTTTGTGGCTATTAAGAGTGTATTCAAGTGTATGTAGTTGAGTGTGTAGTGGTTTTGATAGTGTTTTTAGTTGAGTGTGCAGGTGGTTTTGTTGGTGTTGAGTGTAGCAGGTGGTTTTTTGGTGTATGCAGGTGTTTGTTCTGTATTCCATGTTTTTGTTGAGTGTGCAAGAGTGGTGTATGTTCTATATTCCATGGTTTTGTATTCCATGGTTTTGTTGAGTGTGGTGGAGGAGATTCTATGTTGTTGTTCTTCCAAATTCTGGTATAACACTATACCAATAGTTTAATAAAACTATTGGTATAGTGCTAAAACATTAAAATGTGTATTTCCAACGGTTTTCAAATCGGTGGGAATACTTCTATTTCACACCGCCAATAGCCAGTATTGCCAACGGTTTTCAAACTGTTGTGAATACTAATAATTTACACCATCAGTAGCCAGTATTTCCAATGGGTTTCAAACCATTAGGAATACTTTTATATACCAGCAATTCAAATAATCGTTGGGAAATTCTAGGATTACAATGCCTTTCCCAACAGTTGTACTAAAAACATTGGTAATGGGATATCCCAATGACTTACTTTCCAATGGGTTTCCAAACCATTGGTGTATAGTATACCAACAGTTTGGCAGCCTTTACCAATGGTTTGAAACTGTTGGTAATGCCTTAGTTTCCCATAGTGAGGATTCAAAAATGAGGAGGATCATCCTATGGGGGGATGGATGGAGAGGGGATTACACATGGAATCATCCAAAAGCGGGATGATCATTCCATGGTTGGGAGGATTTTGTGGGGATTATGCATGGAATTTTCCCAAATTAGGAGGATCATCCCATGGTGGGGAAGAAGGTGGAAAGTGTTTATGATTGTACATGTGGAATAATGTGATCATTACATATGGTAAGATCTTTGGGGTTATTTAATTATAGTCAAAAATGGGGTTCCATATGTTTGTTATATAATGTAAATAAACAGTTTTATGTCTTATTATGAGGTTATTATATTGTAGTTTAACATCATATGACTATGAAGTGTGGCTTTATAGTTTTTTTTCATGCTGCATGGACATTGTTAGGGACTAAACCGAGGGAAACCAATTTGAAGTGGGAGAGGATGGTCTTAAATAAGCCCTCTCTACCATTAAATCTAGGCTATTTCCATTTATGGTGTAACTCCCTAACCCTAGTTACCTAGAGTCAGTGCATTATTTTAATACATTGGTATGATTACAAGGAATCAAGTCCCGATGGACCGATCGGTTTAGCAGTCTTGAAAAATAGATTACATACATGAATATTACATTACACATTATAAGATAAAAACACAACATAAATAATCCTTTATGAATGCCATTATTCCCTTGGATTAACCTTACTTATCAATCACAATAAACATCTTGGAATCCTGGGAAAAATAAAACATAGAAAGGGGTGATCTCAAACACTCAGTAAGCGTAAGCAATATAGTGGAAACATTCATAAATGATAATAAACATTTAAGGCAATGTATAACTAAAAAAAGCCTTTTAAACTTGAACTTCATTATAATATGGAAAAAATAAAATGAAATAATTACATTTACTTATTCACATTGATATTATACTAGTCTAATAGTCACATGCAATATCAATAACCACTTCCATAATGATGGAATGAAAAATTCCTGACTATCATAACCACATAATCAAGGCCTTGTGCCAAGACTACGAATAAGATTTTGTGCCAAGGCACTAGTTTGTCCCATGAGACCTACCGATGCATCGAGGAGCTGTTGCGGGCTCCACCCATCACTTATTAAGTCCAAATCATTCCTCATATGAACAGTTTTAAACATAACATAAACATTTGTATTAAAACAAGCAATCGAAATTTCAATACTTTATCCATAAACAATAAATGGTATAAAAATAACACATCCACAGTCAAACAAATCATAAAAACTTCAATAAAATATGGATGTTTTGTATCATAATAAATCAACATCAAATAAGCTTAAAATCCACCAAAGGATGTTGACATAGATGAAACCAAAACTATTTGATAGAAGTGTCTCTTTTTTGAAATAACTTAAAAGTCACACATTTATTAAGGAAGTAATTTAAAAGAGATTTTTGAATCAAAGTGTCCCATACCACTTTGAAACTTTTGAAAAGAAATATCATTTCAAAAAATTCACTTCCATATAAATAAATCCTTAAAATAATTTTGAATGCATGTAAATTAATTAAAAAGATTTAGACTGATAAATCTTTAAAACATTTAAAATTTTGATCTTGATAAAAATTACCTTTCACAAATTCTTAATATATTCATTTTGAAATAATTTAAAAGTAACATAATTATAATATTTAACATTTAATATCAAAATATTTTTATAAGATGGTAATGGAAGCTTCGACAATTTTATAACAGCGGAAAATAGCTGCACCCGCCTTATAAGTTAAAAAATTACATTCCTACCTTAATTCTGTCGAAAAGGTTAAAAAGGGCCTTATTTGGAAAACAACGGAACAATTTTTTTTACAAATTACATATAAAAAGTCAAAAAAGGTTATAAATTACTTTAACCCATATTTTTTAAAATAGTAAAAATGTTTGGAAATACATTTTTACGAAACATGTATATGGATGATAAAGAGGTCCCAGTAGATAATTACGTATAAACAACCTTGGACAGTGAAGAGATTATGAAATAAAACCTTACCTTGTACTTCTACTTTGTCTAGGGTAGTTTAACATCCTCTATAATATTTAAATCATTGTTATTAAATTATAAAATAATCATATACATAAATATCATATCATATATGATCTTTTAATATTGCTTTGTTAATAATAGCTTTGTATTATCATTGTTTCGGGTGTTAACTGATTCTTTTCCTTTATATGATTTGTTACATAATCCATATTTGTTATGGATAGGTTGTATCTTATTCATATCCAGAATGATATAATGTTATTAAACATTACTTTTAATCATCAAATTGTAATTATTCTTGAATGGATATGATGGGGAATGAATCTAATCCCGTTTGTGGAGACAGTAGTCCATTCGTACGCACCAGCGACAATATAATTATTTTGATATTAAAATATTATATAATTGGATGGTATATCATATATACATAATCATTATAATGTTATATTTATTATTTACTTAAATTACAAATCATTATCATAACCTTCAAATAACAATGTTTTGAATAGAAATTACACCACGACGTGGAGATGGTAAGCCGTTCGTACGCATGTATGGTGACATGTCATTCAAAGGATGGATAGAATACTGAACATGGTTGTACCATATTTATAAAAACATCACAGTTTATAGAATATACTGGATTTATTATTTTAGAATGGAAATAACAAAGAAAGAAGAAGTTGAAGAAGAAAGGAACTTGAAAGAGGGTGGTGAAATCATTACCTCTTCTTCGGGTTCTTTCTTTTGATTTGATCAAAAGAGATCCATAGGTTGGCATTCTGATCAAACTAAGGCCTCTAGGTTTAAGTGATGGAATTTTTGAGGATATTTGGGCAGGGTTTGGCAGAGCCAAATGGCTTAGAAGTTGTGAATTAGAGTGAAGGGGGTGTGCCCTTTTATAAGAGGGGTGAGGGGCACCTTAAGAAAAAACTTAAAATATTATTTTATAATAAATTAATTTTCGTTTTATAATGGCACACAAATGAATTATTTAAAGGATAAGGTGGGTATGGGTCTAAAACCTCTCAACTTATAGGTTTTAGACAGGTTTAGGTCACCATATTAACCTTAACTATTATATTTAACTCTTAGTTAAATAGTTTAACTTTTACCGTGTCTTCTTGTATTCTTACTCTATATGGTTAATTAACTTACTCTAAACATCCAAGAGAACATCAAGTGGATAATTAATGACATATATAATATTATTTAAGCCTTTTGGACGAATCATACATTATTATGAATATTATATCAACCAATAATATAGTATTTGTTTAAAAAATTAATTTATGTCAATTTTTACACTATTTGGAATTTTGTTTTTGTGAAAGTAATCACAACTTGATAAATTTGAACAAGATACATTGTATCATCCTGATCATGTCATATTCACCTAGAAAATTCTGTTATTTCATAAAAAGTTTGAAATTATATTTATTTTAATATTTATAATACCATTTATTTGATTCATTCTTGAATAAGGTAATTACTGCATCATCATTGTGTCATAAATATAATTATTTATTTAATGTCTAAAAATTATAATTAAAATACCATGATGTAGGAAAAATTTTATCTTTATAATTCATATTTATAACCGAATTTATCTTATGAATAACTCTATATTAAAATATGTTTTATTTATTAATCTTTGATTTTAACTCTTTTAACTCTTCTTTGAATTAAATAATAAAAAGTGTCCTAATCTAATCCAAGTGTACCTAAATGATAATAGTTTACTCATAAGGTTATTTTTGGTCGAGATAAACTTGTGTAATATAATTAGGACATTTGTTAGGGTAATATTAATATCATTTGTACTCTTAATTACCCTATTTACTTTTAACTGTGGTAAATAAAAGAAAAAAGTTACTATTCATCAAAAATTATTTTAATCTTATTGAAAAAAAATTTACTCCTTGATATTAATCATGTCTTTTGTATTTTTGAAATTCAACTCACAGAAGCAATAAAATTAATTTTTATATAAATTTGCAAATTCTCCTAGGAGGTGGGTAAAAGATGGTGAAAAGTTCAATAAAATTTTTATATATCTAAAATTATTACAATATGACTCCAATGAATTAAAATAAACATATATAGGTATTATGTATCTATTTGGAACTAAAATAAGTTTAAATAAGATAAATAATTATTTAAATAAAAATTTATTTTTAAACAATAACTTAGTGTTTTTTCACTGTTCACCAAAAATTGAACATTTTCAGAAAAATACTAAAAATTCACCCTAGGATAATTTCTTTATTACAAATCCAAAAATGAAGTCTATTTTACAAAATTAAAAACATAGAAGTTTCATTTATTTATTTTAAATTAATTCCCATTGTTAAAACCAAAAGGCATATTTTTAAGAAACAATATCTATCAAAAGATTGACACTTCTTTATGTCTAATTTCAAAGTGAAATTACTTGAAATTACCAACATTGGATTACATGTTAAAAATATTAACTATTTATACTTCCAAAGTATTAAAATTTATAATTTAACACTATTAATTATTTTGATTAAAAAAGTTGTTTTCAGTTAAAATATTGAATTTTTCACTATTCACCCAAATATGAAAGTTATCAGAAAAACACCAAATATTTATTGAAACTAAATTCTTATGTCCTGATTCAAAATAATATGTTTATTTTGTCAAATTTAATATATAAAAGTTTCACATATTGGATTTAAAAAGGGTTCACCATTAAAAGGCGGTAAAAGTGTTTTTTTTGAAAAATACTTCTTTTTTCTGAAAAAAATGAATTTGTTCTTACATTATGTCTAATAAACTCATAATATGGATTCTAAAATTTTAAGGATTATATATAGTTCAAAATTTAGTTAATACTAATCATAACCTCTTTTAAACGGCTATTTTGGTAAGTTGTGGTGCGCTTGAACTCGGTGTTGCGTGTAGTGCATGTTATTTAATTATTTTGAAGAAATAATGTACTTTGAAATCTTGGGATGTTTCATTCATCCCCCCTTCAATAAATTTCATCCTCGCAATTTGAAATTCATCTTCAAAAATAAAATTTTGAAATTAGAAAATACCTTTGTGGGAAAACCCATATCGAAAATTGGGTTAATAAAATTTAGACTTAATAAGAGGAAAGGGGGAATGAAAAAGTCTCCACCAAATTATGATCTCAATTAGGAGAAAATTGGTGGAAATTAGAGACACATAATTGGACAGAAAATGTAAATATTTATATGGTGTGATAGAAGTCATCAATCAGAAACAATTGTAGAATTTTAGGCCTCAAAGCCACCAATCCATGATGATTTAAAATACCATCGGTTCAACAAAACGTAAGTTATTTGGATAACAAATTTTTGGTTTTAGGTTCCCTTCCCTAAAGTTTAATAGTTAATTTACCCATAAAATAATATGACTATATATATACATGACAATTAGAGTTTCATCCTTGAACTAATTTCAACCACAAACCCATCATTCACTCTAAAAGGTAATAGAACTTAAAAAAATATTCTATTTATCCTATTCGTTTAGGGTTCAAAAAAAATTAATTTATAATTCATCTACCAGACCCTTTAAAAACTACATTATTCAATCCAGGACATCACATGGGTCAGTGAAAGGTGATACACCTTTGTCTCCATTTGGTTGTGGGTTCAAGTCTCACGGCCTTGCCGAACGTGACGATTTGCCACCTGACCTCAAGGTTTTCTTTTTTATGGCAATCCAAAATTAATCTTAAAAATAGTATCCAATTTTAAAAATAATCCATTATATCCATTAGAATTATCCAAAATACTTATATCTAAACTCTCATTCCAAAATATATAAGGAAGTTAAAAATAATGAGGATCCTTTTTCCAGGTAATAACATCTGAATGCCTTCATCATGTATTCTTTTAAAAAACCGCAACATCCTAAATTACCAAAATCAACCATATCTTATTCCAAAATAACTACCTCATTATCAGGACCATATTAAGGATTACCTTTCCTTAAACCTTGTATTTTCCTAAAAGTGTATCTTACTATCAAGTCACTTTTCTTAGAACTATATAATCTCAAATCCTCAATAAAATAATTCAGCAGTACAATCCTTATTTATCTCTATAATTCATGTAACCAGTATACTGTTGATACAACACTAAAATGAAATAATTCTATAAAAACAACATAAGAACAATATTCATTCCTCTTCATCTGAGGTAGTATCATAACATGATTTTTATCCAATAACATCATTTGCAGAATTCTCTTATGAATGGGACATTGATTCATGTAGTGTCTCAACACCTTTTAGATAGAGCATTTTACATTTGAAAACTTATTCTTACACTTGAAATCATGTACTTGGTTTCCTTTTTCTCCACACATATCACAAAATCCCATTCCCTTATGCATTTACCAAGGTGATTCATTTTACATTAATTACATATTGTAAAATCCTTATTTTCCCTCTTTCCTTTATCCATCTTCCTCTCTTCCATCCTTTTTTTCTCTTTCTTCCCTTCAAATGCATAGGACTCAGAGAATTCATTACTTATCTTATTAACACAAGACAATATTTCTTCATATGTTGAGAATACTTGGTAGACTATTTCCCTTCTAAATGTTGGCTTAATACTATGAAAGATATGATCCTTCTTAGTCTTTGAATCATACGTATTGCTGGAGTCCACATTCCTTCTACTGGGCACCATTTCTATATAATGGAATAAATTAAGTCAGTTTATGAATTGCAATGAATAATTCCAAACTTTTAAAATACCTAACATAAATTGAAGAGTTTATGGATATAATCCATAAAAATATTTTCTTTGCGGATATATATTCTCTTAAATCCTTCATAATGATTTGTAAAGAAAATGATAGTTATCCAAAGCATATCCCCAAAGAGTGTCGTAACCATGAGTTTAGAAAGGCCCATTGTTGTGCACCAGTTCCCGTTCGAATCTAGCTCAAAAAGGTGTTTTCATGTTTTACCTCTAAGTACATTTGTGCTAGAGCCATCTCTACCTGCTCATATCCAGGTAGGGATGTATTTTCTTGGAAGACTCGGAAAATCTCTACATTACCAAAATTCCAGGAATTTATTCTATACTAATCCTCAACGTCTATCTTAGGGTAATGTTATCTAACTAGAGTTTATCTAAATCTAGTTTCCAAGGATATTTCTAGACTTCCTCTAATACCGACTCTTACACCCCGACCCTAGTTACCCAGAGTCGGTACATTATTTTAATACATTGTTATGATTACAATGAATCATATCCCTAAGGAATGATTGGTTTAACAGTCTTGGAAAATAGATTACATACATGAATGTAACATTACACATTATAACATAAAAAACAACATAAATAATTATTTAAGAATGCCATTATTCCCTTGGATTAACCTTGCATATAAATCACAATAAACTTCTTGGGATCCTGGGAAATATAAAATTTAGAAAGGGGTGAGCTCAAATGCTCAGTAAGGGCAAGAAATACCATAGAAAATTTCATAAATAAGCATAAACATATATGGTAATGTATAACTAAAAAAAGCCTTTTAAACATGAACTTCAGCATAATATGGAAATAATGAAATGAAATAATTCTATTTACTTATTCACATGGATGTTATACTAGTCGAATAATCACATGCAATATCAATAACCACTTTCATAATGATGGAATGCATAATTCCAGACTAACATAACAACATAGTCAAGGCCTTGTGCCAAGACTACAAATAAGATTTTTTCTAGGCCTTATGCCAAGACACTACTTTGTCTCATGAGACCTACCGATGAATCTAGGAGCTATAGCAGGCTCCACCCGTCACTTACTAAGTCCAATTCATTCCACATATGAAGAGGTTTAAACACAACATAAACATTCATATTGAAACTATCATAGGAAATTTCAATACTTTCTCTATAAACTATAAATGGTATAAAAATAACACATCTAGAGTCAAACATATCACAAAACCTTCAATAAAATATGGAAGTTTTGTATCATAATAAATCAACTTCAAATAATCTTAACATCCATCAAAGGATGTGGACATAGATGAAATCAAAACTATTTGAGAGAAATATGTCTTTTTTGATATCATTAAAAAGTCACACATTTATTAAGGAATCAATTTAAAAGAGATTGTTGAATCATAGTGTCTCATACCACTTTGAAACTTTTGAAATTTCAAAATTTTCAAAGTGGTATGGGACACTTTGATTTAAGAATCTCTTTTAAATTGATTCCTTAATAAATGTGTGACTTTTAAATGATTTCAAAAAAGACATATTTCTCTCAAATAGTTTTGATTTCATCTATGTCAACATCCTTTGATGGATTTTAATATTATATTATGTTTATTTATTATGATACAAAACTTCCATATTGTATTGAAGGTTTTGTGATATGTGTGACTGTGGATGTGTTATTTTTATACCATTTATGGTTTGTGGATAAAGTATTGACATTTAATATTCTATTTTTAATACAAATGTTTATGTTATGTTTAAACCTGTTCATATGAGGAATGCATTAAACGTAGTAAGTGACGGGTGGAGCCCACTATATCTCCTCAATGCATCGGTAGGTCTAATGAGAAAAACTAGTGTCTTGGTACAAGGCCTTGACAAAATATATTTTTGTAGTCTTGGCACAAGGCCTTGAATATGTGGTTATGATAGTCTGGAATTATGCATTCCATCATTATAAAAGTGGTTATTGATATTGCATGTGATTATTCGACTAGTAGAATATCCATGCGAATAAGTAAATGGCATTATTTCATTTTATTTTTTTCCATATTATGCTAAAGTTCAATTTTAAAAGGCTTTTGTTTTAGATATACATTTCCTTAAATGTTTATGCTTATTTATGAAAGTTTCTGCTGCATTGCTTACCCTTACTGAGCGTTTGAGCTCACCCCTTACTATGTTTTTATTTTCCCAGGATTCCATGAAGTGTATTGCCATTGATATACAGGGTTAATCCAAGGGAATAATGGCATTCATAAATGATTATTTATGTTGTTTTTTTTATGTTATAATGTGTAATGTAACATTCATGTATGTAATATATTTTCCAAGACTGCTAAACTGATCGGTCCTTCAAGACATTATTCCTTGTAAACATACTAATGTATTAAAATAATGCACTGAATATATGTTACTGGGGTCGGGGTGTTACATATGGTGCCTCTTTTAGGGATTACATGTCTACTACTCATGAACCTCTAGAAAGGGAATGACATAAAAACTACAATGGAAGAGTGGAAATTGGGGTTCCCAAAATTACGGTGCATATATACAGGAGAAATTACATATTCTTAAGAGTAAAATATAATGTAATTGTACAAGGTGGGGTTGAAGTAAAGGGAGAGGTCACCAGGTTTTATGGAACTGGCTACATGGAATTTGGGGTTTGGTTGAACCAGTTTTGGATGGAAACAGGGGGCCTGGGCATTGAACTCATGTAGAATGGTGTTTTCTAAATAGAAAAACTATAAATGGGCCTAGGGGTTGGGTTATTTTTGTTAATTTTGGATTTTAAATATTTTATTTATTCCTAAAGGATAAGGGTATCATGAAAGAGTATGTTTTTCAAAATAGATTCACCCTACCTCAGGGTGATGTCTTGGTTCCAATGGGGATGGTTTCTCAAAGGATAATTATCTATTGAGACCTAAATATCCATAACGATATTTCTTATTTCAAAATGGACAAGGAAATTCATGAATGGAATATCTACCATAGGTAAAGGCTATCAAAAACTCGTGGGAGACAACATGGAAATATATGGTTACCCATGGAAATCAATCTTCTTTCTAACTCATTATGGTTTTGAATTTCATGAATTTATAGCTTTTATATCAAGATTAAAGGACACATCCCCTTATATGTAGAAAATGGGGGGGGGGTATTTATATACATAAGATAGATGAGGTCATAGATATCACTAAAGTTGGGGGCTTGTTCAAAATATCTTGATTTTCACGAAGGAAGGGTTTTTCCTGGACAAAAATACATTGTGTGAAGGTTACTGTGTCTATCTTTGTGCATCTGCGAGACTTCTGTAAACCATATTTATGTTACATGGAATTTACCGCCTCATTATTCTCCTGGCTTAGAGACATCCTTGAGTTAGAGTTATGACATAAAGGTTTTCACCCCATGCTTTGTGGGGCCAGGTGACTTCCATGAATTGGAGTTATGTTGTGCAGATGTTATAGCCTCATGCTCTATGTGTACTAGATACTTATATGAGATGCATCTATTTGATATGGTTTATAAATTTTCTAACCTAACAACCTATTTATATTTTTTAGTAATTATAACCAGATTTTAATTTTCACTCATTATTCTCTCCTGGATCCTCACAAGAAACATTCATTTCATCCCCAACAGACATCGTAGATCATAAAATGGGATCATGGTATCACGAGAAGAAAATTATTCAATCCTAAGAAATTTACCAAGGGTTGTAATAATCTAAAAATAATTATAACCATGAAAACATAACATAGTAATGTTTTGTATCATAAATATTTGGCATATGATACATCCTAGGGAATCATAACATGATGAAAATTTCTAATCCCAATCATGTTTATGAATAATATTGTGAAAATAGATAATAAAAATTATTTCCATGGATAAATTTGTTATCATATATAACTACACACCTAAACATACATAAAATTATTATCTCATTAGATATATATATTTTCCTAATAAATTCTAGGTCCATATTGGACCCACCTATCACATCATTACAATCCATACATATCTGTTCCACTTGAATGTTAACATACTTCATATTATAGAAAATGCCATGGAATGAAAATGTGTGTGATGTATTTCCAAATAGTATATCATAACCTAAAATAAATGGTAGATTTTTCGATGCCCAAAAGAAGTATCAAAAAAATAAGTACATCCAAAAATATCATAGAAAAAGATTAGGAATATTATTCCATCATAGGTAGATCATGTGGGTGTAGAGAGAAAATATATGTGAAGGAAATATTTTTTAACACTTATGCAAAATAAAAAATATAAGTCACATATAAAATTCAGTTTAATGGGATAGAAAAAGGATATTGAAAACCTTAATTTTAAAATAATTCCAAAAATTTTACCCTTTAAAATAAATGACATGATAGATAAGAAATATGGAGAGGAATATAGAAATAAATGTAAGTGGAATAAAATCACTTTATTTATTTTTCTAAAACATTAAAAAAAATTTTTAAAACAATATATTCACAAAATAGTTTGAATTAAAATTATTGTGAAAATTTTTGAAATTTTTAAAACGAATTTTGATTATGAAAAAGGGTTATAAAATATTAAAATGGTTCTCATATAGAAAATGTTAAAAATATGATACATTTTAAACTTTTTTAAAAAGGTAAAAAATAACACATATGAAAGATTTGAAAGATATTATTATTAAACCTTGGAAAATAAATTTATATGAAATAGAAACTAATATTAAAGAAAATTTGAAGTAGATATATTTGACTTCTTGTAAAAATAAAAAGAATTTGGTCATGGAAAAAACAATTCCCAATCATAGAGAATAGATAATGTTTAGTCTATATACAAGAAACTGTTTGCTTTAATTGTGAGCCAATGAGAGGTGGAACATAATAAATTCTTATAAAAAACAAAAAATAAAGAATCAATAAAATATTATACGATAAAATAGTGGATGAAACCGAAATTATAAGGATAATATTTGAGAATAAATATTATAACACAATGATAGTTAATTTAGATAACAATAACTTTTATGACTTATGAAATGATTAAATCAATGGAAAAGGAAGATGAATGTAGTAAATGAAAGTGAAAAAAACAAGATTAAAAAATTATTTATGATATAAGACATCTATAAATTATAATTTACATAAAATAAAAGTAAATTTGGGCATAATAAGAATCATTTATTAAGGAATTAGAATTTTGACCAAGAACCCTTACCCTTGATTCCCACATAGTCAGATGCACTATAACCACATGAATAACGAAATTATCTTGTTAAATAATTTAATAAAGCCCTTTTTAATCTATATTTCATTTTATATGGTCTATTTATTAACATTTTTCCATTCATTTTCTTTGTAGTTTTTCTTCTCATTGTCGACTTAGGGTTGTATTGTGATTTTCCCTATAACATCATCTGTATTTTGAACTTGGTCAATAAGGTTATAAAATGATTCATCACATATATATATATATATATGTGTGTGTGTGTGTATTAATTATAACTAATTTATCACAAAATTATATAGTTTAATAGGATGTTAAACATATAGTCAAATTAAGTAAAGTAGATTGGTATGCTCATCTTGATAAGGTTAAATTTAAAAAGACGAGTTATTGTAAATAATAATATAATTCCTATTTTATTTTTCTATAATATAAATCATGTAATAAATATCATATTTTTTTTATTAAATACACTTCTATAACCATCCATATATGGGAGTGGTGAAAAATTGATGACTTCATTCATGGAGGTGGTAGTCCAACATAACATATGAAACGTTTTTATTTTCATACAAGTGGGAGTGAGATAAATAGTTCTTATTCCAAAATTGATTTTGATGTAATTATATTAGGATGGAATAATAGACATTTAAAAGATAGAACAATGAGAATTTAATTAAAATAAATAAGAAATGAATTAGTATTTCATACTATACTCATCGGGACAACTCTTTGCTATCAGAATTTATCCACTAAGAGCTGGACTTTTGAGGAGACAAGAACTTTTAAAACATGGGAGAAATTTTTGGGAAGGTTTTTTGGTATATTTAATTAAAAATTTCAATCTTTATATAGGTAGATAAGTTGGTTGTTGAATTGGTCCTTTAATAAGATGGAGGGGTGGTATTTTTGTAAATATTAATTTATTAACAAAAAACGTTAAGCGTTATTCCACTAAAATTGCTTCAAAATTCATAATTAGAGAGGAAAAGATAATATGTTTTAAAAAAATTCCACATCCACTAATTCAAAGATTATTATTTTCTATATTTTTTATTTGTATCGCTTAGTGTTTATGTTTTTTACCCTGTTTACCTTTAACCCGATAATTCATTTTTTCTTGAGTAATATATTAAAATGCCTAAAAAATAATTTGAACTAAATATCCAAATTATAAATAATGTTTTAAAAAACGATATCTATTTTATCAAAATTATTTTACAATTATATGAAATTAAACATTAAAATGAAAAAATAATTTATACAGATTTTTTTAAAATGAAATGTTACCTCTAAAAACATTAAATATTTTTAATCTTATTTCATATCAAATATTAAATAAAATTAGTTATATTATATTTTTCTTCTCAAAAAACATTTTATTATAGTAATCATTTAAATTTGATGAATTTAGTTCATTAATATAATATATAGACCAATTCAGTCCTTAAAAATAAATAATTTTATCATTTAATAATTTAATTCATAATTTATTATTAATTTTTATATAATTAATTAAAATATTTCAATATATTTGTATGAAATAAAAAATTTATTATTTAATTAAAGTAATTATAAATTTTAGAATAATGATTAATGTGTATAAATGCATGTAATATTTATTAAATTAATAGTTACTTGTTTATATCATCATAAATAATAATTAAAAAATCATGAATACCTCTATATAATATATATGTGTAGGATAAGAAATAAATATATTTTTGAGTTTTTATTTGGCTGAAATAGGTTTAATTGCTATTTCTATGATCTTTAAATTCTCTCATATATGATTTTATTCATGTTGTAGTTGTTTAATTTAATCTTGTTATTGGTTTAGTGAAAACTATATTGTCATTACAGCCTTTATAAATCCAAAAACTGATCCTTATAGGGAAGAATTTATCTAATTGATTTCATTGATTATCAATTCTACATATATTCCCTGATTTGTTTGGATCTATTTATACCCACTAAATAAATGATAATTTATAATTTTCATGTTTTATCTTAATAAAATCTATCATAGTTCGTTTTTCTTTGGTGTTGTGTATGAAAGATGTTATTAAAAAAATATTTATTTAAATATTTATATACATAGTAGAATCATGAGATGTTAAAAAATCAATGGGGGATAATGTATTAGTGACACATATCCCTTCATCATTTTCTTACCATAGCGACATAAGCAAGGAACTAGATTGACACAAGCCTTCATTACTTATCCTTTATTAATTTTATTTTTGCTTTTCATGATGATGTGGACATCAATCTTGTATATAATTTTTTTTCAAAATTATATCCATGTTTATATATTGATGAGAGACTAGAACCTTCAGAACACTTTGAGTGGAAAAATCAATGGTCAATTATTTAAAAAGAGTGTACCCATTAAAAAACATTAAATGACTCAGAAAGCTCCCATAAAAGTTTTGATTCATCATGATATACATTGTATACAAATAAATGAGGTGATAATTTGAGAGTATTTGGATCAACTATCCAATTAGGAAATGAAAAGAGTTTTAGATGCTAATCATGTAATTATTGTAGAGGAGAACGCTAATCATTATACGAAATAATGTGAAGAAATTATCATGGATCCAGATTGTGGGGAAATGATGATGAGGGAAGACCTATAAAAAGAATATGTAAAAGTTGAAAATGGATAGGATACCTAGGATGAACCACCAAAGGATGTGCTGGTATATATAGTAGCTACACATTTACAAGAGTGGGTGAGTGTCAACAATTCCTTTGATTAAATTTGACAGTCACTTGTGGATTGATGTAATCTCTATATAAAATATAGTAATTCTATATCCAATAAAGGTATAACTCAAGGAGGATTCTATATGAACACTATAGTTTTTAAAGCACACAAAGATTTGTGTTTTCCCATTTCCAAAAATCTTGGAGGTTGATTTACATAAGACTACATTGAGTAAACTAGTCCCATAATATCATTCAATCTCTTAGAGTATCTATGAGTCATAACTTGAATATATTTATTTCTAACACAAATCATTGAAACATGTGTGGTGTGAAATTTCAAATATGATCTAGAAATATTATGTGGCGGGTTTGTAAAAGAAATTAAATTTTCTTCACTACTTGTTCAAGGACATAATATATAGTGGGTATGACTACTAGAACCTTCACAAATGTTGTAAATTAAATAATTAGTGAACAATATCAGCCATAAAATTAAAATTTTCACCTATATGAAAAATAAAAAATGGAGTGTTATATAATTATTAAGGATGTATATTTTCATTAAGAATCAAATTATGCAGAGCTGATATTAGATAAAAAATAATTTTTCTATTGAAGAGAAACTATCATAATATTTATCTACACAAAACTAAATGAAGCAAAATCAAGAATGAAAAAAAAACAGATTTTTTTGAAGATTAAAATAACAAATAGTTGGATTCTACCCCTTGAAAAGATATATAATTCCCTCATGAGAAATATGAAGCTATATATCTTTCCAAAACTCAATGAAACATAGATTATGATAGGTGATTGATTCAACCAATTCAATCCTCATTAGATTGTAAAATTTAATTAACTATTATATACCATAATTAATGAAAACATATTATGCCTCACACTATTTTCATTCTTTGACTTCGTTATTACCTCATCTATCAATTCATGATAATAATTGACTCTTAAAAAATAAATTATCCTGGTAATTGAATCAACTTAAACATTTTATATGAATGGTTCAGTTAAATAATAACTTCTAAATTCTAGGTTTGATTATGAATTTTGTGAATCCACCCATTATGTTTTAAAAATGTACCCTCAGATAGATATATATAGTCTAAATAATGTATAAAATATATTATAATCATAATTTGAGGAATATTATGTGAAAAAAATGACTATAAAATTTTGTTTCTATAGAACCCGTGTTCTTGGAAATGTATGAATATGGTGAATATATAACATATGTATCGTCATCATAAGCTAAAATTAGTCCATTCAGTTCTTTTCCACTAATATGTGGGTTCTTAGATGCCTATAAGTAGACCAAATTTTATACATGTTTAATATTATCATAATATAATGTTGGTCACTTTTGATATAAGTGATTTTAATGACTAAACAAATTAAAAACATGAATGGGAATACTAAATTCAGACTTAAATTTTCAAAATGTTCTAAGTACCTTATAATTACAACTTCATACATTTTTTATGAATCATATGAACTAATAATTGGGAATAATATAATGGTAATAAAACAATTTCATTGTTTTATAGACCAAGACTGTACAGATTTGGTTTTTATTTGGATAAATTAGGGTCCCTAAAATATTTATTTCATTTTATTTTCACAGTATATTTTTCCTATGTTATTGATAGAGGAAATTAGTTTTAATATTCTAATCTTTTTCTCACCCCTCCATTTGTTGGGTTTTAGCCTGAAAAGTTTTTTATAGTTTCATTTTCAAATTAAAAATGTTTTCCTTTCCAATGAAAGGTGATTTCCAAAAAGTGGGGACTCAAAGTTTTCCTTAGAATCACATTAGGAGGTTTTAACCTATTTAATACAATCCCAATTTCATTTATATGTTTAAGGTCATACAATTTGGAACAATGATGATAATATTTACATAAAAATTAATCTTCCACAATATACTTGAATCCTCTGGTCCTAAAACTTTAACTAAAAGAAGAGATAGTCTATATGGTTGGTGGAAGGTTATGCTAGTGTGAACTAGGATCCCTCTTATAGTTTATAAAATCCTAAGAAAGAGTTCATATTGATTAATTTTATAATACTGTAACAAAAACTTTTTGTGGTTTATGATTATGTCCCCTTAACCAAAAGGATGAGTTTGCATATATAGTATTGTAGGAGAGGTAATCATGATATGAATAGAGTTTCCGGAATTTTTGAACATAGAACTAGGGATGGGTGCACATTTTTAAAAGATAATGTCTATGGTTACAAAGGTTTGACAAAACATTGGGTTATACATTTGGGAATTATGAAAAAACTAATCTAAGAACCCTTGGGAAAAAATGAATCACTCAATTTATTTTCATAGTGAATGGGCCAATGATGAAGGGAGTATTGTGAAAACCTAAATAGGGATTATGATCTATGAGTGCCCTAAAAATAATAAACAAGAATTATAATGATTTAAATAATAATATGATGTATTTTAGTAGGAAAGCGATGAAATGGAACAAGTATACTAATGGTTACTAATGACCATGTTCGAATGAAAAGTTCCATGAAATTGTCTTATAGGTGCATTTATTTAGAGGAATGTATCATAGGAATATAAATATGAATTTTTTTATAAATATAGATATTTTATCATATTTACCATTAATGAGATGTGATTTCCACTGGGAATCTGATACAATTATTAAACAATCCCTAAAAGTTTGTTTGATTATTTAAACATTGAAGGTTTAATGTGTTGCATATGGAAAGAGAATATTTAAAAGTGAATAGAACACCCTTGTCCAAAACTAACAAAGGTTGGGAACTTATAGGAGATAAAGGGGAATATATGTGGTAGTGACATACCACTGGGTCCAAAATAAATGGTTTTGGGAATCCCAACATATCCTTAAATAAATATAATTGATCCCTATAGAGTTTTCATTAATGATATTTCATCCCCTTGCAGACCCTAATTTGAGGAGACCATTCAATGAGTTAGCTAAGTTGAAAATTGATTAAATCTATTCTTATGAAAAATATATATAACATGTATCTAATTATGTATGGTATAATAATAGTAATCAATCCACACATATTTATTATTAGGTCCCTACATAGATCTATATCTTGTATTGAATAGAAAGGGAGCAATGGATGATTATCCTTGTGTGAGAATGGAGGAAACATGATGTGTATGGGATCTTAGAAAAATGATAAAATATAATTGGTCCATGATAATTTATAGATATGTTAATACCTGACATGATTAAGGATAATCGATACCCTGGATAATGTGGAAATTTAGTTAGATCCACTGGCTACACCCAAATAAGGTATCACATAGTTATTATGTTTCTTATGATAACATGAGTCATTCCATATGTAGTCCTAGAAATTAAATTTTTTATTTTTTTTCATGGTGTAAAATGAAATAAAACCCTTTGTTAATATTTATTATAAGGGATGCTAGTTTTTGTATATAGTATCATAGTTTATATATAATATATCAAACCTAATGCGAATTAGCTAAGGAATACACACAGGGACAATGGGTTTATAGGAAATGACTCATGCACTGAGGGATCTTATATGGATATAGTTATTGTGTTTGGAGTTTATGTCATATAAATTTTTTTTATTTGAGTGTCCTAGTGGATCATGCAGTCACCCTAAAAAGGGTTGAATCAGGGTTGACCAACTTTTATAAATTTAGTTTTGTATAATATATTTATTTATTTATGTTGGTTAAACATAATTAATTTGTTAGGATGTGTAGATAATTCAAATTCTACTTCAAAAATTTCTCCCCCATGCAATTAAGGTAATAGAAACTAAACCTTATGATTTTTACATGGTTTGACACCAATGTTGGAAACATAATCCCTATCATGATTGGTTAGTGCCCAAAGACATTTTTTCTACACTACTAATAATATTACTAAATAAAAGTAGTGTAGGATTTTTCTATCCAAAACTATGGTTATTCACACACCAAAATGATTCCCATAGTGTTACAATTTCTAGAATCTCATTAGACTATCCAAAGTTGAGTCCGAAAAATATTCTCTCATATAGAGTAAAAACCCAAAAATAAAAATTTGGATCAAAAAAACAAGAAATAACTCATTATTTTTCATGTGGTAGATAATCCTAAATAAACTCACAAGATCACTAGTTTTCTCATGTACACTTTTAATGAACATCAATTTGAGATGACTCAGTTCCATACTGTTTCTTTATTTCTCAAACCACTTTGACAACCACTGGAGTAATCAAAATCATCCTAGTATTCTTATTTTTCTCATCCTCTTCATGAAAATACAAATATTTTATATTCAGAAATTGTAATGAAGTGTATTTATCTTTTTTCCTATAGAGGTCCAATTTTCTTTTATCACACTCACAACATATAGACTCTTAGTTTATTTGACTTTTTTATTTAAACTGTCTCACTTTTAATCAAGATTAATTAGTTACTTAAATATAGAATGGAAGACATTTCCTTTTTTGGGGTCTTCTCACATTTTTATATTTTGGAATGAAGTTTATGTTTCCCGAATTAAAATTAAAAATACCCCATGATTGTCAATATTATGATTTTATTAACTAATTTTCTCAAAGTCAACAGAGAATTATATCCTATTCTTTTTTTAATATTACTTTTCTCAAAAATGAACATTTATTATCCTTCATCTCTAATAGATTAGAATTAAATTTCCATATAATAATCACTCTATTGAAATGACAAATAAATTACTCCTTAAATATGAAAAGAATAAATGGAAGTAACCCCTTTGAAATGTAACTCAATTTGTTGTGTGAGGAATTTGAGGAAAATAATACATGTTTCAAAAATTTATATACAGAAGCACCGATCATATATTTAAAATATTCTCTTCTCATTTGAATCATGATTCAAACCACACTATTTAGTATTAAGTGTATTGAATGAACACCACTTGTATCAACCGATTTTAAATTCCATTTTGATCACATATGTTGAGTTTCAAATATTCACATTTGAAAATTACTAAATAAAATAATAATGATATTCTCATCTCCCATTATCAACCATATGATTGAATTGATGATTTTAAATAATTAAATATGTTCTAAACAAGATTAAATAAATTTATCATCATCCCATTTTTTTTATTAATTAGAATCACTATATCTGAAAAAATAATATTTTTCACATTCAGAAGCACAAAAAATTTACTATTTGTTAAATTCAAATGCTTAGTAACTTGGGATGGCTCTACATTATTTGAAATTTAAATTTATATTGACTCTAAGTAAAAAAATGATCGAATTAATATTATAACCCTCCAATTCTCATGGAATGACATCAAAATCATTTGTTTTCAATAGTTTCATATACATGATTCTTCAAATTCATATTCTCACACAACATTCATAGCCAAAACATTAAATTCATATGAAATCATGTAAATTATTGGGATATTTTCATAGTTTCATACACCCCTAGAAAATTCATTCACCCATAAAAATTAATACATGATACAGAAAATTCATACACAATGCATAATTAAGTTATATATCATGAACCAGAGGACATTTCCATTTTATCTACTCTATATCAAGTATTCCATATTTCCTCACTTAATTAGAAATACAATTTGAATATTCTAAGGCCTTCTCAAATATCTTTTTAACTTTAACCAAGACTATTATTCACTAGATTAATAGTTATTCATGTATAACACTCAATTGATGGATTTTATACATATTCATGAAAGATGTTCCTTTTTAGGCACATATCAGAAATCTTCCCATATTCAAACTTCTTCAATATCACTTGTAAATATTTTAGATAGCTATATCATCATCATCACTTTCTTTTGAATTTTATACTAAAAAAATCAACACATATAATTGAAACCTAATTTTCTAACTTATCCATAATATAGGGGCATCCACATAATATTACATTCCCAAAATCCTCCAATTACTCCTTTTCATGTTCAATGGAAGCTTCAAATATACACCTACTATTACTAATTGAAAAAATAATTGTACATTATCTTCAAACACCTAATGTAAAATTCAATATCATCCTTTAGATTTCTTGTGAACTCTAAATTGGATTTGAAAAACAGTGTAATTTTGCTCCCTATAAGTGAGGACAGATGAAAATGAGGTAAAACATTCCTATAATTTTTGAGATTTTAGCTTGAATCCTTCTCAACCAAAAACCCATCTTCTCCTCTTAATTTACCATCCACTTCACATAGTCTATAATAAATCCAAGTGAGAAGGGAGGTACTACATTATTCATTTCAATGTGTCTAAAACCAACCAACTCAATGAATAATTTTACTAACCTAGTATAGAAAATAATAGTTCTTAATTTAAATATTAAATATATCCATTTACTCACATAAATGTTGCATAAAATCTAACTTCAACACTCTAATCGATGATCAAACTAATTTTATGAATTCTCATGAAGCTATAATCATTTGAACACACTAATCAAAACATTTAATGTGTCATGTTTTTCTTCCACAATATAATTAGATAATCACTTGCTCTTTATAAATAAAATAAAAATTATTTATAATGGAGATGGGTGAGACAAAATCACACCTTATACTTCATCCTTTCTAGGTAATTCTAGAAATATTATATTTTTCTTAAAATTAAGAACTCTTATAGTATACTCATTTTTATAGACAACCTCAAGGGATTATATCTCACAGACATAAACTTTTTTCCCCATCATATAAGAATAATAAATAGATATGGGAATAAAAGGTATTTCCATAATATCGTTAAGGATAGAATCGAGCTTGATACTTGTTTCTCAACTGAGAAACTGCACTCATAAAACCTCTAATGTGTCTCCCACTTTTAATTCCTGGTTTCCCTTGGTTTTAAAAATCTATAAATCCTTAGGGAGCATGTTTTTATTTGATATTTCTCTATTTTTCTTAATTTTAATTTATATGTTGAGTTTTGAAGAACTATTACCTTTTATATATAGCTTTATCTTAATATTTGTTCCAACAAATATGGTCATATTTATAGAAATGCTTTCTTCACATGATAATATTTCCTTTTTATCAGTCAAATCCCATTTCTTAAGATCCTTCTTCATCGATTGATTAATTGGTTCTTTCCCTTGGTTATATATTTATCTAAGAAAAAAATCATATATATGATAACCACATTTCCTATATTATTTCATATTCCACATAATTATTTTAATCTTTTATGGTACCTAGTCTATGTAGACATTCATACTCTTCATCTGATAATTCCACCACCAATCAAATCTGATTATCTTTTTTTTATCTTTACAATATATTTTTTATCGTACATATTTCTCCTATTTCATTTAATATTAAAGTAAATATTTAAATTGTTTATGATTTGTCCCCCTCAACAAAATAAAAATAATTTTTTTCATATATGTTTGGAATCTTATTAGGTACTCTTCACTAGCCTCTTCAAATAAAAATTTAAACTATTTTATTATGATTATATCTAAAAATGTACTTGTATTTTTTTCTCATGATTCTATATGTGTTATCAAATTATCTTCTCATTAGTAAAATAGATGAACAAGAATAGTATATAAAAACAATATTCATATATATAACTATATATGTTACAAAATTTAAGTGATATTTCAAATCATTCAAATGTATTCTTACTGAATAGATTTTACATCTTTTGAGCAATATTCCTATATAAAAATGGTTATCTTATAATTTTAGAATTTATCCCGATTAGAAAAGGACTTCTATAAATTCAATACTTCTAAATATTTCTCCCAAATTCTATTATCAATGAATAACCCTCCTAAACACCAATAACATTTAGTAAAATGTTTTTTTCACTTTATTTGTAGTCTTGAAAAAAACTATTAGTTTGTGAACCTTATTTCATTTAGGATGGTAGACTAATATTTTTAGAATGTTTTTGGGAGAATAGTTTCTAGAAACCACTCACCTTCACCAATAAATATGTGGGGAATTAATTATAAATTTTCCCCTTCTATATTAGTACATTTTTTTACTTTTTTTCTTCACTTCTAAAAATAATGGATTCATTGAAAAACTAATGAATAGGTTTGTGGATTATAGTTTTAAATAATACTTTAGAGGGATTATCATGACAGTTTTTTAAGATATGATTTCCATAATTGGGATTATTATTTTTTATAATAACCCAGTTCTTCTTTTGAGGTACATTTTCTAATTTTCTTTTCCAATTGAGTTATTTTCAAGAAAAAGAGGGAAATTTGGACAATGTAATGGAATCATGGGATAAACACATTGTATTACAAAGAACATTCCATGTAGTTTGTTCAGGTATGAAAGGAATACATTGAGATTGAGAATGTTGACAAGGAAAAGAGGAAAGAACAACTACACACTGTATACTTCATGGTACACGTCGTGTAGTCATGTCTGCAAGTCTTAGAAAGTAAGTCGGCAGAAGTCAGCCTCCAAATGAACTATAAAATGATATACATGATATGTATATATTATTAAACACCATGTACTTTGTGTTTTTTCAATTAATGGACAATATCCTCATTTTCTTTCATTTTTGACAAAGGAGGCACCAAGTTTGTGAGACAACAGTGCGTGAAGGGTTTTTGGTTCCTCGTTGAGAATCTAGACTCTATTTTGATTGTCGTTAGTCTTTTTTGAACCTAATTAATGAGTGATCATTTAATCTTGAGACGTTATTGGTGATTTTAGTTCTCGACTAAGTTATTTAAGGATTAATGGATATCCAGGTTTCGTAGATCTATTCCATTCTAGCTTGAATCGGATGTCATGATTGGATGAGGGGAATCATATTATAATGAGGTAGGTGGTCTTATGATAATTGTTTAATGTTAAGATACTTATATGATCCATTGTTCCCTGATCCCATGTTTAGGGTGTCACTTGATTGAGAAGTTGACATGTTTTAATGCCTAATGACTTTTAGGGGATTGAAAAAACTACTTAAAGAATGATTAAAATTATTTTGTTTGATTATGGGCCCCGTCGTGGGTGCTTTTTACCTCGTATGACCATTACATAATGGTTTGGACTCGGATGCTAATGAGCATGCTTTTGTTTCCCATTTGAATGTCTTTTTAATATGGAATTGGTTAATTAAATGTATTCCATGTGTATATGGTCATTAAATCTTTGTGATAGTTTAATTCACATGTTAGTATTGTTGTCTAATTTTTACCACACGAGATGTTATTTTATTAACCATGTAATAGTGAAATTTACATGTGTTGCATACTATGATGAAATTCTGATATATCGGGCTCGGCCTTGAAACTTGATGAAATTCTGATATAGAGGGATGGACCCTAAAAAATGCTGAAATGATGATACGCCAGGCTTTTCTATAACTTTAATATGATGAAATGTTGATACAGCAGTCTTGTCCTTGATTTGAATATGCTAAAATTATTATACATAATGCATTTCCCAGAGTAATATTTAAATGTAATAACTTATAAATCATCTTTCAAGACAAAGCACAAGTTTGGTTTTGGTCCTCACTTCTATTGTTTGGATAACCTACCGAGGTATTTGTTGGGTTTACATTACATAGGGGATTGATGGGATTAGGTTGGCCCCCGAGACTTATATAATTCAATGAATTTAAATTTATTAAAGAACATGAAATTAATGTAAATGAATACTAGTACTTGTTGGATTGTTTACTTTTGAGTGCCTTCTAGTTTACTACATTTCACTATTGTACACTACTTTTTCCAACACTAACTAACAGATTGGAATAATCCTTTGGTAATTTCCTCATATGATTTATTTCTCACAGCCTATTTGGGACATGTTTTTGGGCACAAATAGATTATATTGCTTCAGGTGTTGATAGGGGTGGGTCTCTTTATACAGGTACTTGATTGCTTTTTAGGAGTAGGAGAGCATGGGACCAAGCCAAGTCATGTGATGCAGTTGAGTTCAATTTTTTTACCATACTTTGGTATTGTGTTTTAATTGATTGCAGTGTATCCTATTTTTTAAATTTTTTTAGAACATGTGATATACTACATCATTTTGATATTACATTCCTTCTGGTTATGTTTGAATTTCATTCTTCAGTTGTTTACTTTAGTTTCATGTTGTTTACTACTTCTGTTATTATTATTATTATTTATTCTATTGTGTTACACTTTGTGTATGAGGGAATAGTTTCCGAACAATCACACCCTATTCCCTCACATAAAGTTAGATGCCTCTGGAATTTTGGGAAATGCGCTTGAGGCCATGTGGCCAATCAGGTTTGGGGCATCATTTAGTGGCCTTTGGATCTGGGATATTACAAAGTGGTATTAGTGGGGTTATTTTCTATTTTTATTTAATATTTGGTGATGATATAAAGGGTATAGAATTTGGTAATTAGATGCACCTGGGCATAGCTACCCCGTTTATAGGAAAAATCCCAATTTCCTGGAATGAAATTGTGTTGTCAAATTTTGAACTATTATAATTGATTTGATTTCATTATTGGGAGACACACTAGATTTCTGCTATTACCATGGATGAAATTGGGTGTTCTAATTTATTTTCAACCCGATGAGATGAGGGTGTGACTTGGTTTCGCCTACTTGGGGGAATGTTTATTGGTGGTTCAGAAATGGAATGATGAGGATCATCTACCGTCCCTTTTTCTACAGAGGTAGGTTCTCGTCAAATTTACCATTACTTTGTTTCAACCTGTTCAGTGTCATTATAATTTAATCAAGGTTGAATTAACCTTGTGAGAATTGTTAGTCCCAATGGGAAATTGCGTGGGGGTAAACTCTAATGAAATTTGTCCTTCTCAAATGTAACTACCTTAGATGGTCTCCAATGAGTTTATTCGTGGAGCCATGAATAACCAATGACCCTGGTATCCATGATTCTTGGAACTTCTTTCCAATGGTTGGTTCTCATCAGCTGGCGATTTGGCCAATGACACTTAAGGACTCCATTGGTTGAGAGGATGTGAGTTAAGGCTCACCACACCCTTTTGAGGGAGGATTGTTTCATATTCAGGGACAATTTTATAGATTTATGTCTTGTTCATATGTTTGTGAATCCGTGTTTTATTCATAGAGTTTTTCCACGGGCTACCCTTTGTTCTGAAAAATCATTTTATGAATGCATATATTTGCTGCTATGCTGTCTTAAGCCATATTATAAGGCACTATAGACTTTATTTTCATCTAGGGGGTGGAATGTGACTTGATTTTTGGACCGGGCCCATAATAAGGGCTTCTTATGTATACTTGGAAGAGGAATCAGAACCCAGGTAGTTCGTAACGTGCGGGGAATACGCATAGAAGCTTCTTATTGAGGGGGAATGATTGGGTGGACCCTCTTTCGATGAGAACCCTTTTGATATAAGGACTTATAGTTGGAATCCTACATATCTATATTTGGTCAGGAATCAGAGTTGTCATAGTTTAGATGACGTGGGGCTTACGTGTGGAAGGTTCCCATTTATGGAGATATTATTGGGTGGACATTTTATAAGTGGGAACCCTTTTGGGATTGGTCCTTCTAGTAGACATCCAACGTATCTTGATTTGGTCAGGAATCAGAGGTTTCATAGATCAAATGTTGTGGGTTTTATGCATGGAAGCTACCCATTTATAGAGACATGATTGGGTGGAACCTTTATAGGAGGGAACCCTTTTGAGTTCAAACCTTCTGGTAGGCATCCTACATATCTTGATTTGGTCAGGAATCAGAGTTCTCATAGTATAGATTGCATGGGGAAAATGTGTGGAAGCTTGTCATTTATGAAGACATGATTCGGTGGACCATTTATAGGAGGGAGACCTTTTGAGATCGAGCCTTATGGTGGGTGTCCTACTTATCCAGATTTGGTTAGGAATTAGAGTTCTTGTTGTTCAGATTCTTGTGGATGTTGTAAAGCATACAAACCTCTAATCCGACATGTGTCATTCTCTGTATAAGAATCAAGAGGATATGAAAGATTAAACAATAAACATTCCTTCGTCACTATTGGTGGGGGAGGGAGAGCCTGCGGTGGAAGAGGCTGAGGCGACCGTGGGTGAGGGTGTAGAGCAATGAACCCTTTAATGTGAGATGACATTAATGGTCATGCGACCCTGCCTTGAATATTTAAGGACTTACCATAGTGGGAGGTCCCCAGAGCACATTCTAAGAAGGGGTGTATTTTCACCGTCATCAAAGGGGTGAGCGAACATAACCCCTTTGACTGGTCACTATCCCTCGTTGAATAGAAAAGAAATTGATCCCCCATAATCCTGAGAACAGGGTGGTCCACATCAGTGTACCAAGGGTGGGCTACGAGTTACCATTGGAATGTATCCTCACATGAATTCCTGAAGCCTTCAACATTGTTAAGAGGGCCTGTGTGACTCCACTTATCGTGGGTATGTAGACTCAATGAGGCGTGATGATGCACCCGATAGTCTAATAATACGGGACTGGTGGATTTAGAGGAGGCTTTGACCTAATGTCAGAGGACTAGTTAGAAGAGGGACCATGGAGGACTAGACACTAGAGGAGGGGTGAGGTTGGAACTAGTGGTAACAACACCCGAAAACACCCCATTCCGCGTAATAGTTTTTCATGCGGGATGGGGGAGGCTCTGTATACCATAATGGTTTGTGGGCGGAGGGTCCGTCCACATACCAACGCAGTACACATGCATGGGTATAGTCCACCATGTACCAAAGTGGTACACCATTCACCATGACTCTATGGGTTATATTCGCGTACCGATTTGGTATGCGGTGACAGGTTCAATCAGCATAACAGTACGCTACATGGAGAACCATATCGGGGGAGGGTTCGGGGGATCATCGCCTGAGGGGAGTTCATCTGTCAGAACTCTTTGGTTTATGATTCACCAGTTAGGTTCACAGTTATATTATTATTATTCAATTAAACTATTTTTTGTTTCATGGCATGATGTACTTGCAGAGGGAGTGGTTCACGGTTCATGCTTCATCGATGAAACAAAAAATAAGCTCAAGTGAATCCTCTAAGTCTCCCTCATGCTTTCATCTTCCATCCTTATCTGTATCTATCTTCTTATGTCTCCCTTCCCATACTTCTACAATTATCCTTTTATAGAGAATTAGAGTGATCATATCTATTGGGCACACATCACTATTTGTAGAGGCCCATTGAAGCAATATCCTGACCCACAGAAGACTCGATCAACTAGGGTTTATGGAGGCTTTGGTTTACAATAAGGGTTCATGTAACCCTACCCATTTTCTTCTTCTATGAAATTACGGGTTTATGGTATGGTACACAGACTGGATTTTCAAGAAAAAACCTCCATTTGACATGGTTTGCGTTTTTCCTTGCTCACTGGCAATCACATTGTGGGCCAGCGATTCGCAGACCGTCTCGCATACCTAGTAGTTTGCAATCCATCTGCTCATGTACCTTTCCTAGTGATGGTACATGGGACACATAAAAACCATGAAAATTTTAATTAATTCCAGTTCTTGAAATGAATTTAAACTCAATTTGATCCCCTGCGCCTTGATAGATTTTTAGACGCAGTTGCTTTTTTCTAAAAAGTTATCATTGGGATATTTTCTTTTCTTGGTAGATTTCTAAGGACCCTAGAAATTACCCCCACTGGAATGGTGTCCGTTCAAAATGAAAAGGGAACTATTTTTATGTAGAAGCAGTCCTGAACAGAAATGGTTCACGGTAGAATAGGTAGACTCGGTATGAGGGGACCACACCCATATATAGCGGGCCATGTCAATTTTCTTTTACCATTTCTTGTGGTAAAAAGAACTCTCGATTTTACTGGACTCCTTTTATCTCATGTACCATGATTCTTGCAAAAATATTGTTCGAGAAATTCTCCGTACATTCTGCGAACTGATTTCCTTTCCGTTTATTCATCCGCATTCCATATTTTGGAATCTACAGATGAGATTATGGAATTTTAAAACATAAAATTCAGATTCCACATGGAAGAATTCTACATGTCTTACTTTTCCACATACCGAACATGGATCAGTGAACCGAACATCAAAAACTATTAATAAAGACATAAATTTTAATCCGAAACTCTTGAACACAAACATAACAGAGGTCAATATTCGCAGTTTCTTCATTCCGCAAACCATTCTGTTCACCGACCAACAGTTCACGGGCCTGTGACATGTGGTTCATTCACATACCATGGTTTAACGTGTGGAATTTCATCCATGTACCATAGCAGTAGGTGGAGTAGCTTCCATGTTTCATGATGTACGTAAAATTATCCTTCGATATATCATTTATAGGAATAGTAATTAGAGCCTTTTAAAGATATGTTTTAAGTCCTTCATCCATTTTTTCCATAGACTTTTCCCAACAATATTTATTGGACTGACTTCTCATGAGCTTATAGATCTTCATGTACATGCTATAATGGATGATTCACAGGCCACTGTTGAATCGACGAAGACAAGGGAAATCATGGTGATGAATAACAATGATCATCTTCGAACCCACACCATTCCTCGTGATAGCTTCCTAATGGTCTTCTTGACACAAAAGCTCTTAGATTAATTGTTATCCGTATATTTTCCACTTTACATATTTGGTCTTCCCACAAATGTGCCTCTGTTGTTGCCTGACCCCGACATCCATTTCACTCTATTGGAGGCACCACAAGGTCATGACTATGTCAACATTTCCCCAGTAGGAGAAGTCATCACCACTCTGCTTCAGGAGAACATCTTTATACTGCGAGGGTTGACATGGACTCCGGGAAAACCTGAGTAGTGGAATTGTGTCCCAATACTAGACACTTGAGAATACCCATCAATCATTATTATCTCCCAAGAGAATCCTATTAGAGGATAGAGAACCATGTGGGATTTGTGGTCCAGAGGATGTTTCTTCAATGAGTGGGCCTAGAAATTCTTGGTGCATCAAACCTTTCTGAAGTCTCCCGGCCAACCGGAGGAACTTGGCTTATTCCAAGTAGTCAGGGTTTCTCAGTTTTCAATCTTTTCCCCATGTGAAATCCTTCCAGAATTGCTGAGCCGCTGAGGTCCGAGAACTAACACCTTCCACCTACTGCATAGGGGGGGGGTAGGAATTAGTTTATGGGATATCTACCTGCTTGGGGGGGGGGGTCCCCTTCCTTAGATAAATGTAAAATGTGTTCCTCTTGGTATCCTCCACATATAATGACACCAATCACGAGTCTCCTCTGACAAGGTGATTATTGGTCATAGTAGAGGGTTCACTAGATCATCCCCTCGAGTCTCATTCCCTCATCCCATTTGCATCATGGATAAGGCTATTATTGAAAACGATCAAGCCCAAACTGAGGGCTCATCACAGTCAAACTCATCCCACTCTCCAGTTCCTCCAAAATCAATCATCATATTTTTCTATCCTTGAAGACGGACAATATACCAAATTGGGATATGAGCTTAGGTTTGATGATTCTCTTACTCTTAGATGAGAATGTTTATTTTCAATGTTTTTAAGTGGATAGATCTTCCCGTATCATGATTTAAATACTGGGGTTCAGTCATGCACCTTGATGATGGCATACATACAGGTAGAGGTTCGACCCATTAATTTGGTGCTTCCAACCCCTGCCCAGCTTTATGAATTGCTGGGATAGATACAGGAAGGTGGGCCTGCACATCATCTCAGTGGACCATTCAAATTCTTGTACTGGTGGATGGAAGAACACTTCTATTATTATGAATTCCAACAGACCTCCTAGGTTCCCCATTCTGACTTTCATACTACTCTTCTCAAAATATATGCTATTCTTCCGAGGAATCTGAGCATTACCGATGCAGTTGGGATGTTGAAGGACGCCTCTCATTTCTTGTTCGTATCATATCCTACCCCTCATAAATGATTAAGAGGTTCCATGGGTGGTTACATGGAGAAATTATCATAGCTTATCAACCTTCGAGATGGGATGCTCGTGGCTCCTCTAGACTGAGTGGTCATTTCTGATACATACCTCCCCTACTAGTTTTCCAAGAAATTTGGATGCCTTCAGTGGACTGTGATACTTCCAGTCATTCATTTAAGGGGAGAATCTCAACCCATGGTTCTCTACTAATTGAGACTTATGATGATGCATGAAGGGGCTTCTAGGTACATTATCATTCCTAACATGATGAGGCCCACATTTCTATCGATGGAGTATGCCCAACTATGGGTAGATTGTGGCCCAGGCAGGATGCTGAAGGAATCGGTTCAGCGGGTGTAGAGACCCTTGACCATTTTTGGCCTTGTTCTTTCCCCAATGACCACACGACACATTACTTCCTCTGTGAAGAGTGAAATAGCTACGCCTACTACTTCCATCCATGCAGCAACCAGGGAGGATAAACCTCATACCCCTGCTATGGTGGTAAGAAGGCCTTCATTCCATCGTCAAAATCTTCTGGGAGGGGTTTCATCAGTACAACCCATCTCTATGGGAAGTTATTTAAATTAATCCCCTCCTACAAATATTTCCCATGATCTTAATTATACTGGCACCAGTCGAGTATCACCAATCATCTCACATGCCACAGTTAGTCTTCCCCATCTAGCTCAGGTGGCTAGGCCATAATAGGGAAAACAGAGTCTCCCGTCATGGGTGACCTACTATAGGTCCCTACCAAATCCTATGGTGATGCTCTCTACATACAGACTTGTGGCAGTAGGGGGGACTAAGGTACTATTGATGTGGCAAGGTACGAGGAAGTGGGAAAAGAGGCATGGCTCCAACAATGTTCTATTTCCACAGAGACACCATTGGTTGATTTTGCTGATGAGGGTGAAACCATTCAACATTTATTTACAAAAATAGGCTTCGAAAGCCTTAACTATCAGCACTTACACCTTCTCATTTACCGAATCATCATTTCTCGAGAAGACCTTACCTCCTGCAAGGAAAAGTTGTCCAGGTTCAATTCTTCCCATCAACAGGTGGTGACCATCAGAGATATTTCTGAAGAATTTGGTCATCTGACAGCTGAGGAGGTAAAGGCTCATGATTTTATGGCAACCCAAGAGAAGGATATGTGGGTGTGTGAACCCTACGTAGCCAGGTTGAGGGGAAAACTAGCCTCCTCACATGCTAATTATGAATCCATCTAGAAGAACCGGTGGGACCTTAAAGATATTTTGGAGAGGGTTTTTCTGATGGTCAAATCCAAAAAAGAGGAAAGAAATTATTTAGAATAGACCATCGACGGCCTGTGGTAATCAGTCTCTGTCATTTTTGAAAAGGTGAACCATTCCCTGTTATAGTTCTATCGCAACTTACAATATGTACTCTATTTTTTTAATACTTTCTATAGACTTTGAATTGGGGATGTTCATCTATTTTTTTAGAACCCAATGCAACAGATCAAAATTTTAAACATATCTTCTCTGTCTCTTCCTATCAACACCATTTCAATTGGTTATTAATTGTAATCCATGACTTGAAATTAGTAAACTGAAATAATCAAATAGATCTCTAATATTTTTCCTGATCCACGGGAATCAGTGAGTATAGTTCGACTATTGCAAAAGTTTTATGGAACACCTCAGAAACGTTTATGATTTTCCATTATAACCATAATTTTTTCCTAATCATTCTTGACATGTTTTTAATGGTTATAACATTAATTTTTCTTAGGCTACCCTTTGTGGGTTTTCGACATAACAATATTTACACCTTTTCTGATGGATCAATGTTTATTCTAACGAACCGATACTTGACTTTTACCCAGAGGTGCCTATTTTAGATTTTTCCCTTGGAAAATATGGAATCTTTTTCATTGACAGTTCACTATCTTGCCAATCAATCTTTTAATTGATGTTTTAGACCGAATAGCTTTCACCAAACTTAATGGGGGTAAGGACCTGACTTGAGACAGTTAGACAGAAATGTTCTAATATCCTTTATACATGGATTAAGTATTTTTATTGAACCTTAATTTGTAGATTCTTCACATTAAGGAGGCTTGGGAGCTGCTATATGCATATAAAGGTAAGAAAAGAGTCCCATTGGGTTGAATTTTCCTTTGATTGACAACTATTTTTGTGGGGGATATATGCAAAGCCACTGGGGCATGATATTCATAGTCATTAAAAGGTGTATGCAAGACATTAGCCTTAAATTTGTGATAGCTATGGAGGATTTGAAATATTCTGACTTTATTTTGAAATCGAGAGCTGCAATGGGTGGTGGGCCCGAGTAGTGATGTTAGAAGACATTAGGGACACTCATGTCGGTATTGAGTGGGAAATTGTTACCGTACATTTCTTTCTTGCGTGAGGGAGATCTTTGAATGATAAAGTTAATTAAGAGTCTTTTTTAAGTCAGGGGGACTTGGGAAAAATGAGGTACATAATCCTTCATTCAGAAGTTTTCCAAATACGGGGATGTGACAAGATGTGTATGTCATTTGACCATACAAAAGCTGTAGAGGATTCTTCTAGGGACATATTTTCCTTTGATAGACATCCATTTTTGTGGGTGATATATGTATATCCCCTGGGGTATGATATGCATAGTTAAGAATAGGTGTCCACATGTCACTGGCCATCCATTTCCAATGGCTATTGAGGATTATGGAGATTGGGCACTTTATGACCACAGTATGTAACCTTCAATGAGGGGCGCACAAGGGCATCAAAAGAGGCTTTTTAACAGAGCTTCTTTGGGGAAACCCATGATTGAGTGGGGGAACTCTTCTTTTGTATGTGTATCAACTTCATGCTTAAGGATGGGATAACTTTATAATCCTCTAAAGAGACTAGAGATGAATCAGGCTTATATGTTCCAATATATCCAGGATATATGCAAGGAGGAAAGTTTAAATCATGAATTTTATAGTCCTTGAATTAGGAGGGATGGGACGAGGCATGGAAGTCATTGAGAATACTGAGATAGGAGAGGACTCTTTGGGAATGCATTTTCCTTTGATTTATGGCCACTTTTTTTTTGCAATGCATGCAGAGCCATCTAAGGCATGATATTCATAGTCAAAGAAAAGGTTTCCATAGGAAACTATCCTTACATCATTGATGGACTTGTTGGGTTATGGGGATTCATTATCACTCAATGTATGGAGTTTTCAATATGGAAAGAGTGTATCCAGACATATTGGGGATATATGGTCTGCAATTTACTCATGGAATTGGGTGTCCCTTACGTAAATCCAAATAGTACACAGTGTGAGGCATTTATGCCCATGAAATTGGGCATGACATTGGGGAGGGAATCTTGACATTCCCTTTATGTAGATCTGAATAGTATGTGGTTATTTAACATATCATTCCCATGACATTGCGTTTTTTGGGGGAGGGAATCGTGACATGCCTTTTAGGGTCGTGCTACTAGGAAAAAATTCCAAGATTATTTTGCTATAATTCCACATTGGATCTCTCTTTGAAAGATCCATGCTCATGTGAGCTATTCTCAATGTGAGAAATAAGGGATTTTAATGATTTTTTATTTCTTAATAATTAAAAAATCAGTATTAGAGGGAACTTTTGGGCATAAACCACTGTTAAGCAGTTTAACGTCCTACAATAGGGACGATTTTGGCCTTTCAGTTTAATTTCATGAAGTGAGGACGTGAGGCCATGCACTTTAGAGTTGTGCAGTGATGAATATTTTTCTATCATAAAGATCTACAAAAGTTTTGGGTTAATCAAAATTAGGATTTTCTTGGAATTTTTTAGACGTGAGTGATGATAGATGGTGTAAACCATAGTCCCGGGGGAAACTTGAATCATGAGGGATGACATGGGGCTTGGAAGCCATTGTGCATAATGATATAAGAGAGGAATCTATTAGGGACGAATTTTCCTTTGATTTATGGCCATTTTGTGTGCAACGTATGCCGAGCCACCAGGGCAAGATATGCATAGTCAAGAAAAGGTGTCTGTAAGACACTATCCTTCCATCTCAGATAGCCTTGGATGATTATAGGGACCCATGTTTTCTTGATGTATGGAGTGTGTCCGGCTGAAATGATGTTCTTGGGAATGTGAGAATACATAGACCATGGTATACTATGAACTACTTGGAGATTCCACATAGTTCTAAACTATATGCATAGGGGGAAGCAGGATCATTTGACATCTCATGACTAATAGGCATAAGATGAATCTCATGATATTGAAGATTGGGCCACACATAACTCTTGAAGAATTTTACAGTTTATTGTCATGTGATAAGGCCTTTCATAGACCTCCCGTACATGTCTGACCTACGTATGTGGAAAAAGGGCATTTTTGGCTGGTCGTTGGGCCTGGATGCTAAATTCGAGTGTCACTACACATCCTTCAAAGGCAGAAACCAAGCCATAGGTCGTTTTTAATGTTCCCTACATGATTTCGATTGAAGTGTTAGGGATACATGAGGGAATTGTTCTTATGATGATGATGGTTGGGCCAGGATTGAAGATCGAGGAATCACTATGTATCTTATGTGGATAGGAATCAAGCCACACATAGTTTTATGAGTTTCCTATACCAATTTGTCTTGGTCTACGTGTGAGTAAATGTGATGGCATTTTGTTTTCACTTCCTATGAGTTTCGAGCCTATATAATTCCCTTGCGATTTATTTGTATAAGAGAATCCTCACCACTGATCCTATGCTCATGTGAGTTATACTTGGTGTGAGAAACAAGGACTGGTTATAGAGTCTCCTTTTCATGTATGGGGAGGTAGAGAATACGATTGCGTATTTTCTTTTTCTTCTCTAGTGGTACTAGGCCCAGATCAAGGATCGAGGTGTCGCTACATATCTTGCGAGGAAAGGAATCAAGATGCACATAGTTCTATGTGTACCCAATATCGATTTGGCTTGGTCCATAGGGTAGGGGAACTTTCATTCTACCCATTACAATTTCTTTTTTTACCATGTTACCTCATAGTTGAATTTCATAAGAGAATCTCTACTACCAATACTATGCTCACAGGAGTTATACTCGATGTGAGAAAAAAAGAGTGATAAGGGTTCCCACTACAAATATCGGTTAATAAGGGGATGATGGATGATTATGTTGATGGGGGGTGGGCTTGGATTGATGATCATGGTGTCTCTAAATGTCTTGTGATGGAAGGAATCAAGCCACATGTAGTTCTATGAGAGATCTTTTAGTTTATTGTCAAGCGATTAGGACATTTTATGCTATATAGTTTAACATCGTATGGAAAGGACATGAGTCATAGTTTAACGCAATGTTTTAGGGAAGAGTTCCTTATAGATTAATATCATATAGAATGAATGATGACCCATGGATTAAGGTCTTAGTGTTTAGTCCATGATATGGGATAATTTTTAACTTGTAGTTTAAGGTCTTTGTGTTTAGACCATGGAATTGGAGGGTATTTTTTTCTCATAGTTTAGGGTCATAGAGCTCAGACCCTAGCATTGGAGGCTATTTTAATGACTCATAATTTTGGGTCATAGAGCTTGGACCTTATCATTGGGGGTATTATAACTCATAGTTTACAGTCATAGAGCTCAGACCTTCACATTGTGGGGAATTTTTATGAAACATAATTTCAGGTCATAGAGTTTCGACCTTAAAATGATGGGACATTTTTATGACTCGTAGTTGAGGGTCATAAATCTTGGACATTAACATGTTGGGAACTTTTTTATGACTCATATTTTAGGTTCATAGAGCTTGGGACTTAACATGGTTGTTACGTGAAGTATTTCTTCAAGAAATTTACATTTGTAGGAGCCATGATGAGTTGTACGTCCATCTATATCAGGGTTTATATTCTATTTGAATAGACCCTATGTTTTACATATGGGAATTACCACTTTGGATCACGCTATGGAGGATTCATCACGAGTATCATCAGGGTTCTGAGGACAAAAACCATTTCTGCTTTGATGAAAGATCGAAGGAGAACCTTTTTGTTCAAGGCTCATACAATCCAATTTTGGTAGATTTCCAAATGGTGCAGAGTATCCAACCTTTTCTCATAAAGATATTACAACCCATCAAACCATATTTGGGATTTCACTTCCTTGGATATTTGATCGCAAATGGCCACAAAAAGTGATGGAACATGGATTTCTATAGGTAACACCGCATCTGCCCCGTATACTAATGAGTACTGGGATCCTTAGGTAGTAGTGTGGGTTGTGGTCTGGTAAGCTGATAATGAATGAAGGAGCTTGTCTGGCCATGATTTCTTATCCTTATCGAACATATTTTGATGTATGTTTGACAAATTCTAGTTGAAAGCCTCTGTCTAACCATTGACCGCCACATGGTAATGAAACGAATGATTTTATTTGATTCTATACTAATTTTACAACTTATCCAGCTCAACAGAGTAGAAGTTTGTGTTGTTGCATGTTAGTATTGTATGAGGGACCCAAATCTGGTGATGATGTTGGCCTTCACAAATCTGAGGATTTTTTTCACCCAACTTCCTTAAGGGTTACAACTTCAACCCATTTGAAAAAGAAGTCGCTCGCCATGAGTATGAAGATGAATTGTATGGTTGTGGAAAGAGGATATGGTCCCACAACATCCATCCCCTAGGAAATAAATTGCTAGGAGTACTTAGCTGTATGACGTAACTCTGTGGTCGATGTATGAAATTATCATAAAAATGGAAGGAATTTCATTTCATGGTGAATATGACAGAATACGGTATCATGGTGGGTTATTAATTCCCAATCCTTCATATTTGTTGAGAGAGCTTGGTTGGTGATTGGTGTGCTCCACAAGCTCTGTCATGCCCTTATTTCATGAAAGAAATAGTTTCTTCTCTATCAATGCACCTGAGAAGGAATTTTTAAAGGCCTCATTCATAGAGGATCTTTTCTTGGTTTACCCCATTGTATAGGACAAAGTTGACTGCCCATTTTCAGACAAGATCTCTTCCAGCCCTATCTAGTGGAAGCTCCCCATGAAAAAGGTAATTTTAAATGGGAAACATTCAACCAGAGGTATGCCTATAAGGCTCAGGAACATGACTAATTTCATTGATTTTATACATATTTCTCTAGATTAACGACAATACCATCCAGTGGTGAGCAATGATAAAGACTGTTTCATCCCGGTAGGTACTGGTCAAGGTTGTGGCTACATTTTCCCAACTGTCAGCTTGAGAATTTTTTGACTAGGAGATATAACTCAATGTTGGTTCTGATGGAAATTCATCTATTAGTGCTCGAACATGGTTCATCAAGGGGACCAACAATACTTTCCTAACAGCATAGTCACCGTTGACTTGTTTGATGACCAGCTCTAAATCAACAGTTATTCTTAGATCTTTGGATTCCACATAATGTATCAATTTCAGTCCCTCAATGATTTTCTAAAACACTTCTTCATTATTTTTTTACCCTTTAAAAAGTACGAAAGAGTAAGACAAGATTTACTTTTTGGGTGATACAAGTATGACTTCCAGCCCCACTTTGATGAGCTTGAGGTCCTCCATCCTTTTCCCTACTAGGCTTCAAGTAGAACCGTCGAAGTACATCTCCCATTCCTAGGGGTATTCCTGAATGTAAAAAAATTCTTCATCTATAATTTCGGCATCCAATGGTGCTATTTATTTTGAGGGGCACTCATCCAGGAAGTTTTCTAATGCTTGAACTTTGATAGTGTTCTGGGGCACGTATCGTATGTTAAACTATTGTTGGATGACCACCCATCGTGATGGGCACCCGTTCAACATGGGAAAGTTTAGGATATATTTGAGCAGGTTGTACCAAGAGATCAGGTGGACCTCATGGTTCTGTAGGTAATGCCTAGGATTATGAATTACAAATATTTGGGCTAGGAAGTTCTTTTCAGTCTTCTAATACCATTTTTTGACATCAATCATTGTCCGGATGAGGTAGTAGAGGCTTTTCTCACCACTGGAACCATTTTTCTTCAAGAGGAAGGTACCTAATGCCCATTCTATGGTAGTTATGTATAAAATGACTGGTGTACCCTCAACTGGCTGCATTAGAACCCATGGGATTTTCATATATCTTTTAAGATTGTCAAATTATTCTTAAAAATCATTTCCCCACTCATACTTAACTCCATTCTTCATGAGACTGGTGAAAGTTAAACATTTAGCTGCTATGTTGGCTTTGAAGCACCAGATATAGGCGAGGTGACCTTGGAGACCTCTCAACATGGTGAGGTTGTGAGGTTGAGACATGCCAAGAATGGCTTTTGTCTTCTCGGGGTCAACTTTGATTCCACGATGGAACATGATGAAGCCAAGGAATTCTCCCGAGGTAAGACCAATGGTGAATTTAATGGGATTCATCTTTAAACTCTTCTATAATAATTTGTTGAATATAGTTACAAAATCATCCATGTGGTTTAAAACTATCTTGATTTTACAACCAGGTCGTCGACATAACATTCGGAAAATTTTCCCAAGAAGGGATTGAGGATGTGATGCATGGAACACTAATATGTGGCTGCTACATTCTTCAGACCAAAGGGAATCACTTTATAAGAGAACACTCCCTAAGGGACCCTAAAATCTGTAGCTTCATCATCTCTTGGGGACATCCGGATTTGATTGTTTCCATAATAGACTTCCATGAAAGAGATGGCTTCCTATCTAGTTGTTGCATCGATCAACAATTTTATGATCGGGATTGGGAATTCATCTTTTGGTCAATACCTATTAAGGTCCCTGAAGTCAATGCAGTTTCTTATATGTCCATTCTTATTTTTGAAAAGAACAATGTTTTCCATTCAAAATGGATGTTGGACCTCCAGTATGAAGTTTGATTTGATTAGTTTTCTAACTTTATCCTCTATTTTGGCACCATGTGTCGGGTTGGTTCTTCTGGTTGCCTACTTATAGCCCATGTGATCTTTTGTTAAGCCCAAATAATGGGTGGTGACTTTAGGATCGTGTCTTGGAATCTCCATGTAATTTCAAAAAAACACATCTAGATTATTCTTTAGAAGTAGGTGTATGCTTCTTGCTCCTTAATAGGCATGCCCACACTAATCAAAGTGGGTTGTGGGTCTTCTTCAATGCCCATATTTATCTTCTTAAGTTCATCAATTGTGGTGGAGACACCTTATTTGAATACAGGAGGGTAATATTTGAGGTCTTCTTCTTCTTCATCATCATCATCATCATTTACATCATCTTCCTCTTCTGATAGAGAAAGGATTTTTGAGATGAACTTTCCAATGATGGAAGAGAAATGGTATTTTATCCTTACTGTGTGATGCAAGGTCTGTTTGATTTCTTGATGACCGTATGATATAATATTTGATAGTTATTTTCCTAACATGGTAGTCAGCAAATGTTTATGTGTCTTTGAACTTGGTGGGCATAATATAGACAATGAATTCAACTAAGTCTGCATCTGGGATTGCATTTATGCATTCAACATGGTTAATGGGTAGTAGATACTCTTCTCTAAGTTATCGTAGGGGGTCGTTTGGAGCCATCTAAAATCCATTTGAGGCATTGATCCAATCAACGTCATCAGCTGAAATATATTTTTCTTCTAACTCTTAGAACCTGGCATCAATATAATGCAACTCATAGAACTCAAATAGGGATTTATCAGTGTGAAACATACACTTTTTCCAATTAGTGAAATATTTGATGCACTGATGGTAGAAGGACAGAATTGATGTGTGCTAATGAATCCAAGGCCTCCTTAACAGGGAATTAAAGGTTGTACAATGCCGCACCACTAGGAACTGAGAGTCTGATATGAGATCTCTGAGCTAAGATTTAAGCTTGATTCGTCTCAATGGTTTCTTCTCACTTTTTTTATATCCCATTAGAGTTGTAGTTCTTGGTGTCAAGATATTTTCAACATATCTTAGCCAATGAAGTGTTCACAGTGGGAGGAGGTTAACTCTAAATCTGTTGTAGATGAAAATCCTCCAACCATCAATTATTTTTATCTTTGCTGACACATATAAGGGTTCTATGTGTCCTTACGTGATGGTATCATCATCCCTGTCTGTGAAGGAGAAGATGGAATGACATTCTTCGGGACTTGTATCTATTCGATAGACTTTTTCTTCTATTACTTCAGCCTCTAACTCCTGCGGACTTACTAAGGCTTCGATGAGAGACTCCATAAAATATGCAGAAAGGAACAACACGTCCAGTATTGAAATCATTACTAACACTGAATCCAGCTACATGAAAATTTCATATTTATTCTCTAATGTTCGGTACTTCCCAAATTGGGGTTTCTCTTTTACAAACAATTTAGGGGTTCTTTCTATGGATGTAGATGGTTCAACCTCTATAATAGGGGCTAGTGGTGCTTCAATCCATTCCACGTTTGGCCGAATTGGTCATCCTGTATACCTTGGGATTTTTGGTATTTGTTCTTCCTCTGATAAATATTCCATGATAACTTGGCTAGAATTCCTTTCGATGGGGGAGAAGGAGCATTCTGGTTCTTGTTGAGTTTGTTAGAGTGTCCTTCCACGAGTTTCCATGATGTTAATGGTTTGACTTATGGTGTGGCCTCAGATTTGACTCCTACCAGGATCATGCCTTCCAGGAATCCTCTGGCATCTGTGGCCTCTTCATCTAACACTCCTGTTGGGTGTGTGGAATTCAGGGTCATGGCCATAGTCTTCAACAGATAAGGGGCCCATCTAGTGAATGAAATAAATGGAGCCGATGATCAGTTCTTGATTTGAAACTGTTTTTGTCTGAATGTCTCTTTCTGAGGGTGTCATTTGGCGGGATGGTTCCCATTTTATCATTTGGAGGGGCAGTGCCTGTTCTACCAAGTCTATTATCATGATGATTGAAAGTGTCAACACTAACTTCAGCTTTGGTGTCAGCTCATCTTCTTGATCTTTCTTTCTTCCCTTATAGCCTTTAGAGGGTTGTAGGGCCAAAGAGGATAGCTGGGTTGTATCCGGACCTTTTGGGGGAATATTTGATTTCTTCAACTGCACTTGAAGAATTCTATGAACTATATTAATGGACTTCCGGGTCATAAATTTTTCAAATTTTTGTTCCTTATTACTGGTTACTATTTTCCATCCCTCTTCTACTCTTGAGTCTGAGGTGGAAACATACTCCACCTGTACTGGTGGAAGGCCCAACATGACTTGCCTAGAATCCAAAATCATTTTCATGAGATCCTTGAAAAAAAATCACTCTTAGATGGTATGTCCTAGTATTCGGTGACACGGACAATAATTTGGATGGTCCTCAAGACCTACTTTATCAATTAAATTTGGCTCTTGCAGCCAGAGAAAATTGAAATTCACAGTGGCTATGAAATAGCCGCTGACCTGGTCATCTTAGAATGGATAAGAATTATTTATTCATTATTCAAACTAGTTTCTTTTTGCACCACATTACTCATATTGATGAGGTGGGGGTGGTTTTTGGTGTCAAGGGGTTCCATCACGGTTTGTTTGGGGCCTCGCAATTGGAGCCGGTGCCGGGGTGTCTTATGCATGAGAAAAGTTACTTAGCTTTTCCTATTCTTTTCTGTAGGGATGATGGGGCCATTTGGGACATGATGTTGGTCCATTACAAGGAGTATTCTATCATTTGGGAAATTGCAGAGAAGTCTCTAAATCCACTGGTGTACTTCACCAGGATGAGCAGAATTCCCAATTCATATCAAATGTTTTCAATGCACAAGGCGAGCATCTCATCTTGGGAGAATGTCCTGTTCATGGAATATTTCAAGACCTTCCTTCCAGAAATGAATTTTGATAATCATTCATTCTCTCACTATTTTGAGTTCACGAAGTCACTGACCATCGTCTTGGGCAACATCAAACTAAACAAGAAGAGAAGTTGTCACCAGAGGTCCTCCCAGCCTATAATTAAATTGGATGGTAGGCTAGTATATCATGTGAAATTTTATCCCTACAGGGTTCATACAAAGAACCTTAGTTTTATGGCTTCTTTCTGCTCTAGAGTTCCCATTATGGGAACATAGTAAGAGGCATAATTCATAAAATTCTATTTCGGTTCCCCTGATCGATTGAATATTGGGAATACAGGGTTCCAGATGTTTGGTGGTGGCAGAACATTGCTCACCTACTCAGGGTATGGTTTGTGATCTGGTTGTATTGGATCACACTGCCCCTCCATGGGAACTAATAGAGATGTTATCCATTCGACGTTGTTTAAGATCCCTTGATGCATGTTCTTGTCAGACTTGAGTTTGAGCTGGTGTGACATTGGCCAAGACAGGGTGTGCCCGTGCTACTGGAATTTGGGGTTGATACCCAACTGAAGGTATCATTTGAGGGTTTTCCTTGAAATATTTCAGCTGCCTTCCCAGCAAGGGGAGGACATAGTTTGGGTTTAGGTTAAACAGTCCTACGATCTTGGTTTCATTCACTAGGATGATTTCTTATGGCATGTGAACCTCTTCATGGAGCACCTGTTGACATTCGGCATGGGGATCACATCCGGCAAGGTCACTCCCTCAATGTATCTCGCCATTAATTTGCCTGAGCTTTTTCATTTCGTCCTCTTTCTTGGCGATCCTTTCCTCAATGGTGAGGGACTCATTCTCATTGGGAGAAGGAGGTGGATCATAGATGAACTTGGATTTATTTTTCTCCTTATTGTTGTTTCACGGGGGAGGTAACGACGGGTTAGTGGAAGGGGCGCCCAAATATAGGATCGCTCTCTGGATCTGAGTATGCACTCCATCAAGCTCATTGTGGGATGCCACTGGGAGGGTACCACCTTCGTTTGAATCTCCTCTCTTCGCATCAATTATTGTGAGATCCATAGAGTTTCCATGACCACATTCAGTGAGTCATACCGCATTGGGGGTGGTGTACCCAGTGTTGAATGGTAGGAAGGATTTCTGCACCCTTGGCAAGACTTTCTCCCTCCATTCTATTCTGTTTTTCGGGTTTCCTGGAGAATATTGATCTAAACGGATCCCTAGTCTATCCTCGTAATGCACCTCTGTCTCGGTGGGTTTGAACCATGAGAATGGGTGGAATGGGTAACTCCAATCTCCATCTTTCTTCCTAGACGGTGCAAGACAGACGTTTGTTGTGTGGGGATTTGAGGTAAAAATTCCCCTAAACCATCAGTCTAGGGTTTTTCCCATTCCCTTATTATTTCTCTACGGCCTAGATTTGAAGGTTTTATGGGAGAATTCTGATTTAAAAATTCCCCCAGCCCTTAGGGCTAGGGTTGTTCCTGTATTGCAGCAGTATCCTCCACTTTTTCCACTTTTTCAATTTCATGTACTCTCGCATGGGTGTGAGCTGAGTACAGAATTGGGAATTCATGGAGTTTATGGTATTTTTAAGAAATGATCACTTCTTGTAGTTTGACTTCCCTTAGGAGGTAAGCCTACTGGATGTTTCTGGTTTCCTAACCCATCAAATTTTTGATGGCTTTATCTCATTGGCCATGCCGCTTTTGAGACATACTCTAGGCTAGTTTTTATTGAGTATCCCATATTCTCTGAGTAGGGGTTTCACTTTATTGTTTCCTCTGCGTAATGACATTTCATAATGTCATTTCAAATGGGGCCTGCAGAACAGGATGTGGGGTGAAGTGTATATCTCCATGTTCTCCCCATCCCCAAATGTGAACTCCATCTGGGGAATTTCCAATGAGGCAACACAATTTGTGTAGTGCATGGTGGAAATCCTATTAAAGGTTTCTCTCTCACATTATGATTTTTGATGCCTTTCATATGGGAGGGATTCCTGGTCAATCAGATGGCGAATCTCCCCTATTTTTCTGACATGTTCCACATACCATTGGTCAGGTAGAAATTTTTCTTTCAGCTTTTGAAGATTCATCCATATGTTGAGATGAATGTCATGCGTTCATTCCCCTCACACTTCTCATGGTTTGTCTCAATGATAAGTCATTATAGGCCAATACATCACTGGTATATTATCCTTAGCTAGTTGTATTCTCACAAGAAATATATAATGCTTCTTTTCTTCCAAAGGCTCCTATAATTGATTTTCCCAGCTCGAATACTTCTTAATAATATTGTTCTAAGCAACTTGGCTAGTGGGAGTCTTATTGATTTGCAGACAATACGGGGGTGGCTTAGAAGATGAGCATGGCCCCAGGCCAAGTCTGGTTGAGAATGAATATCACATGTTATTGACGCAGGGCCTAAGGTGTCTGTGTCCTTTCTAAGCACCTTAGCATAGGAGGATTTTCTCATATATGTTCTGAAAAGGGAAGCACCTTTTTTCAAATATAAAGTTTGATTGTGGGGAGGACCTTTGCAATTAGTGCAGCAATGTATAGGAATACTATTGCAACATGATGCCTGACCGTAGGAAATCTCATTGCAGCATAAACCTATGTAGGACCTCTAGGGAAGACTATAACAAGGGGAGGACCTTGTTTCTACTTGATGTTGCTGGTGGGATGACCTTCACAGCAACAATCATTGTAGGAAGGTCCTTCATAATGGCCTTCATTATGGCGAGGACTACAATCATGACATGATACCTAGCTGTAGGGAGAATTTCTTCAGTGTACATCATGGGGTGGGCCATCAGGATGTACTGCAATAAGGGAAGGAGCTACTTTTTTGATTGATTTACTATGGGGAGGACCTTCACAAAAACTGTCATTATGGGGAGGGCCTTCTCAATGTTCATCATCATGGTGAGGACTACCATCTTGACTTGATGTCCAACTACAGAGAGAATCATATCTACACGGTATACCTCAGGGAGGACTGTCAGTGTGACTGATAGTAAGGGGAGGGTCTTCTTTCTGTCTGATCATCTGGTCGAGGGGAGGGCTACCCTGACGCGCATTAAGATATAGGCTCTCATGATCGACCATTTTTCACCCATGGGGTGATCCCCCTTGGGTTCTCTATGGAGGACCTTCAGAGTTACTGGTAGCGACATTGCGGGGAGATCCATCACAACTACTACTACCACTTCCATAATTTGGTGATGGAATGACATGGTATTGATCCTTTAGTTATATATGTTTGAGGGCTTTAAAACCCATAGCTTTCATTAGAGTCGAATCATTTAAGTGCTCTTCATTTTCAGGTTACCATTGCCACTTTTAATTCTTGGGTTCTTTCTTGCGGGTAACCGAGACCATCTACTATTGGTAATGGCCTTCATATATGGTTCCCTATTATACTGGGTCCCATGATTTCATCATGATATGTCTATAGAAAACATGAGTTTTGGAAATGATATATGCCTACCCTGGGGTGGACACCACGTTGGAATGGCATCCCCGAATTGGAACAAGTTTTTTTCCTTATCCAATTGTCTGTATGTCATGGGATATTTCTGTCGACCCTCTTGGACTGGAATAGGAATGCATAACTGCTCAAGAGTGACTAACTCACTTCACTAGTAAGTCATTCCATTTGAGGAAACTCGGTCATGGGCCTTATTTCTTGCCTTGCCCACCGATGCAATGATATCTTGGAATGTTTTGAGGTTATTGTCTGGATTGATGTCTAGTATCCCATAATATCCAGAATTTTTTGAGATACATCATTGGATGTAATGAGTATGAAGGACCATTCTGATTTAAGGGTAGGAGTTTGTGTCCGCTCTGGTCCTCCGTGAATTTCTAGTAGATACTGGCAGTTCTTCATTGTCGGGACATTTGGAATGAGTCTGTCGCTAGTTATCTTCTCTAGTATTTGACTAGTGGTCTTTATATTCATGACTGAGGATTTTCATCCACTCGCTTTCCATTTTATTTGTCTCCAGGGATTTTTATTAATCCAGAATAATTTGAATCTCCTCATATTTGGTTACCTCCCTATATAGATGGTGGTCTTGGAATTCATCTGCAGGTTCTTTCACCTGCATATAGCTAGTTTCCACCCTATTCAGATGGTGGGCTTGGAATGCAACAGTAGGTGTGTTTTCCTATGTATTGCTGGTTACCGCCCTATTTTGATGGAGGGATTATTATTCATCGGTAGATATCAGCATCATCATGTAGTTTGTTGCTCTGTCTACACAGCAGGACCAACAAGCACTACCAAGAACATGTGTGTGCTCGTATTGTGCCACCATATTTATGTGGTGGGATTGAGTGGATAGGGTAGAGTTTTGTGTCTTCCCTTTGAACACTATCACATTAGTATGGAGGAGCTTATCCTCAAGAACTAGGGTTATTTCATGTTCTTGGTTATATATTCTCCGCCCTAGGCAGGTAGCCTATGGTCCTCAGGTCTCCTGGACTTTGGCAGGTACCCACGGTATAAGGTCCTCCTCGGCAGGAGGAGGCCTGGTCTTCCGGTGTCAATGAAGACACTCTCTGGCGGGGGCCCATGAGTAGGAGCCCTGTATAGTTTAGATTAATTCATTCGTATTGACTCCATCTACCACCCTGAGATTTTGTTGGTACTCATTATCACATTCCGGGGACAGGCTCCTGAAACGATTTTAGACGACCACCAAGGTGGCCTTGTGTTGGGGTGACGGAAATGCATGAAGAGGTGGCTGACGGACCTTTACATACTAGAGGGATTACCTTTCACCCTCCAATATGGGGAGTTTACCATTTTAGTGGTACTATTTGATCAGTATATTGGATACCCAGTGTTAAAGACACTTGGTAGGCGAGGGGGTCCTGCTCTTCGTTGGGGCCCCATCCGCTTGCGAGTTTGCTTATGTGTGTGTCTACATGGGTTTTTGGTATGTCATTTGGATTTAAGTATGCTCTTAGGGAACCTTCGATATACATATATGACATAGAGAACACAAAACCTCACCAAAATATCATTCTTTGAAACATATTCATATTTGGCATTTCATCTTGGACCCTTCCCCTTTTCTTTTGTTGCGGGGAGAATGGGCCTGAGTGGGGTGAGACTTCCATATTTGTTAAGGATTCACATTAGGTTCATCATTTTTGTTCCACCTATGAGGTGGAACATTTTAAACATACATGGGTGACCAAAATGGTCTGATGTGCATTATCCTTTTTTCTATTATCATTTGGGTAGAACCACCACATTGGTTAAGGATTCACGTTAGGTTAACCATTTTTGTTTCACCTCTGAGGTGGAAAGTATATGAGCGGTGTAGAAATAACATGAATAGGATCTTCACCAACTCCTTTTTCTATATTGGCAGGTTCTTGATGAATTTAACATTCCATTGTTTCGTCCCATTCAACATCATTATCCGTTAACGAAGGTTGAATTAACCTTGTGGGAACTGTTGGTCCCAGCAGGCGATTTCATAGGGGTCATGCACTCATGAAATTGGTCCTTCTCAGATGTAACATCCTTATATGGTCTCCAAAAGGTTTATTTGTGGAGCCAAGAATGCCCAACAACCATGTTATCTATGATTCATGGACCTACTTTCTAAAAGAAGGTGCCCGTTAGCTGACTGTTTGGCCAATGATACTTAAGGACTCTGTTGGTCGAGAGGATAGGAGGTCAGACTCACCTCACCTTTCTGGGGAGGATTGTTTCCTAGTATGGGACACCCTTATAGATTTAAGTCGTGTTCATATGATCTTGAATCCTTTGTTCATTCCTGAAGAGTGTGTCCACAAGCTACCCTTGGTTTGAAAAATCATCACAAGCATTCATATATTTGATGCTACAAAGGTGATACTGAATTGAGTCATATTATAAGACAATTTGTAATTTATTTTCATCCAGGGGGGATAGAAGGTGACTTGATTTTGGGATGAAGACTATATTAAGGTATTCGTATGTATCCTCAGAAGAGGAATCCGAACCAACATAGTTTGGGACATGTGGGTATTACACATAGAAGGTTCCCATTGAGGGGGAATTATTGGGTGGAACCTATTTGGATAGGCACCCTTTTGAGCTCAGTCCATTTGGTTGGAATCCTACGTATCCTGATATGGTCTGGAATTAGATTTCTCGTAGTTCAAATGGTGTGGGGCTTACACGTGGAAGCTTCCCATTTATGGAGACATGATTGGGTGGACCTTTTATGGGAGGAAAACCTTTTGAGTTCGGGCCTTCTGGTAGGGGTCCTACATATCATGATTTGGTCAGGAATCAGAGGTCTCGTAGTACAGATGGTGTGGGGATTATGCATGGAATCTGCCCATTTATGGAGACACAATTGGGTGAACTTTAATGGGAGGGAACCCTTTTGAGATCAGGCCTTCTGGTAGGCATCCTATGTATTCTGATTTGGTTAGGAATCATAGTTCTCATAGTTAATATAGTGTGGGGAGTACGCATGGAAGCTTCCCATTTATGGTGAAATGATTTGGTGGACCTTTTATGGGAGGGAACCCTTTTGAGATTGGGACTTCTGGTAAGCATCCTACGTATCTTAATTTGGTCAGGAATCAATGTTCTTATAGTTCGGTTTCATGTGTATGTTGTAACCCTTAGAAACCTTTAATCTAAATGATTTATGATCCATGTGATAAAATAGAGGATGTGAAAGATTCAACAATGCACATACCTCCTCCCCTGTTGGTGGGGGAGGGAGAGCCTGTGGCGGAAGAGGCGGAGGCGTTCGTGGGTGAGGGTGCAGAGAAACGAACCAATTAATGTGAGATGGAATTAAAGGTTATTGGACCCTGCCTTGGAAATATGGGTACTTACCTCAGTGGAAGGGCCCCATAGCACGTTCTGGGAAAGGTATGTGTCTTGTTCTTGTCAAAGGGGGGAGTGAACATAACCCCTTCCACTAATCACAATACCTCATTGAATGGAAAATAATTTGATCACCCTTATTCATGCGAATAGAGAGGTTCATGTTAGTGTCCCAAGGTTGGGTTCTGGGTTACCATCAGAATTTAGGCTCACAGGAATTTTTGAATCCTACACCTATGTGGGGAGGGCCTTTGTGACTCCACTTATAATGGGTATGAAGACTCGATAGGGCATGCTGATTCACCTGATAGTATGATCATATAGGTCTTGTGTATTTTGAGGAGGCTTTTGCCTATTGATGGAGGATTGTTTAGTAGAGGGACTATGGTGGACTGGACGATAGTGGAAGGGTGAGGTTGGAACTGGTGGGAAAAACAACCGAAAACTTCCCATTATGCGTACTATTTTTTCATGCAGGATTGGGGAGGATCTACATACCATAGTGGTATGCAGGCAGAGGGTCCATTCGTAAACCAATGCAGTATGTGGGAATGGGTATATCCTACCGCATACCAAATTGGTACGTGGCTCACTATTCTACTTTGGGTTATATTCGCGTACCGATTTGGTACGTGGCACTGGGTTCAGTCCACATAGTGACACACTTCATGGAGGACCATACTGGAGGAGGGTCGGGGGGATCATCACTTGCGGGGAGTTCAGCCTTGAGAAGTCTTTGGTTTATGGTTCACCAGTTAGGTTCTCGGGTTTATTATTATTATTAAATTCCCATGTATTATGGTTCGCGACCGGATGAACCTATAGAGGGAGTGGTTCACAGTTTGTGCTTTGCCGATGAGACAAAACGGAAGCAAAAGTAAAACCTCTAAGTCTCCATCATGATTTTGTCATCCATCTTGTTCTCTATATGTCTCCCTCTATCTCCCTTCCCATACTTTTATAGTGCACCTTTTATAGAGCATCATAGCAATCATATCTATTTGGGGCGTGGCACTATTTGCGGAGGCCCATTAAAGAAATATCTTGACCCACAGAAGACTTGGTCAACCAGGGTTTTTAGAGGCTTTGGTTCGCGATAATGGTTTGTGGAACCCTACCTATTTGCTTCTTCCATGAAATGAGGGTTTTGCGGTATGGTATGCATACTGGCTTTACACTCACAAGTCATTTGGTTGATGCGGTTTACGGGTTGCCTTGCTCATTGGCCATCGCCTCACAGGCCAGCATTTTGCAGACCGTCTCGCATACATGGTGGTTTGTGATCTATCTGCTCTACGTACCATTCCTAGTGATGGTATGCATGACACATAAAAACCTGGAAAACTTGAATAATTTTAGGATCCTTCAATGAATTTCAAACCAATTTGAGTCCTTTCACCTTGATAGATTTGTAGAAGAACTTGCTTCCTTCTGTAAAGTGATCTTGGGGGGATTTTCTCCTCTTGAAAGAATTTTCAGGACTCTATAGCCGTCTCATGCATCATATAGACAGTTTTTTAAATCACATTCCATGCATTATTACATGCCATCATGGATTCATTAGACAATTCATGCTATTGTGATAGATTATGTGATAGATGTGCCTACTATTGTTTTAATTATGTGCAGCATATAATGGATTGATGTCCTCATTAAATACATAAGGATTATGAGACCTTATTATTTAGGAAATGACACACCAATGTAATGTAGATGTTTTTTGACACTCTATTCCATTACAGAGTTTAAAAAATGACCAAGAGTAATACCTTATAAAAAAGTGGAGAAAACACATGATGAAAATAAATATTTGCAAATGTATGATCATATGATTGCCTTAGTCTAGAAAAAACACCATAGGTGCACAAGGTACTTGCATGCCATAATTTGGCATGCAAGCCACTAGCTCGCCCAATATCTTTTCTCCCAACATCTTATTTTTTCATATAAATAGACCCTTGGGGACTTCATTTGGATGGATGAATTTCCCTAAATCCTAATTTCTACTCTGGTCGCCCTAGTGATTTGAACAAGTCTTTGGAAACATTCATGGTAGTTCTTTAACTCCTAGAGTAGAGAATTTGAAGGAGAATAATTGGACTTAAGTCATTTTAGTGTTTGAAATTCATAACAATTGCGTGCCTAAAGTGCACAACCTCCCTAAATCATTAACACATGGTTGACACCTATTCCTCTAAAAGGAACATCAGCGCCCCACTTCTAGGAATACCTGTGAATACTCTTGAAGGCTTCAGTCAGGTCTCGCCCAAGTATTAACATCTTGGTTTTTCATCACTTAAGTGAACATCAGGTCGTACAGGCCTACTTGCATGCCAATTATTGTGCACAAGTATTTACTTGGGAACCATTCTATGATTCACCTACTCTCTACATTCTACGAGCCATTAATCCATCTTCAAATCCATTCATGGAAAGGATTATTCTTCATTGGATCCCTTTTCTAAAATCTATTTTGTTCAGACCTCAACCAAAACCTCTCGACTCATCAAATATTTAAGAAAGGAACATTAGTGTTCTTCCTATGTGGGTTTTTATATCGACAGTCAGAGGTTTTAAAATTTTGATTCACAATGGGGTTAGGATTCATTGAGTATCTTTGGGTTTTTATATCTACAGTCACATGGATATTTCGTCTATGAATAGTGTTGGGAAGTGCATGGTTTGGAGGATTAGGTTTTGGGTTATATCCTCCCCCTATCACCTCTAATACCAAAAACCTAATGTCATTGGTAGGGAAGGTACGGTTCACACTTTATTTTCTATTCAAGAAAAATAAAAATTCTCCCTCCCCTACCTAGATCAATTTTTGGTCATCCATCATGGTGTAAGACCCTAAAGATTGAAGTAGAAGGTTGCAGTCTTACTTTTATCTACTTCTTTCACCTTCACTCCTTTATTAAATTGGATCCTTGTCCAATGTAAAGTGAATACAGATAAGGATCTTTGGCTCACCCTCTTCCACAATCACCTTTTTCCACTTCCACCATCGTCACCGTAGGTGCACCCTCTTCCTCCAATAGAGGAGGAAAGTGTGTGTGCATTTTATTAAATCTTTGACATCATATTGTTTCTGAGACCGAGCATGACACTAATGGGCTTATATATTTTTCATGACCACAAAATTTGAACCAATGTATTGAACTATGAGAACTCTGATTCCCATTCAAACCAGGACACATAGGTTGTGTGCTTAAAAGTACAAGCTCAAAAGGGTTCACTTCCAAAAGGGTTCACTCAATCATGTCCCCTCAAATGGGAATCTATCATGGATTAGCCTCAACACAATGAATAAACTATGAGAAATATAATTCCCATCATAATTGGGAAAAGTAGGAAGCCTTCTCAGGGCCCATGATCACTAGATATCCTTTTCAAAAATACAACTTTAATTCACTTAATCTGGGCATCCTCCTTAAGAATAAGACCAAATTTAAACCCCCAAATCAGCAAGGTATCCTTTTTAAGAATTAATCCCAAACTCTTTTCTCTCAAAGGTCTATACTATCATATGAGACTTATTGAGCTATGTGGTCTTTGATTCCCATCCACATGGGATATGTAGGAAGCCTCCTTGATGTTTAATCCTAACACTTCAAATAAACCATATTCTTCTTGGGCCATATTGACAACATGGTCTAATTTTACATGGAATCCTACATTCATTACATGTTTCTTGGGATGAATAGACATAAGTCCCATACCAAACATTGAATAACCACATTTCACATAAATGTCTTTACCCTTTGAAAATAAATTGTATGGTTAGGTCCTTATAAAATGACCTTAAAAGTTATGATGTGTCCCATTAAGCGGCACCAAACTACGAGGGTTCTAATTCATTTCACAAGGATACATAGGTATCTCATTTATGGGTAGGATACCAAAGATCAAAACAATCCTTTGTCTCCCTAGAAGATATTAATTTTCAGAGTGACCCACATCATGGCTTAAAAACTAGTATCATCATAACGATGTTTAAAATAATATGTAAATATTATATGAGAGGATACCATTGATAGGGAACCACAAATAAAAGAATATTTATCCATTACTGAAGAACCTCGAATACATACGGATGTTTCTAAATTTCACACATGATCATAATTGATTATAAATTCCAAGGAAAACTTATGTTATACTTTCTAAATTAATGAGGATTCATGAAAATATCTAAAATATATAAATAGAGTCACGAAGTAGACAATAGACCTCCCCCCCAAAAGGGTGTCATGAGTCTGACCTCCAATCCTCATGACCAACGTATGATTTTAACTGTCTTAATTTTCAAATTTAACAAATGCCAACACTTGATAAGTAGGTCCCTTTGGGATAAAGAACTGTTGGATGTTTCCGGTTCCATGAATAAATCCAATGGAAACAGCATGAAAACAGGTATTCTTAAACAATAACACATGTTCCAAGGAACTACAAAACAAAAAAGGTAAACCCGACGTGAATCCTTAACCAAGTTAGTAATGTTACCCACCCATCAAGTCTTTATCAATTGATAATGGAAGGTCGAAAAAATGAATCAATAACGCATGTATCCATCTAATATATGTTTCTTAAATGGATTTTATTTTTGTTTTCATGTTTTCTCAGATCTCTCTTCACTCCAAATGGCTTCCTTCAAGTTCGCACCCGTGACTGTCTTGGCCATTGCTCCAGTTGGATCCTCATCCGTTGGAAGGTCATCATCCACAACTCAGCATCTTCAATGATGGGTCTCCAATGTACTGGTATGATAATACCATCATAAATCTACTATCCCAACCTTGGTGGCTACCCAATAGGCTCCCCAGTTTAATAACAACCCTCGACTGTCTGGTCAGTGAAAATCGATGGTCAAGAAGTAGATAGTTCCAACCATTGTCTTCAATTGTTTCAAGTCACTATCCCTAGAATGAAACAAATTGTATCTCTCATACTATAGGGAGTTGGATCAAGAGGATACTCATTTCCTCAATTCAAAGATGCAGGGGTCCTTCTTGAGTATTCCCACCAACAATCACTGCCAGCAGAATCGTGCGGCAGTGAACCCCCAACGTGATGGGGATGTTGACTCTTTACATTCAGCCCAGGTCCCTCGGGGATGGTCCTACAATAAAAACCATAGGGGAAAATGTTTGGCCAATAAGTTAAATATTATTACCTTTCCCAAATCCAGATAAGTCCATCAACCTTAACTTTATGGCAAACAACAAGCGGGTACATACACCCATCCACCCTAATTCTCTTGTCTAGCCAACTCATCTAGCAGTGACCCACCAATCCCACCAGTAAAATCTAGTGGAGTACCATGAACAAGAACATACACATATTTAAAAATTATCTTCCAGTTAGTAGGCTCGTCTGACTACATTTAAGGAATTTCGCCAATCAAATGTGTTGGCAACTGATAAACAATAACATACACCTTCTTACACTCACCAATTCTGCCTGAAATCTCATCGTCTAGTATTGAAAGAATTTTATCAACTATACTTGAACGAAAACAGTCTAAAATCACATACACATTCCAGTATTCATATATCCTGCCAACAATCTCGTTTGGAAGCACCTAGAGAAGTCATCCGGAATGCTCCGATGAAAAATCTAGGGCAAACTCAACTCTATGACCCCATACATATGTACCATCAGTATCCACTAATAAGAAAGGGAGGAAAATAGTAAGCACATACACCTACTCCAGATAAAAAATGGATGTATATTCTTGTTATAGCTACTGATGTCACCAAACACATCTTAGCACTGATGAAAGAGAAAAAAATCCATGCCCGTATTATGGAATCATTCTAAAATATCATAACAACAACTTCAAGAGTACTAGGGGAAGAGACACAGAAATATGTCACCACAACTAGGATGACACATTGGCTTGGAATATTAGGGAGGATACATACCTCTTTTCCAGTCTAGGAGGGTTATGGGGAATAATCCCCCATATCATATTGGCAATAGGATCAGGAACATACACACTTTCCAATTGGAGGTAATCAGCCCATTCTAATGACAACGTCAAGGAAGGAATATATACCTTCCCATGATAACCACTTCTCCTTGAAATTGGCCCCAACTAAGTGTATAAGAGTTTCCAAGAAGATGTATTTTCAAAACATAGTTTTAAAATAAAGATCCAATCTGTGATCTAGCTCCTTTTAATGCTAAAGTTTTTGAGGCCCACAAACATTTATCTATTGCAGCTCAAGATCCTACCCTCTAATTAACAAATTATGGGTTTTGCAGCAGTAATTTTATAGTTCCCTATCAGAAATATTTCCATGAACTCATGCTTCATGAAAATTCGGTCAATCCAGAGTGCATATATGCATATGAAAGCCACAAAAACTCTCAGTGTTTCCAAAAGACCAAATAGATAATGTATTTATCCCTTGATGTAATCAACCATGGTGGTACTCCTCGTGATGGAATTTACTGCAAAATTTATATCTATAGTAGTATTTCTCATTTTCGATATTATTCTATAATTGAAAATGTAGTAATGAAAGACCCCTCTTATCTTGAGGCACTTTCCTACAAAAGTCCATTCAAGTCAGATGCCTTTTCATTAAAGGGTGAAATACAATCTCAACCAGAAGACATATTAAGGGAACTGTCATTCTACGAACCTCCCTAGGGTCATTTTTCTTCTAATACAATGGAGGAAAATGTGACTAATTCCTTTTTTAATAACAAAATTAAAAAGAATTCACTTTGGTTATACAAAGTGGAGAAACCTCTAGTGAAAGATGAAGAAGGTATGTTAAAAATGAGAAACCAATTGGATAAAGGAGAAGTACCAATCATGATATGGCCTTTGAAAAACTCTCAATACGAAATTATATAATTGATGGCAGATGATTGCATTCATGATGTCCACATCAACATATGGAAAAATATTTTTCATTTAAAATCAATGTCTTACTATATGATAAATATCAAAATCATGTAAAGGTAATAGAAGGGTTACAATGCCAAATTGACATGGTATCTTTATCAGTTTCCCGAAATCTAAAGGATGAAAAGAAATAGAGAACCCTTTAACATGCATGCTTTGATGCAGTAAATAGGCTGCTCTAGTTAATTTTGGAAACCCCATATGGTGTTTGTATCAGGGGATGAGGTTCACACAGAGCATTGCATTTCACTGCACTCCAGAATCAATAAAGAACATCAAAAGTGGCTTCATGCAATGTTATTTCCCACAGTCAGCTAAAATCAATAGATTTTGTTTTTAATCAAGTGTATGATTAAGAAAAGGCCTCAACTAGCTCTCATCTGAGTCAATCCCAAAGAAATAAAGATATTGATTTACTTTTTCATCAATCATCTGAGAATATTAATCATGAATTCCTATTAGGGGATGTCGCCATAAGATAATGAAAATGTCTGAAATAGCACAATAATCTTTTGAAACTAGTGATTTGAGTGGTTGTTGGATAATGCACACATCCAATGTTTGAACCAAAATTAGAAAAATTAGAAGATATTCTTGGAAAATCATAGATATTGCATTTCAAGATCCACCCCATCTTACTAGACTAAGGTCTTGTTTATTAAACCTTTGAATTCAGTAAACAATGTTTGAAGGTTTGAATAAGAAGAACTGGAATAACTCGAGCCAACATGGCTGGGCGATTTTTCACATTTACAATCCCATCCTCAATTGATGTCATAATTCTCTCGATTTGTGAAGAAGGAATAATGAGAACACACACCTGAACTATCCAAGGGTACCATTCACATTACTTTCTATCAAAAAGTTCTAGGTAATTCATCATATAGGAGAATAATGTCTCATGGAAGATACAGAAGGAGATGATCTTACAAAGATACTGACAGAATTTAATCAATGCATTATGCGTCATTAAATGTCATTAACACCATTACAGAAGATCTTCCAAAAAATGAGCCTATTTTAGAGGAATCAGAAGTTGATGTTGTTACTCATGATACAGTACACACTGAAGAAAATGAAGGAGGTGTGCATACCCCAAATCGGAGGCTTACCCAGAATCTAGGTATTCCATCAAGTAACAAACTCCCAACCCTTCGAAAGTTGTCTAACAAGGGAAATGGTAAAAGTCAGATCACATATCACTTTTACACAGGAGAAGGTCAATCTCTTTCACTTGAAGATATATTTTCACAACCATTAGAGGAGATCAATGAGTTGGAATGACTCAATATAGAGTTACTTCAAAGCATCATTTCTGCTAGACATGATCCCCAAGAATATCCTCAACTTGAACACAATATAGGAGATCTTCCCCAAAGAGGATTTGTTATAACTATAGTCACAGATATTGAATTTACTCTATTGGGTAAACATACATGACATGATCAAACACATACTTATAAGCCAATCCATGTGGTTTATCCATGAAAAATAGCAATAGTATCCCCACCATTGGTTTTTCCAGTCATTTCACCAGTTCAAACTCTAGCTACTGTACCTATACAGGTCCCAACACATCCAGATATTCCCAAAATGCTTATGAACACAATTGAGGCATTAAAAACTCAATTCAATGTTATAGATGAATGGTGTGTGGTAGTTTAGTTTGAAAGGAGAGATTACCTTGAGTGGGTGGATCTGACCCCCCACCAATTTTTTGAAGACTACACTCCCATTATTTAATGTTTTGGGAGATTCGGAAAACACTTAACACATTTCGTTTCTCATTGTGATCCAATGATGGGGACTCCACAATAACAAGAAGTAGTAAAGCTTAGGTTCTTGGTGCATTCATTATAGGGAACAATTATTGTCTAGTATACAAGTTTACAATCATGTTCAATTACTAAATGGGAATATCTCCATCATATATTCATTATTTAATTCAAGACAACGCTACCAAAGACAAAAATTTTTGATCATACAAATTGAAAAAATGGAAAATGAAAGAGTTTTATATTTCTTTCCTCAATGTAAAGGACTAAAATATTCCTTAAATCTGGCACTCCCTCAAGAAGAGTTGCTGACAATTTTTGTGGAAATCTGTGTTTGGAGTTATGCATACCACTGATCCCTACATAATACATAGGAGGGTTTTGAGACCTTGCTTAAATTTCCCAATAGGTGGCAGATTCCATTGGGAAAAATAAAGCTAAGACTCATGTAATTCCATCACATATGGGAAGGAGATCAGGGAATGTAGATGCTACTATAGTCACACTCAAGCAAGAACCGATACCTACTTCCACTTCAAAACATTAATCATATCAAAGGGCCCCACATCCCCAGCATCAATAGTTATGAACACCTCATCAAGATGATCAAATATAACAAAGGTGGAAATAGTTTGAGTTGTTAAACAACAAAGTTTATTCTTTTCATAATGAATAGGTTCCCAGTTAATTCATATCATCTTTAGAAAAAAATTTGGTTTAGTTTACAAGGCTGAAGAAACCAAAAAAAGAAAGATATGAAGATCTTCTAAATTATTTTCTCATTCACCAAATGTTGGGGCACCATATTCATGAGTGTTTTGTTTTTAAATAACTCGTCAAACAAATGCTATACTATGGTCAAGTGAAACTAAAAAGTTCTTCACCTAGGTAGCATGTGTTATTTCTATAGATCTAGAGGAAGAATGTGAATGGAAAGAAGTCGAAATTTAAAATGTGCTAAAATATGATGATAATATGATCAGGAAAATGATCAACCGAACTCATGCAATTTGACCAAAAAAGTTGAAACTACCAATTGTGTCTTCTTCCACTCATGCCATAGAAAAAACACCTTCATCAAAAGATCATTCCTCTAAAATTCAATCCTCAAAGAAGTGAAGTGATCATAAGGGAAAAAAGTCAGAAGAAGATGAGCTTGTCTCAAGGACAATGTTGTCCTTGACTCCGGTAGATTTAATTCCATCTATTTAAGAAGAACATGAACCATCCCACCAAATGGAACAACCAGAAACAACCTGTCATGAAGGATCATGATCATATGAATAATTGATTTTTGGTTCTATCAATGTCATTCACTTAATAAATCCCTACGCCAATGGTGATTCAAGTTATGATGAGCCTAAGTTCCATGTACCAAACTAGGAAACTAGAGGAAGAAGCCAAGGTTGAGGATACATGGGAAGACATGGATATTCTAAAAACTGATATTTTAACTCTACCCCTAATTGAACCATATATGTGGTGGAAACATGTGGGAGTGCTCTTCGATGGGCTCAACAAAAACAATGAGGATTTTTCCCTGCATAACTCGTTTGGCCCAAACATGATTATTTTGGAGGACCGATTAGTGGCCACACAATCTTTATCTCTACAAGTAGATTGACTTAATCAGTCTAATATACCAAATCCATGAGTATTTCTAGTTTCTTCTCCGACACAGGGTACATCTACATTAGGAGCAAAAACTTCCAAGGAACCTTCAAAACGACATCTCTATGCGGGGAAGCACAAACCTATGAACCAGAAGTAGGATTTTTTGAAATAGCTGGCCTATGTACTAGCCATGTTTTCAATTTTTGATGTCTTAAATATGTCAAAAGATCTTCAAGAAGCACTTATTGAGGCATTTTCAAGTCCTCAAGAGTTTGAAACCGATGTTGCTGCTGCTGAGGTCTACCTTATAAAGAATGATCCAACATAGTGTCTTGTAGTTATATCATTTAAGGATGAATATAGAGATGATGTTGTACATGGACATATCAGGACCATATATCTATCTGGAAAGGTCAATGACATGGAAATCCGATGATCCTTTATTGATAATGGATCAGGTTTAAACCTCATTCCTATTTGTACACTTAGTCGATTGGGTCTCACTAAATCTGACTTATATCCTTCCAATTTAATGTTGCAAGGTTATAAAAAGAATGAGAAAGAACCTATGGGCCAGATTAAAGTCAAAAATCAGTTTGCATATCTTGCGTCTAATTAAGATGTTATGGTTGTCCGTCAGGACATAGCCTTAAACATTTTTCTTGGAAGTCATTGGTTACATCAACATGCGACCATTACATCATCATACTACCAATGTCTCAAGTACGGTTTCAATGGTAAAATTGGAACATTTTATGGTGACAAGGCTCTATTCAAAACATGTGAATCTCAATACATTGAGGCATAATTTTAACACACGAATGGATCAATTTCCATGGTAATGCAGGTAACTAGAATCAATGCTCCAAATGGCTAGGAAAAGATCCCATAAAACCCATTAAAACATTTGAGTATAGATTACGTGTTTCCTATTAATCAAACTGAATGGCTAAACCCAAATCAGAGCATTCATCCATTGACTTCCATAATGTCAATTGCGGTAAATGATCTTGATTGCATGGGAGAATTTATTGATTTACCAAGAAATGATGAAATATTAAATAGAGATTTCATCCACAAAATTCCAACACGTATTTTCTTCATCAATCATAATAGAATATGTTCTAACATTTCTAGAGGAAGATAAGGATGTGGATTACTAACCCATAATATCATATTCAATGTTATAGGAAGACCCTTTATCATTAGTAGGGTCAGAAATAGTGGCTTCTAGTTTAGGATGTTCAAATACTTACTCCTACCCTAGCATTGAATGTTTCCCTTCATCACCTACTATGCAACTAGAAAAAAAAGAAGTAACTCGTAAAGAAGAATGGGAAAATATGAGTTTTCATTGATTTTATAGATCTCAACTGGCCCTATCCTAATGATGACTTTTCTGTTATGATCAAATAGTTTTTAACTGATGTAATAAATGGATACAATCCATCATGGATGGATACTCTAAATATAATTAAATCCACATTTCCCTAAATGATGAAGAGTCTACTACCTTTAGAGGCCCTCATGGTTTGTTTTTATATTGGGTAATTCTTATTGGATTAAAGAATGCAGGTGAAATGTATCAATGTGCCATGAACCTTATCATCATGCCCTTTTAATAAAATTTGTCTAGTGTTATGTGAATTTTCTTGTAATTAAATATAGACAACATTTTGATCACCTAACTAATTTGGAGACTATATTCAATTAACTTTAGCTTCACAATTTGAACATGAATCCCTTGAAGTGTTATTTTGGGGTAACCTAAAAAAAGATCCTTAGCTTCGTTGTTTGCCATTGTGGTATTGATGTTGATCCTGAGAATTCAAAATAAATATTTGGAATGTCACCTCCTTGAAATTTGAAAGAATTAAGAGGAATCCAAGGACACTTGGCCTAACTTCATCTCTTTATTGTGAATTTTGCAGGAATGTGTTTACCCTTCACTAGATTAATAAAGAAGGGATTCAACTATCAATGGACTGAATATTACCAAGAGGAATTTTATACCCTCTCGAAATATATCTTCAGTCTACCTGTAATAATGCCACATGTTGAAGGAAGACCACTTATTCTATATGAAAAAAAAGTAGAGCGATCACTGGGTACCTTCTCTTTCCCAAAAGATTGATGGTGGGAATAAAAAAAGCCTTTACTATCTCAGTCAAACTATTCTTGATACAATGACATATTATTCAAGTATTGAGATGTTCTGCCTAGCATTAATCGTTGTAGTTCAGAAATTGAGGCACTACCTACAACATCATGAGGTCCACTTGGCATCTTGAAATAAACCACTCAAATTTACCCTATGTCATTCTATGCTTATAGTACGTTTAGCATACTGGGTTGTTATTTTGAAACAGTTTGATATTTAGTTTGTACCTCGGAAGGCAATAAAAGTCCATGATTTGGAAGATTTCCATAATAAACCTACATGTACAGAAGATACTTCATTAAATACTGGACTTATTGATGAATATGTCTTCTCTACTCAAAATAATCCCCAAACACGAGAAATGTACTTTGATGGTACTTCCAGAAGTACTATAGGGAAGAGAATGGAAAACTATGAAGTCAACAATGTTGGGTTAGGAATTGTACTTATCTCCCCAGAAAGGGCATTTTTTCCATATTCCTTCTTGTTTTCAGATGGCGATACCAAAAACAAATTAGAATATTAATCTCTCAACATAGGCCTAGAATTGGCAGTCCAGGTTCAAGTGAACCACCATAAAGTAAAGGGTTATTTAGAGTTGGTAATCAAACAAATTAATGGAGATTTTACTATCTATAAAAGAAAACTTAATCTCTTTGTGTGATTACTTCACAGGGTTAATGGATGAATTTCCCTCAGAGCCCACATTGTCTTATGTCCCATGATCACAAAATTTTCAAGATGATGCATTGGATAATGCAGCTACACCCTTGGAAAATTCAAATCAGGGTGGGGCAATTATCATTATTTCTCATTGTTATGTGGTATCACCTTTAGTTAAAATTATAATGGTTGAAATTAATTAAATTTTCCATATTTATGATCCATAAGGTCATACCATATAATGGATGAAACCCATTAGAGAATACCTTAAAAATGGAGTCCTTTTCCATATAGAGCTGAAAAAGAAAAGATCTGACGACGGGTGGCCAATTTTACTCTTTACTATAGTCCAGATCACCAGAAGATCCTCTAAAAATGAGGATTTTATGGGATATTCTTCAGGTGTATTGATGGAGAAGAAACTACAACTCTCATTAATGTAGTACATGCAAGAGCTTGTGCTACTCACCAGTCTAGGCATAGGCTTTCTGATCAAATCTGAAGGATTGGATTCTTCTGGCCTTCAATGACGCATGATTGCACATATTTCACCAAGAAATGTCATCCCTGCCAACTGTATGCCAACATCAGTCATCAACCTCAAGAGTTGTTATATAAAGCTAAATACGGATTTCCATTATCCACATGGGTAATGGATGTAGTATGGCCTTTTCTCCACCTACGTCTAAGTAGTTCATGTATATTATTAATGATACTGATTTATTCTCTAAATGGGGTGAGACAATACCTATCAAAGAATTCAAAGCCAAAATCATTGTTAGTTTTTTCAAAACAAACATCATCACCAAATTTGGTGTCCCCCATACCATATTGATGGACAATGAAACCAATTTATGTTCTGTTGAGGTAAAAAATGTATATCAGGAGCACAATATCAAATCCCACCATTCATCTTGCTATCATGCAGCGACCAATGGACAAGTAGAGGGTTTAAATAAGACCCTATCAAATATACTCCTAAAGATGATGTATATAGATATAAAATCATGGATTGAAAAACATTCACATTCTTTATGGGCTTATCCAACTACTACCATTTCTATCACTCAGGAAACCCCATATTCATTGGTGTACAGAATATAAGAAATTTTTTCAATTGAAATTCAATATCCTTCCCTCAAAGTTCCAATTTGTGATCAGTAATCTACAAATGAAAAGTCTCCGAAATGATTTGATGATCTGGAATGATTAGACAAAAAATCATTACATACTTTGCATCATTTTAAAGTCTATTAGAATTGAATAGTGCAATATTTTAACAAGAAAGTTTTCCTCCTATAAATTCATCTTGGTGAATTGGTATTAGTCCTAATGAATCCAATGATACCAGGACAGAAACCTCCAAATAATGAACCAATGTGAGAAGGACCTTATTCCATATATATTTTATACTAAAATGGATATTATTCCCTAATCGCAACGGATGGAGAGATTATTTCAACTCCACACAATGCGAGATTCTTGAAAAAATACTTCGTGTAATTACACCCAGTTTCCTTGATACATGACTCTAAACTACACAACACAATGTCCTAGTTACAAGACATTAAACTTCATAACAACCATAAGCATCCATGCTGCACAATGATAAAATGTGTATCATCTTTTCCCTTGTCAAACAATATAAAACATCCTGACTACATTTTCCCTGTTACATGAAAATAAACTGTGTGTTTAACGTCTTCTCTATTTTGACATTAAGAGCTTCCACATTGAAGAATAATTGACTTCATTACTACTCCTTATTATTACATGAGATCCTTTTCTCCCTATGTTTGAATCATATATACATAGGTGACATGTTTCATGAACTATGTGTCATTTGATTCTCATTTTTAATGAGATATGTAGAGATGCCTTGATCTCCAATCTTGGGCCCAATTGCAACAACAACAAAATTTATTTCCCTTTTCTCCTCTAGTATATTAACTGGATCTATATAGTGTTCTATTTTAAGATACATGGTTTTATTTTCATATCATCTTGTGTCTTAAATTTAACTATTCTTTTAGAATGTGTTAAAACCTCTATCTCTAACATTAAATTAAATTGTTTTGGGGAATGATTGTTCTAGAACAACCTTCATCTTGATTATCATTCATATGAGATATACAGAGATGTCGAGATCTCCAATATTGGGTCCAACCACGATAACCCCCCACCTTTATTCACGATGTTTGAATCAGAACTACATAGGTAATGTTCGAAGAACTATGTATGGCTGGATTCTCATCCAAATGATATTTTTAGTGGCACATTGGTTTAATTCATTGGCCTCGCCACAATATTCCCTATTTTTAGGTTAAATTTCTTTCATGTCCGCATTTCATGACTCTAAACTGCACAACATAATATTGATTCAAATATTTCTCATGTGAATTGAGAATTACCCCTTCCATATCACACTCTTAATCTTGAATATTTTTATATCTTCATAATATTTCTTACAGTTTTTGGAGATATAGTTTCTAATATCTGAGAAATATTTTTCTTGACTTTGTCAAATGTTCCCTTAGGTGACCTTTCATAAGTTTCCTACATAAAAGGTATGTCAGTCAAATGATACCACTATTTGACTATGCATCATTTCCCCAATTTGCCCTGTATAATACAAACTCCATAACTAGTTTTTCAAATAATGGTAGTTTTGTTCATGGTTAATGCTCCTTTTATCCCCTTTAAACATTGATAAAAATATATAAGAATATGTATTTTAAATAAGTCATTCATGTATATTTGTCCCATTACCTTTCACTCAATCTTAAAGTCTGCAAGACCATGGATTACACATTTCCCTCTCAATGTGTTAAAAACAATATAAAATAACCTTGGATCACTTGACCACATATCATATATTGTTTCCATTTTTGGTCATAGTCATATGAACTAAAAACTGCAGACAACATACTTCCTATAATTGGGTCAGACCTTTGTAGAAATCTCATTCCTCCAATTCTTTGGAAATCATGATTTGAAATACCCTCTCCATATTCAACTACCTTGATTCATAAAACAAACTTTGTGCTTTGGAAAATTTAAATCTTCATAAACTTTCTTATGATTTTAGAATCAAAATGTCAATATTTTGAGAGCTCTTTTTCTTCACTATGCAGTATGTTCCCTTAGGTGGACTTGCATAAGTTTCCTACATAACAGGCATGTCGGTTAAAGGATGCCATTATTTGGATATGCATCATATGCCCTAGTTGGATATACATAACACAACCCCCATAAAAGGTTTTTCAAATAATGGTAACTTCGTTTTTAGGAAAGTCTTCCTCTAATGGATATTATCCCTTTTCCCATATCGTTCATTGGATCCAGAAATTCCCAAATCACAGTTTACAATTCTTCTCTTCCATACTTGAACATGGTAGTATGTTTCCAATCAAATTATCAAGAAATTGGTAGAGTATTGAAACATTGTTCAAAGCTGAGGACCTTAAATTAAAGCCACACAATGTCCTCACTGCATGACTTAAAACCTTACAGTATAATTTCCTCCCTACATGAGTAAAAACTGCACAACAAGATATCCATTATTCAACTTTTTTAAAAATTTTAACCACTCCTCATACATCAAATTTGTATAGAAATGGGGTTTTCTATTCAGGACATATGTCGGTATAGATAACCCTTTATTATTAAAATCTATTTCCTTGAAAAAACCACATACTATGGTCTTGAGTCACCCAAATCTTATTTTCCATTGGCTATCAACTAGAAAATGTAAAATTCATAAGATCTCTTTTTCTTGACTATGTAGTATGTGCCCCAATAGGAATTGCATAAAATATTCCTACATTATAGGTCTTTCAGTCAAAAGATTCCAGTATTCCGCTATACAACATATTACATAGTCATCCCTTTATAACATATCCCCCATAACAGGTTTTTCAAATAAGGGTAACTTCATTCTTGGAATTCACTTTCATTATCTTTATAAATGATTGAAATTTGGTGACCATAAAAATTATGACCCAAGATTCCCCTAGGAAATATTTAAAGAGTATTAGAGAAATGTTTGGCCACTTAGCCTTTTTTGGGATCTAATTTCAATATTTATAGTAAATACCATTCAACCTTAAACACTAGCCCTTTCTAGCCCAAAATGCATGACTCTAAATAGCCAACATCAAGAGACATGGTACTCACCAGATTGGAAACCCGCAATAGGAACTCTAGACAAAAGTTGAGTCCCATCTCACTAAACATACATTTGTGTATGGTTAAGTAATATTGAGTAATAAAAAGTCCAAATATGCAATGTTTGTGGAGTTTTTTGTATAACCCGAGTAAAAATCAAACTACACTTACTTGGCCTATTGGCTTTTGTAAAAAAAGATATCAAGAATGAAAAAACAGATGATTTCAGACAAAATGTTTTTCATTTGAGAGTAAATTTGGTTTCCATAGAGGGACATCCAAAAACTATAGTCTCTCTTATTTCTTAAATCACAAGAGGTTTTATACATAACTCTTCATTTGTTTAATAACCTCTTGAGTCATATCAGCTGCCTGTTGATGTTCTATTAGCCGACCTGCTTCATTTTGTTTATTATGACAAAGTGATTCCTTAGCATCTACAATGGATTTTCTCCATCCTTCTATACTTCTCATATTGATTTATGAAGATGGTCATGTTCCCATAAGATAATATCTAATTCCTTTTGAATACAAACTTTCTAAAAAATCTTTTCTTTAATTTTAAGCTTCAGTTCTTTCAACTTTGCAGAATGATCGGCCTCCTATTGTGATAACATTGCTTGGAATTCATCAGTATTGATCAACATATTATTTTTTATCAAATATTACTAAAGCATCTTCTCTTTCCACCTCTTTAATATAGTATCTTTTACTGTGGTATGAATTTCATGGTATTCAAAACCACCAAATCCCAATGTAATGAACAAAGAATAAATTCATGGAATCCTTGAAGGTAGTTCTTCAAGGGACATTTAAGATATTATCTTCCATATATTTTTCCATGCCTTACGATATTCAATGAAAAGGGCCTTTTATATTTATGTGTCAGATTGAGAATCACCATCATAAGGAGGGACATATTGTGGGATTAATGCACTTAATGATGTTTCATGTTCTGCTCCTTCCTTGATAGTGGTTGCTTCAACTCCTAATACTATTTGAGTTGATGTAGAGGCTTTAACTCCTGATATATCGATTATAGTTGAAATCATTATATTGTGAATTTAATTATGGTTATAGGTAGTTTTAAATGATATCAAGAGTAAGAATAATTAAAATATCCTTATATATTACCTAATAATAGGTCGACATATTGAGGAGACTCCTCCTCAATGTTCTATGTTTCAATGGTTTTGGTTGATGTCTCTTGATGTGGAATTATCTCTTTAATATTCTCAGGATCCTATGAATGAATATTAGGAATATATTATGTCTCAAGATTAACCTAATCCAATGTCTCCATGATGGTAGAATTGACAGTAATGTCGAAAATTCCTTTAAGCATTATTACAGGAGTAGTTTCATTAGATGAAACTATATATTTCAACCAATAATGGTTATAAATTCAATCTTTATAAGATTAATAGGATGAAAAAATGGAAACTCACATCCATTTGGTTCTATAAAAAGAACTTAAAAATCATTTAATGATTTTGGAACATTAAAACATTCTAATACTTATTTAAAATACTTTCCAAGTTTCATCATAGAATCCAGTTAAGTCCTAGATCCCATTTTAGTCTCACCCATGGGAGCACTCAACATGTTTTCTTCACAACCTTCCATTGAGAACCGTTTACCCCGAACACCTTATTCAGAAATAGTTATGGGGTTAGCACCAGTTATCGTAGGATGTTCTGGTGCATGCGATAAACCTAAAGAATCACAGGATGGAATCAATTTGTTGTCACATTTAGTGTCTTATGAATCTATGTTGATTTAATAGAGGCATCCTCTCTTTTGAAAATTAGAACAGGAGTAGTTCTAGGAATAGAAGTTCTTTACTTTGGACTCAATGCCTCTTCAAGATCCACTGGGTTAGCAGAAATTTGTGTTTGTTCAATAGCACCCTCCACAATTCCTTAATGCTTATTAGCACTTTATTTTAAAGAAGAAACAGAAGAAGCTCCTATAATACTAAGAACTTTTAAACACTATTTCAGGAATAAAGATAAAATTCATGTTGGAGGGAAGGATTACCACTACTGAGAAAATGTTTAATCATGGTATTCTTTCTTTGATGAATTTTTTCACCTTCTTAGGAGAAATTGCATCATCTTCTCCAAAAAATAGGTATTGGATACTGTAACACCTTTTCTATCTCATCCTCTATGTCCTGTTGACCTAGAGATATTTCTACCCATTCACGGGGTGATCTAGTAGCTCCAAGAGCAGTTTCATCAGGGATATATTGTGGTGATGGATCATTAGTCAGCTTCCATTAGCTATTTGAATGTTAAGATGATATTTCCCATAAGTAACAATTCTTTGGCTACATTCAGATTGCAATGCAAAAGATAATGTGATAAAAATGAACCTTACATCTTCATGATCCACAAAATCATGACATTATTCATATAATTAATGGTCAATCCCTTATGTGCTACCATGATCTATCATTTCATTCACCCTCTTTGTGGTGGGAATAGATTCTTCAATTTCATATATAGGCATTTCCATCTCTCGGATGTAATTTTTCACTTCATCGGGATTGTTCTTAAATAGATTATTAGAATATTCTTATAGATCCCTTATTCCTATAATACACAACCCTTTCACATAAATATATCCATGTGGTTTCAAAATCACAATGTAAACATTTCCATGTTTAGAGAGCCTCGGGTCATATATATTCAGAGTACATTTGAGAGGGTTGTGAAGAGGATCCTACAATTTTGGATTTAAGTTTCTTACCAATTCCTACAGTCACAGCCGGGGGATGAGAAAGTGGAACTCATCACTCTTTAGAATGATGGTGACTAGAACGCCCTGGTACAACCTCAGTATGGATTGATGGGGTGACTCTCTTTACTAAAAAATATTGATTATATCTTGCATGAGGTCGTTTTTGGTGATCTTGGAGCCTCGTCACCTCTACCCTTTGACTCCAATTAGTTGGACCCTAACAACAAATAATTAACTTACAAATGAAAGGGTCCCTTCCTAATACCCCTCTTTATCCCCACTCAAGGGAAAACATGGTTTAATACCCCATCGGGGTAAGATGAATCCCAGTTTTCACATACCAGATAGTAAATCATTTTATTGCGTCAACAAGAGGTATATTAAATATTTCCCCAATCTTCTCCATAGACGTTAGCAACTATATTTTTTCGGGAAACCATCAAATGTTTCTCTAATATGACGAGTATGGGAGGCGATACATTAATTTGTTGTAGACATTTGAATTAACTCACTAATCTATGAGGAGCATAGGCCTCACATATGATTTCCCCATCAATCCTAGTGTCCAAATATGCCATCTCAGCGATCTAACATGTATGCCCTTAGCTCTAAGATGGTTTTCCCATCATCAACGAATCCCCCATTGGTGGATAACCATAAGGAGAAAGATAAAATTCTTTATACATACTGAAACTTGACTTAATATCATAAGCATTCAGAGACAAAGGTGTCATACCAGAGAATGTCTAAAAAGATTGCTGGAAAGAACATCCAAAGACATGTACACCACATTGCACAACATAAGTTCTGAAATGAGTGTAGATCCACCCCTATAACACCTAGAATGGTCATGATATTCTTAAATAAGACTTCCCACTGTAAATATGCCGTAATAACCTATGAATCTTTGCAAAAATTGGGGTTTGCAACCCTATCATTCTCTTCTCGGCTAGCTTTGACATGGTAACAAAATTTCTGGGCCTTATGCCTCCCATGGAATGTCGAACTGGTAATAAATAGACATTTAGACAGAAGTCCAGAAAACTAGAAAGACATGTTTTAATAGTAATTTTGGAATTGAATTCATACCCACACCTGCTAAACTATCCATTCTCTAATGTTGGACAAAAAGTGTCAGGTGTACCTCTCTTATCTTCTTTTGGACAGCAAGATGGACAAGTACAGGTTTGATCTTCTTCCTTCTCCTTTACCCAGAATATTTCCATCCACTTCTCTGGATGAATCTCCATTCCTGTGTGGGACTTAATTGTGGTCATATTCTTGATTTTATAATATATTGTTATCAACTCACTAACCAAGGCTGATGTATTCTCTATGTCAATCAATGTCACCTAGATAGGAATAAACTCATTATAAATATCTCTAAGTATTAGAGCTCGAGAGAAATTGTAGACATCCCACAAACTGATGCCTACTTATCCTTGTGTCAAATGGAAGGAGTTCGTTTTTGGACTCCATAGCCTTAGTAAATCTTGAACGAAATCATTATTCTTATATACGTAGGTTTGCCCGACCCATAAAACCTCACAAATTCCATCACCTTTAAGTCATCTATAAATTCTACACTTCTCTTACACACCCAATATTCCCACATTCATGTGAGTTTTATACCCCCTCCTGGGCATAAATCCAAACTTTTCATCTATCATTTGGATTGATCCATATGAGAATCTTGAAAGATGGATGAATAACATTTTTGTTATATCTCGAGTGTGTGTGCTTTAAAATCTAGCATGAATGGGTTGTGATGAATGATATGAGCCTTATCTACTATCCCATCATTACCATATGATCCCCCAAAAGAAACATTGGTTGAGGAGAATTTGGTATAGTCTTGAATCTAGGAAAGTGGAATATAGTTCTTTGGGTATGGAATGTTGATATCCTGTTGATCACCATAACTATAAAAAAGAAAATAAGTGATCTGTGGAAAATTGAAGTTATATTTACTCAGATATTATTTCTTCATCTGGGAGTGTACTGTCATAGATGTTAAAGTAATCATGACTTAAAACCTTTATCATTTCATCAATTCTATTACTAGAAAATTCATCAGTGGTTTCGATTCATTTGGGATCCATTGAAACTTCCAAAGGAATCAAAAATCACCTTTAAAGTAAGTTCATGTTTTATGTTATGAAAAAATAACTGAGGAACATGGAAAATGATGTTATGGTACAAAATTCAGAACTTATGGTGCTAGTATAAAATCATCGTGAAAGTGTGTCACCCCAGTTCTGGCACGAAGATAAAAAACATACAGCAAAATCACCACTAAAACATGTGAGTCAGAGTGGAGATTAATTTCTTACTGAGAGCTAGATTTTCAGAGGTTGGGAGAATTTTTGTAGAAGTGAATCTGATATATATAAGTGATGCGAGTTACCTTGCACGCCAGAAGTTTTTGAGCTACCACCTGTATTCCTATTTACCTAGTGCAGTGAAACTTGCGCACTACAATAACAACTTTTTTCTTGTTCATTACATTACCTTAGTATATGTTCCTCCTTTCATTCCGAATCCAATTCTGAAGGGGGGGGGGGCTTTTGTTGAAACTGCATTCTATTATATAGTCTAAAAATGACAAAGGGAAATTCCATAGAAAAATGAGGATAAAACACATGAAGAAAATCCATATTTTCAAAGGCTTGAACATTGGATAGCCTTAGTCTAGCCAAAATACCGTAGGCGCACAAGGTACTTGTGCACCATAATTTGATGTGCAGGACACTTAGTTCCCAATATCGTTTCACCCAGGGTATTATTTTTCCATATAAATAGACCTTGGGTCCTTCATTTGGAAAGACGAATTTCCCAGAAGCCTAATTGCTACATTGGTCTTCCTAATTCTTTTTCCAAGTCCTCCGAAGCATTCAAGATAGTTATTTAACACAATGAGTGGAGAATTTGAAGTAGGATCATTGTACTTAAGTCCTTTTGGTGTTTTAAATTCATAAAAATTTCACACCTAAAGTACCCAACCTTTATAAATCAAAAACACTTGCACGCCCCCTCTTCCTCTCATAGAAACTTGAGCACCCCACTTCTTGGAATATCTATGAAAACCCTTTTAAGGCTTGAGTCAGGTCTTGTCCAAGTATTAACATATAGTTTGTTCGTCACTATTTCTGATGCTTTCACTGGGGCATGCACGTCCGTTTGTGAGGACACAATGATGTTTCACTACAGTCCCTCTTTTGAAAGGAAAGCAGTATCCATTCCTTATTCAGGGATTCTTTCTCTGTGATCGAAATAGGATGATGAGATTTTGGTTCTTCCTTTTGTGGATTCCTACTCGGAACTCATTACCTAGTACGGGTCTCCTTTAAAGATTAAGTTGTGGTTTGAGAACCTCATTCTCAGTTCCATATCTTTGTGGTCACCACTAAATTACACTAATTCTGTCAGGAAATCCCACGGGGTCTTGACATGGTAGAAACCTTCGGTCGGAGAAGATGACAATATCTGGCATGTCAGGACATATCTGGATGCATGGACATTGGGGAACCAGTATTCTTTCTCATAAGAGGTCATCTAAAGGGTGTGGAACCCGAGGTAGCCCACATCAGTCATGTGGTATCTTATGCTGAAGGCATTTCTCAGAGGATTTCCTTAGCTTCCCATGTTTAACATCGGGTATTCCATGAGTTTAATGACTTGCAATGATGGTTACGCCAAAGGAATGTCTTTCGAACTTTTCCTCAGGCATCTCAAATTTATCAAGAGGTAGGCAATGATTTTAACATCTTGCAGAGACAGTTATTTCAAAGTCATGTCTTCCGAGGTTTTCCTCAGGCATATCATGTTTATCACGAGGTAGGCCACAAGTTTAACGTCTTGAGGAGACAGTTACACCAAAGGCGTGTCTTCGGAGGTTTTCTTCAGGAATGTCATGTTTATCACAAGGTAGGCCACGAGTTTAATGTCTTGCGGAGATGGTTATTCCTTAGGAGTGTCTTCTGAGGTTTTCCTCAGGCATCTCATGTTTATCACGAGGTAGGCCGTGTGTTTAACGTCTTGGGGAGATGGAATGAGGGTGATCCAAATGTCCCATATAGATGGATCAGATGGGTACATCCCTAGGAGGGATCCAATGGAAGGTGTACCAACTGGATGGATTAGAAATTTCAATAATAGTATAACCAATATGGTGTGTCCAATAAAGGGTATATGTCACACCATGAAGGTTGATCTGGACACCACTGAGGGCGGATTAGGGAGTGTGCACCCCAGAATGAGGGAACACCAAGGTTTACCATTGACTGAGATTAAACCTCATGGAGGTTTCCTACGTACCCTGTGTAGACGACAGGGATTAAAACCCACATAGTTTGAAGGGGATATGAATTGGGGTATACATAAAGGACAACAACCTAGAGACATTCTGGGGATTATGTGTGAATTGAGTACCAAGTACTGCTAGGAGCAGTGAGGAGGTGGATGACATGATCCTACTCAGATGTGCTAGCCCAGGTGAGAATCAAGATGGATGATGGGGTGCTGAGTTAAATGGGTGGTGAATGGGATGGAACCATCATGAGGACGATGATAATGTTGATCTTGAGTCTCAGGGATACTTCCTACGAATACCGTGGTAGGGAATCTGTAACAACCTTGATTTTATTACAAACATAAACATGATTTATTACATAAATATTCACTTTATACATCAAAGAAGATCAATAGGTTTAGTGTATTTGGGGCTTAGGATCATTACATAAAAACATAAAACATGAAATACAACATCTTTATTGAAAAATTCCTTTACATGACCACTACATTCCCTCTTACTTATCATTGCATGGGATAACCTGAGGACATGCATAAGAAAAGGGTGAGCTATAAATCCCAGTAAGGGAGTACACATGGAATAACATGAGGAGTAATATATATGTTAGGCAATAGGAATATCAATAGATCATAATAGAAACATGAACATAAATCCATGATAAAGCATGATAATCATAACATGGAAATATGGCAACAACACTTAACATGGAATTAGCATGAGCCAAGGCTTATTGCACATGGAATATGAGTAAATCCTAGTTGCACTTGATTTATAATGAATCAACACTCATTACACATGACTTATCATGATACTACACCTTACCCAATGCATTGGAGTTCTATAAGGGTGCACCCTTCTTAAACATTTCATTTTATGCATTAGTGTGCCACATGGATCATAAAACATTGATTCATAAAACATAATCATTTATTCCACCATGAAGGAATGTGGAATTAATTCATGAAACATTAAAATCAATAAGTAAATGTGCATAAAGTTGAATACCCTTGATGGAGAAATGGGCATGGTATTCACTACACAATGGCGTTGGCTTAGAATATCGGTGCGATTTCGGCTGTGTAATGGCGGGACATAAGAATTCATAAAAATGGTTGATGAGAGAGAAAGGCGTTCCTCATCATATCTACATGTAATGGAAAGTAACTGGGTAATATAGATACATGTCCCAAAATTTTTAATGGAATTTAGATTCATGATACTAAAGTATTACTTGAATGTAAAAGAGGAGAGAGAAGTTCCTTTCGGAATTTCAGCATAGTAACAGGTGTACATGGGAGGAAATTAATGAGAGAGAAAGGGGTATCCCATCATTAAAACAAAAAGAGAAAAGTATGAGGGAAGTGTCAAACCATACCCCAAAATTCATAATTGAAATTAAAAGGGCAAAACATCTTAAAGAAAATTGGACAAAAATGAGAAAGGAAGAAAAAACACTTACTTGGAAGTGTGCTTCCAAAGGCTAGAGATAGGCGTGTGAGAGGCTTCTTGGGTGCTTGTGGCACCTTGGGAGGATTCTAGAGATAGTAGGGTAGAGGTTGGACGAACTCCAAAGGCTTTTAGTTTGGAGGAAGTGGGAGCTTGGGTGGGTTTATATAGGAAAGGTGAGGGAATTCATTATTATTTAGGTTTGGGTCCCCTTACATTAAATTAATCCAAATCACAAAACATCCCATGGTTTTTGGAAAAGTTAAGAGGAAAAAAATATTTTATAAGGCTAAAGTCCAATATTCTTAAAATAATATGGTTGCTTATGTGGAGGTGAGTCATACTCCCATGGAAATTAATTTAAAAAGACAAGGTGTTTAATAAGTGTTGAGGGGTCCATTAATGCTTTGAAAAGTAAGTCAAACAATCCCAAAATGGCATTATTTTAATGGTAAAACATATATTGGCCTAACAAAAAGATTATAGTATTTTATTACATCACTATTAGTTCATTATGATTTCACAAAAGACATTATATATTTAAACGATATTTAATTTTTACCCAAAAATTTGAATGTCTCAGAAAATTATGAAAAATTCACCGTTGGATAATTTTGATGTCCTGATTCTAGTAATAAAATATATTTTATATAAATAATTTTATAAATATGTTAATTTTCACTTTTAAAATAAAAACCGACATTTATAAAAAATTCACAGGTTTTGAAAGAAATGGCTTTCAAACCTTAATAAAAATTACAATTGCATTCATAAAATTATAAGATCATTTATATTTAATAAAAACTAATTTAATAATAATAATAATATTTTACTAAAATATTATTTATTTCAAAAATTCCTTAATTTAATAAAATATAATTCTTAATTAAATAATAACTAAATACATTATTTGTACTTTAAAAACTATTTACAATGTATGAATAATGACAAGAAAGTATATTCATTATTATATACAAAAAATAATGTACATGAACATTGTACTATTTATTTGTTACATAACCCCTTAAAACAGATGCATAAGACCTAAGGGTAAGGTGTGCGATGGTGACAGAATCATGGGGTGGCTCAGATAACAATGCTCGAGTGGTAATCTCTATCAACTTCCACTTTTCCTATAGATGGTCTCGTTCGAGCTTGACATGATGAATCTTAGATGGGGCTTGGTCAAGAGTAAAGCCCAAGGATGCCACCTCTTTTTCAAGTTCTGACAAATGGGCTTCGTATGGGGAAATTCTACTGGATGAGGCCATCACTTCTTTGGTTTGAGTAAATTTGGATTTGTAAAGCCCTATATTTATACTAATCATGTGATCACTGTTCAACGGCTATATTTTAAACTGTCAAAATTCTTAACATAAAAACCAAGAAGTTGATATTTTATATAAACATAATGAGACATTTCATTAGATCATGAGGGATTTCCATTAATGAAACATTGGGTCATTACTATATTCCCCCTTTAAAAAAAATTTCCCTCGAAATTTTCCTTTTCCCACACTAAAAGATACGTGGGTAACTCATCTTCATCATTTCCTCTGATTCCCAAGTCACTTCTTCAAACTTGTGGTTTCTCAAAAAGACCATGTCGAGGGGAATTGTCTTATTTCGTAGAACATTTTCTCCATGATCTATGATCTTCACTGGTTTCTCCTCATAAGAAAGATCATCTTCTAATTGCACCATCTCAGAAGAGAGTACATGTGAAGGGTCTGGGATGTGATTCCTTAAGAGGGAGACATTAAAGACATCGTGTACTTTGGACATAGTAGGTGTAAGTGCTAGTCGATAGGCCACAACGCCAACACGATCAAGAATCTTGAAGGAGCCGATGTACCTTGGACTTAACATCCCTTTCTTTCCAAACCTCATGACCCTCTTCCAGAGAGATATGCGTAGAAAAACCATTTCTCCAACTTTAAACTCAAGGTCTCATCGACGATTATCTGCATAACTCTTCTATCGACTATGCACTGCCTTGATATGCTACTGAATGGTTTTCACCTTCTCCACCATTTCCTCGACCATTTTTGGTCCAAGCAGCTTACGTTCACCGACCTCATCCCAACATGTCGGTGTTCTGCACCTTTTCCCATACAAGGCTTTATATGGTGCCATTTGGATACTTGAGTGGAAACAGTTATTATAAGAGAAATCAACCAAAGGAAGATACTGATCCCATCATCCTTTAAATTCCATTGAGCATGATCTCAACATATCCTCAAGTGTTTGGATAGTCCACTCGGATTGGCCATCAGTTTGAGTATAATAGGCTGTACTGATGTTCATTTCAATATTCAGAGCATGTTGAAGACTCTTCCAAAACATAGAGGTGAATCTGGGATCTCGGTCCGACACAATAGATAGTGGTACTCCATCCAAACTTACCTCTTCCAGGATATATATCTGTGCCAGTTGATCTAATGAGAAATCCTCCCGAATATCAATGAAGTGTGCATTCTTTGTAAGATGAACCACAACAAGCCATATTGCATTTTTTCCTCTAGATGTCCTCGGAAGTCCGGTGACAAAGTCCATGGTGATGTTCTCCCATTTCAATTCTGGTATAGGCAATGGTTGCATCATTCCCTTAGACTTCTGCCTCTCTGCCTTCACATGCTAGCACACCAAGCACATTGATGTATATTCAGCAATCTTCTTCTTCATATTATCCAACCAAAAGTTTTCTCAGATATCTCGATACATCTTTGTGCTCCCTGGGTGAATAGAGAAATTTGAACTATGTGAATCATCCAAATGTTCCATCTTCAGTTCTGGACTCGATGGAACACATAGTCTTTTCCCAAATAGAACAATTCCTTCTTTATTAACATTATACTCTGAGGATTTCCCTTTTTTGATAGATTCCACTTTTTCCGGAATTCCCACATCATCATTTTGAGCATCCTTTAACCTTTCCAAAAGAGACGGTTGAGCAATAATTTGTGAAAGGATTTATGATGTTCCTTTCTCTATGATTCCCATGTCCATCTTCATCAAGTTTAAGAAGATTGTATCCTTCTCAATTCTCATCATTGATAGAATCTCTAGATCCTTTCTACTTAGGTCATCTGCCACTTTGTTCGCTTTCCCAGGGTGGTAATGGATTGAACAGTCATAATCCATGATGAGCTCTATCCATCTTCTCTGGCACATATTAAGATCTTTCTATATGAATATATATTTAAGACTCTTGTGGTCAGTATATATCCCACATTTCTCTCCATAGAGATAATGCCACCATATTTTCAAGGAAAATATCACCGCCGCCAACTCCAGATCATGCATTGGATAGTTTCATTCATGGATTTTCAACTGCCTTGAGGTATAGGATATAACTTTATTATTCTGCATCAACACACATCCTAAGACCTTCTTCGAAGCATCACTGAATAAAACAAAAAGTTCCCCACTTGTGGGTAAAGTGAGCATGAGCGTAGTGATAAGCCTCCTTTTCAACTCCTTGAAGCTTTCTTCGCATTCATAACTCAAAGAAAACATTACTCCCTTTCGAGTTAGCTTGGTAAAAGGGTTAGACAATCGTGAGAAATTTCTCACAAATCGTCGATAATATCTAGCTAACCCCAAGAAGTTACAGATATTCGTTACCGATGTTGGCCACGGCCATCCCTCAATTACATATGTTTTGGAGGGATCCATAGTTATCACTTTGCTTGTGATGATATGGGCCAAGAATGAGGCTTCCTTCAACCAGAACTCACACTTATTTTACTTTTCATAGAGCTTCTCCTTGCGCAAAGTCTCCAGTACAGTTCTTAAATGCTCCTCATGATACTCCTTGTTTTTGAATTATAGTAAAATATAATCAATAAAGACTACCACAAATTTGTCTAGGTAATCTCTAAAGACTCTATTAATTAAGTCCATGAAGATTGCTGGAGCATTAGTGAGTTGTAAATGCATTAATATGAATACATAATGCCTGTATCTTATGAGAAAAGCAGTCTTGGGGATATCTTCCTTCTTCACCCTGGATAATATCCCGACTGTAAGTCCACCTTGGAGAATTATTATGCTCCACACAGCTGATCGATCAAGTAATAAATTCTTGGGAGTGGATACTTGTTCTTTATCGTGATTTTTTTATGTTCATGATAATCGATGCAAAGCAGCATTGACCCATCCTTCTTCCTGACGAAGAGGACTGGTGCACCCCATGGTGAAGCACTTGGGCATATAAACCCCTTATCCAGATTCTCTTGTAGTTGTTTCTTCTACTCTTCAAGCTCTACAATAGCCATTCTATATAGAGTCTTGTATATTGGTAATGACTTGGGTATAATTTCAGTTGAGAATTCAACATCTCTTCTTGGAGGAAGACCAGGTAGTTCCTCGGGAAACACTTCAGTGAATTCCCTCACAATAGACATTTATTCAAGGATGGTTTTTCCTTGGACTCAATCATATGAGCCAGATATGCATGCTCATAAGGTAGTAATATCCAAGCTTGAGATGATGGAGCTAAAGGAGATTCATCTTCCTCCTTACACTTGTAAAGAATAGGGGGTCGATTCTCCTTATGGAGTGTGATTTCCCTCTCCAAACAATTTATGTTGGCTCTATATATGGAAAGCCAATTCATGCCACGAATTGCATCAAATTCCACCATAGGGAGTATGAAGAGGTTCTCTGAGAAATTAAATCCACAGATTATAACAGGGGAGGAATTATATTCATGGGATGCAATGATTACCCCATTTTCCGTACTCACCGACATATTCAAATCCATGATTTGTGGTGGTGCTGAGATTGTTCTACCAAAATTTCGAGATATAAAAGAATGCGTAGAACCTTAATTAAAAAGTAAGTTCACTATTCTTGAATGAATAACTAGTGTACCTGTCACCACTTCATTTTCAGGGTTCAATTCGGCAAAAGTGATGGAAAAGCTCTTCCTTGTTTCCTTGAAGGTTGTTGGTTGCCTCCGAAAACCCTTGGATTAGGGAACTGATTAGAAAAATGACCTGGTTCTTTGAATTTTTAGCATTGAACAATGAGTTGAGGTTTTAACGGAGCATTCCTCTCCTCTGTCGCAGTCGTGGGTCTTTCTTGCCGACAGTTAACAGCTAGGAGCCCTTCTCTTCCACACCTGATGCATTTCCACGTCCCTTTAAGGAAATTTCCAGGGTGCTTCTTTCCACACTTTTGGCAAGTGGAGTGCTGGATCCTCGTAGCACCGTTGGATTTATCCATCGGAACACCAGCATTGAATTCCACATTATGATTCTTATCCCCATGATACCCCTGTGATTCTCTAATCTCTATTTCGACCTTGAGGGCACATCAGACAATTTTCTCATAGCTATCGGAGTCACAGATTTCTAATGATTTCCGTAGGCTAGGCTTTAACCCACCAAATAATCGGTCAACTTTGCATTCTGGGGTAACCAAAAAGATGAAATCATATCATGCAAGCCTTGTGAAGTTTTCCTCATATGCTCCAATAGATTCTTCATCTTTTTTCTTGAGGTAAAGGAAGTCCATTTCCATCTTAAGCCGAAGGGTGCGCAGAAAATATTTATCGAAAAACATCTTCTAGAAATCCTTCCATTCCAACGCCTCAATCTCTTCTTCAGGCCTCATATTTTTGATCAACGTGCACCATTTATTATCTTAACCCTCCATATGATAAGATTCTAGGAGAACCTTCTCTTCTTCAGAACATTGAAGGATGGAGAATATCTTTTCAATGGAGTTGATCCATTGGTCAGTGATCGTGGGATCAGATGATCCACTAAAAGTAGGAGGCCTTTGTCTCATGAAGCTCTTGATAGTGACTTGTTATTTCATAGGGGGGGTTGAACGTTCCTATTTCCCCGTGTTTCTATTAAAATCTTGATTTATCTGAGAGAGAATCCTGACAAAGTTCACGATTCCTGCTCCCATTGGATTGGGCATCTCATTAGTATAGTCATCACATTGATCTTCACAATGGTTGTTAGCCTGAGTCCTCCTATTACTGGCCATTGGCTATAATAACAGGAAAGTTATGGGTAACACATAAAGGGTAATCCAACGACAAAAGTTGATGACTTATAAATAAACTTTTGTTTCTTTAACTCATGAGTCTATAGGCTTCAACTTATGATTTTCATGATCTACATTCTAACATGAATTCTTAGGGGCATTTTTTTATTCCCTTAATAAGGGTTCATAATAAGATTGTGAATTTATCAAAAAATATCCCCCGGGACTGTCATAACCAAGAGTGCAGCAAGGACTATTGTTGTGCACTAGTTCCCATTTGAGTCTAGCTCAAAGGGTGTTTTTGGGTTTTACCCCTAGGATACATTTGTTCCAGAGCCACCTCTACCTGCTCATATCCAGAACTAGATGTATTTGATTGATAAAACCCATACGCAGTACTTACCAAAACATAGGGATGTCTTTATTATACTTAGTCTTGTCTATAAGGCTTTACAAGGGTTTTCTAATCCTAATCCAAAAAATAACTAAACCTATCCTCTGATACCAACTATGACAACCCAACTTTTATTACAATCATAAACATGATTTATTACATAAAACTTCACATGATACAACAATGAAGATCGAGAGGTTTAGTGTCTTTGGGGATTAGGATCATTAAATAAAAACATAAAACATGAAATACAACATCTTTATTCAAAACATCCTTTACATTACCACTACATTCCCTTGTACTTAGCTTTGCATGGGATAACCTGAGGACATGCATAAGAAAAGGGTGAGCTATAAAGCCCAGTAAGACAGTACACATGGAATAACATGAGGAGTAAAATACATGATAGGAAATATGAATATCAATAGAGTATAATAGAAACATGAACATAAAGGCATGATAAAGCATGATAATCGTATCATGTAAATGTGGCAACAACACTTAACATTAAATTATCATGAGCCAAGGATCATTGCACATGGAGCATTAGTAAATCCTCATTTCACATAAAGCATGAGTAAACTCTCATTGTACTTAATTTAGAATGAATCAACACTCATTGCACATGATGTATCATGATACTATACGTTACCCAATGCATTGGAGCGCTATAAAGACACACCCTTCTTAAGCATTTCATTTCATGCATAAGTGTGCCACATGGATCATAAAACATTGATTCATAAAACATAATAATTTATTCCACGATAATGGAATGTTTAATTAATACATAAAACTTTATAATCAATAAGTAAATGTGCATAAACGCGAATACCCTTGATGGAGAAATGGGCATGGTATTCACTACACAATGACATTGTCTTAGAAAATCAGTGCGATTTCGGCAGCATAACAGCATGACATAAGAATTCATAAAAATGGTTTATGAGAGAGAAAGGGGCTACTAATCATATCTACATTTAATAGAAAGTAATGAGGTCATATAGATAAATGTCCCAATAATTGTAATGGAATTTAGATTCATGAATAAAAAGTATTACTTGAATGTAAAAGAGGAGATAGAAGTTCCTTTCAGAATTTTGGTATAGTAACAGGTGTAGATGAGATGAATTTAATGAGAGAGAAAGGGATCTCACAAAATTCAAACATTAAGAGGGCAGTATGAGGGAGGTGAGAAACCACTCCCCAACATTCATAATTTAAATTAAATGGAAAAAACAACTTAAGAAAATTGGAAAAAAATGAGAAAGGAAGAAAAAACCCTTACTTGGAAGTGTGCTTCAAAAGGCTAGAGAGAGGATTATTGGGAGTTTGAGGCACCTTAAAAAGATTCTAGAGGTATTAGGGCAGAGGTTGGACGAACTCCAAAGGCTTTGAGTGAGGTGGAAGTGGGAGCTTGGGTGGGTTTATATAAGAAAGGTGAGGGAATTCTTTATTATTTAGGTTTTGGTCCCCTTACATTAAATTAATCCAAACCACAAACCAACCAATGGTTGTTGACCATGGTTTTTGGAAAAGGGAAGTGGAAAATAATATTTTATAAGTCCAAAGTCTGAACTTCTTAAAATAATATGGTTGCTTATGTGGAGGTGAGTCATACTCCCATGGAAATTAATTTAAAAGACAAGGTGTTTAATATGTGTTGAGGGGTCCATTAATGCTTTTAAAAGTAAGTCAAACAAACCCAAAATCAAATTATTTTAAAGGTAAAACATATATTATCCGAAAATAAATATTATTGTATTTTATTACATCACTATTGGGTCATTATGATGTCATAAAAGACATTTTATATTTAAACGGTATTTAATTTTTATCCAAAAAATTGACTGTCTTAGAAAATAATGAAAAATTCATTGTTGGATAATTTCAACATCCTGATTCCAGAAATAAAATTTATTTTATCTAAATAATTTTCTAAATATGTTAATTTTCACTTTTAAAATAAAAACTGACATTTATCGAAAATTCATGGGTTTTGACAGCATTCAATCCTTATTAAAAATTACAATTGCACTCATAGAATTATAAGATCATTTATATTTAATAAAAATTAATTTAATAATAATAAAATTATTTTATTAAAATATTATTTAATTCAAAAATCCCTTAATTTAATAAAATATAATTCTTAATTAAATAATAAATAAAAACATTAATTGTACTTTAAAAACAATTTACAATGTATCAATAATGACAATAAAATATATTCATTATTATATACAAAAATTAATGTACATGAACATAGTACTATTTATTTGTTACATAACCCCTTAAAACAGCTACATAAGACCTAAGGGTAAGGTGTGTGATGGTTCAGACTCTTGGGGTGGCTCGGATAACATCGCTCGAGTGGTAATCTCTATCAACATTCAATTTTCCCGTAGACTATATCGTTCAACCTTGACATGATGAATCTCAGCTTGGGCATGGTCAAGATCGAAGCCCAAGGATGCCACCGCTTTTCCATGCTCTGACAAATGGGCTTCATATGGGGAAATTCTACTGGATGAGGCCATCACTTACTTGGTCTGATTAAATTTGGATTTGTTAATGCCCTATATTTATACTAATCATGTGATCACTGTTCAACGACTATATTAGCAACAGTCAAAATTCTTAACAAAAACTAAAGAAGTTGACATTTTATATAAACATAAAGAGACATTTAATTAGATCAAGAGGGATTTCTGTTAATGAAAATTTGGGTCATTACAGAATCAAAGTCCACGTAGTTTAGGAGGGCGATGGGACGCCTAAGGAGGCGGCCCATGAGAATGGATGCATAGATGGGACCCATAGGAAGTGGAACCTCTGTGTTGGGTCATGACCTTCTTGAGACACAAAGGCTCGAGGTAATTGTCATGTGATGAACTTTAATTGGGGTTTACGCATATGACAATAATACGATGATGTGTATGGGGCTTATGCTTGGTTAGAATCCCGGGTTGGTCTGATGCCACTAGGATAGACCAAAGATGTGGGTCCCAACGAAGGGGATTACAACAGCTTGCTACTAAATATGGGATGAAATGGCTTACCATAGACTGAGATACAAATTCTTACAGCTGATTGAGGGACACACCGACTTACCACTGACTGGGGGACCCAATGACTTACCACAGTGTTGGGTTTACAATTAAACGTTATGTGGGATGAAGGTGAACCAACATGAATAAGGACCCGATGTCCATATGGATGGTGTTGGAGAACCAACATGAAGGGGGGTCGGAATGACTGGGTGTTAGTCTTGAACCTTGTGGACTCTTCCTACGTACCCTGCCTTCGTAAGGATCAAAGTCCTCGTAATTTAGGATGGTGTTCAGGGCTTACACTCTAGGCTGCCCAAGATATTGGTGAACAGATGCGAAGGAGGTCGGAATGACTGGGGTGGTGGAATTGAACCTCGTGGAGGCTCCCTACGTACCTTACCTTGGCAAGGATCAATGTCCTCATAGTTCATAAGGGGTGTGGGGTTACACTCTAGGATGCCTAAGGTGTTGGTGAATCGATGTGAAGATGACTGGAACGACCAATGAGTGGTGGGCTTCAACATCATGGAGGCTTCCTACATACCCTGCCTTGGTAAGGATCAAAGTCCACATAGATCAAGAAGGTGTGGGTCTTACACTCTAGGCTCCTCGGGTGCTGCTATGGAGTGAAAATACTGACTGTGGATTATGCAAGGAAGATGCTCGGGTGCTACTATGTGGTGGCAATGGTGACTGGGGCTTACGTAAGGAAGCTTCCCAGGTGCCTCTATAGAGCAGAAATGGTGAATGGGGATTACACAAGGATTTTTCCCTAGTGAAGCTATGGAGCGGAAATGGTGAATGGGGCTTACACAAGGAAGTTGTCCGGGTGCCGCTAAGAAGTGGAAATAGTGGATGGGGCTTACCTGAGGATGTTGCATGGGTGTCGTTATGGGGAGACAATGGTACATGGGGCTTATACAAGGATGTTTCTCAGGTGCTGCTATAGAGAGGAAATGGTGAATGGGGTTTAGGCAAGTAATCTGCCTGTGGTGTCGCTATGGAGCGACAATGGGGGATGGGGCTTACGCAAGGAAGCTGCTCGGGTGCCACTATGGAGCAGCAATGGTGGATGGGACTTATACAAGGAAGTTTCCTGGGTGCCACTATGGAGTGTCAATATTGGATGGGGATTACGCAAGGAAGCTTCCCGGGAGCTGCTATGGAGAAACACTATTGAATGGGGCTTATGCAAGGATGATGCTCGGGTGCCGCTGTGGAGCGGCAATGGTGGATGGGGCTTATGCAAGGAAGCTATCTGAGTGCCGCTATGGAGTGACAATAGTGGATAGGGATTACGCAAGGAAGCTTCCTGGGTGCTGGTATGGAGTGAAAATTGTGGATGGGGGTTATGCAAGAAAGCTACCAGGGTGCTAATATGGTGCAATAATAGTGGATGGGGCTTATGCAAGGAAGCTACCTGGGTGCCGCTATGGAGCGACAATTTTTAATGGGGCATACACAAGCATGTTTCCCGAGTGCCGCTATAGGGCAGAAATGGTGGTTGGTAATTACAAAAGGAAGCTACCTGGGTTCCACTATGGAGCGACAATGGTGGATGGGGAAAATACAAGAATGCTGCCCGGGTGCTGCTATAGAGCGACAACGGTTGATGGGGCATACACAAGGCAGTTGCCCGGGTACCACTATATAGTGACAGTGTTGAATGGGGCTTACTCTAGGATACTGCCCGGGTGCACCTATAGAGAGGCAATAGTGGATAGGGCTTATGCGGGGTTGCTGCCCAGGTGTCGCTATGGAGCGATAATATTGGACGGGGCTTACGCAAGAAAGCTGCCTGAGTGCCGCTATGGAGCGGTAATAGTAGAAGGGGCTTACACAAGGAAGCTGTCCGGGTGCTGCTAAGGAGTGACACTGGTGAATGGGGCTTATGCAAGGATGATTCCCAGGTGCCACTATGGAGAGGCAATAGTTGATGGGGCTTACGCTGGGATGTTGCTCGGGTGCTGCTATAGAGCGACAATGGTGCATGGGGCTTACACAAGGATGCTGCCCGGGTGCCGCTATGGAGCGGAAATGGTGGATGGGTCTTACACAAGGAAGATACCCGAGTGCCTTTATGGAGCGGCAATAGTGGATGGGGGGATTATGCAAGGAAGCTACCTAGGTGCCGCTATGGAGCGACACTAGTGAATGGGTCTTACACAAGGATGGTGCCCGTGTGCTGCTATGGAGAGGTAATGAATGGATGGGGTTAACACAAGGATGCTTCCCATGTATCACTATGGAGCGGTAATGATGGATGGGGCATATGCGTAGAAGTTGCCCATGTGCTGCTATGGAGTAGCAGCAGTGGATGGGGCTTACCCATTGAAGCTGCCCGAGTGCCGCAATGGAGCGACAATGATGGATGAGGATTACGCAAGGAAGCTGCCCGTGTGCCACTACGGAGCAACATTGGTGGATGTGTCCTACGTAAGGAAGCTTCCATTAAGTTATTTACCATGTATGTACATGAGGGCATCCCAACCCTGTGGTGGGTTGAGGCCTTCGCCTTTTCGCTAGTGCACAAGAGGGATAATGCCAAGGGCGTTGGAATCAGTCCAAACAAAGGGAGTTGAAAATGGTGAATCACATGCCTGAATTTTGGAATACAATGAGGGCAGCATGGTGATGGAATATAATTATTGAACGTGTTTGAAACACAGAATCCATATCACATTAGCCTGAAATGGGAACAAGAAAATGAGGGTCGACTGCTGACCATGTTTGAAACACAGGACCTAACTTTAAGCGTTGTCCAATGTCTTATGGGGGATTGGCCCAGAATGGTAGGTGAGCCAACACGCCATGGGACCAGGCCATTAGGGGGTCCCTTAAGACATGGAAGGGGATGAAGATCCAAATTAAGGACACACAAAGAGTGATGTGGAGTGATTGAATGTTTTAATGGATTCCAAAGCTCTTGAAATTATGCCAATGTAATCATATAATAAGGTATCTTATGCTTAGATCATAAGGCATCTCTTATTTAGAGCAAAAGGCATACTATATTTGGCACATAGGGTGTACTATAGATTATAGTCATGTAGATAGGTCTATTGGCATATTATGATTCGAGCATAAGGCATATCTTGTTTGGAGAAAGAGGTATCAAATTATTTGTCAGATAGGGAGTACTATAGTTTATAGTCATGTAGATAGGACTATTGGAATCCTATGCTTGGAGAATAAGGCATCTATTGATTCGAGAAAGAGGAATCCTATGTTTGTTATATAGGGTCCACTACAGTTTATAGTCATGTAGATATGACTATTGACATCTCATACTTAGAGTATAAGGAATCTCTTATTTGGAGTAAGAGGCATCCTATGTTTAGAACATAAGGATTACTATAGTTTAAAGTCGTGTAGATAGTACTATTAGGTATAAGGCACCTAACAATGGTCGGGGTTGGGTCATAAGCATGGGCAGCCATTTTGGGTTCAACAAGGCATAAGAGCCAAGTGATTGGGATCAGAGGAGTTTCTTGAGGATTGGTTCAACTTAAAGTACTTGGCGAATGGATGATGAGACTCTCAACTCACGACATGGGAAATGAACCAAGAGGAATATGTTGACTCAAGTTGATTCATGGTGTGAAGAGGATTATCTCAAATCATGGTATTTCTTAGGTGGAAGGTGGGTGTGCATAAGGGCTCAATGGAAAATGTTGATGTCCTGACCCGAAACGTTCGTGGTGATACTGTCCATTTTTTCATGGCAGTCCATGACTGTAGTGAAGGGACCAGACCGAGGGGCTGAGACTGCAGCCTGACACTGACCTCGAGTTGGGGTGATGGGGTGCAACCCCCACGGTATGAACTGGAGGGTGTGAATGTTGGAGCCTCGCATAGACAGGTCTTCACAAAGTAGCTTCACAGAGTAAAGGGGCTCATGGAAAATGGGGTCTCATGAAGTATCTTCGCGAAGGAAAGGTGCTCATGGAGCATTGACTTGAAGAGCAGTTTTACGAAGGAAGCTGCTTGCGGAGCATGGGCTCACAGAGCAGCTTCATGAAGGAAGCTGCTCATGGAACATGGGCTCGTAGAGCCACTTCATGAAGCAGAGCTCTGTAAAATGGGAGATCGGCTGCCAAAGGGGTGGAGTGCCCATCTGGCGAAGGGGGGTGATCTGGGTATTTATAGGGGAGAGGTTATGTGAAGCAGATCCCACATGGCGTGAAGACAGAGCTCGCTCCGTGGAGGGTCATGAACGTCAAAGGGGTTCGCAGAGCCGTCCGGCCTCCTTGCTTCATGGTGGGTTGCGAACGTCAAAGGGGTTCTAGGAGCATCCTGCCTCCTTGCTTCATGGAGGTGCTCTACAATCAAGGAGGGAGCTTTACGAATGGGCTTCATGAACCAGTTTTCTAGCCCGGCTTCAAATCTCCACAACTCCTAATCCATAACTCTGTTTAGGCCCTACCAACCAACCAAATCGATGCTTGAGAAATGGGCTACGATCCTTGATCAGGTATGAAAGCATCTGGAAAAATTTTGGGGATGCATTTTTTGGTGTCAACAGCCACTTAAGTGAATATCAGGTCACCCAAGCCTTCTTGCGCACCCATACTTGCACACGAGTACTTATTTGGGTTCCCTTCGTTGATTCACATAATCTCTACAGTATAAAATTAATTAATCCCTCTACAAAGCCATTAATTTCAAGGATTATTCTTCATTGGCTCCATTTTCTAAAATAGATTCTCTTGAGACCTCCACAAAAACCTCTTGACTCATCAAATCGTTGGGAAAGGCACATCATCATGCATCTTATTTGCGTTTGTATATCTGTAATCAGAGATTTCCAACATTTTTTTCAAAATGGGGTTATGATTCATGGAGTGTTTCTGGGTTTGTATATATGAAGTCACATGGATCTTTCTCCAAGGAATAGTGTTGGGAAGTTCTCAGTTTGGAGGATTAGGGATCGGGTTATATCCTCCCCTTTTCGTGTCTAAGATCCAAATCCTCAGGTCTCTATTAGGGAAGGTACAATTATAAGTTTCTTTTCCATTCAAGGGATAGAAGAGTCTCCCCCCATACCAGGAGAAATTTTAGGGTAGCAATCCTAGTGTTAGCCCTTATCCATGGAAGTAGATGGTTGCAGTCTTTCTCCTCTCCATTTCCTTCACCTTCACTTCATCCTTACATTGGACTCTCGTCGAATGTAATGTGAATAGAGGGAAGGATTGTCCCCTCTCCCTCTTCCACATTCACCTCTCCCTCTTACACCATCACCATCGTAGGTGCATTCCCTCTTCCACCAATGGAGGAGGAAAAGTGTGGGTGCATTTGGTTGAATCATTGATATCCTCTTGTTTCTCACACTGAGCATGACTCACAAAGGCTTAGTGATTTTTCATGACCACAAGATTTTAAAAAATGTATTTAACAATGATATAACTGATTCCAATTCATACCAGGATAAAAAGGATGCCTCATTGAACTCCATGCTCAAAAGGGTTTCTTTCCAAAAGGTTTTACTAAATCATGTCCCCTAAAATGGGAAAATAACATGAAAAATCCCCAACACAATGAAAGAAGTAAGAGAACTATGATTCCCATCATAATTGGGATATGTCGGAATCCTTCTTGGAGCTCAAGCTCAGTAGTTATCCTCCTCAGGAATACAACCTCAATTCCCTTAATCCGAGTATCCTCCTTAGGAATAAGCCCCAAATTAAGCCCCCCAAATCACCAAGGAATCCTTTTCCAGAAGTAATTCCAAACGTATTTCTCCCAAAAGACTATACTCTCCTATGATACCTATCGAACTATGTAGGATTTGATTACCATCCACATGGGATATGTAGGAAGCCTCCTTGAGATTTAAACCTAACACTTGAAATCAACCCTATTCTTCTAGGGAAATATCCCCAATAGGGTCTAATCTTACAAGAAAAACCATCTTCTTTCCATGATCCTTGGAATGCTTAGGTATAATCCCCATACATAACTTTTACTAAGAACCTTTCACTTATATGTCCTTACCAAATGAAATTAAACTGTATGATTATATCTATATCACATTAACTTTAAATGTATAATGTGTCCCATTAAGAAGAACTGAACTACCAGGGTTTTGATTCATTTCACAAGGATACTTAGGTAGCACATTTATGGGTATGACCCCAAGATCCAAACAAACCTTCATCTCCCTGGACAACATTAAATTCAAGAGTTCCCCACTGAGTGTCTTAAAAACTAGTATCATCATAATGATGATTAAAATAATATCTAAACAGTATATGAGAGGATAACATTGATATAGAACATCAAATACATTTAGATATTCAATAAATGAAGAACTGAGAATACAAGAGGATGATTCTAAATTTCACACATGCTCATAATTGATTGAAAATTCTAAGGGAAACCAATGTTATACATGGTAAATAAATAAGGATTCCTAAAAATATATCAAATCTATAAAGAGAGTCCCTAAGTAGACAATAATTCCCCCAAAAGGGTGTGATGAGTCTGATCTCTCATCCTCTCAACCAATGTATGTTATTAAGTATCGTAATGTTCAAAATTAACAAACACCTGCCTTTGAAAAGTAGGTCCCTTTTGGATAAATAATTGTTTGATGTTTCCGGTTCCGAGAATAAATCTAACGGAAACCACATGGATGTAGTGATTCTTAATCTATAACACATGCTCCAAGGAACTACTAAACACTGTTAAATGAACGTTTTTGGAGTTATGTTCTTTTTAGGTGCCAAAATTTGATTCGTGTGGAGTATTGTCCCTCATAGATTGGATTTTGGAATTACGTTGGTTGGTTTTTCTACAGAATAAGGGTTTTCTAGACAATCTAGAGTTTCTGCCCTGAAAAACCTAGTATACATGGTGTGTAGTTTAGCCTAATAGGCCTTGTGTTCATCCTGTTTGGGGAAAAGGTGTTCCATGTTTTAGGATGAGCATGCCGTGTTCCATGTGTACATATCGTGTAGTATTAGGTCATGTAAAGGGTCATGTGATAGTGAATAAGGGATGATGAGTCTTGATTAGAACACACCATGTACTTTCATTACACACTTTGTAGTTTACCCAGGTAGAACCTTTGTAGACCTAGTTGTGTGGGAGTGCTTGGCCGGGAGGATGGGCATGTGTACATGACATGTGAGTGTGGAACACGACGTGTACCTGGGGTTGATACATTCCTAGGCCCACAGTAGCACACGAATATGTGACGAAATAAGGGTACACGCTGTGTATTTCTTCTAAACACTATGTAAACTCTTTTGAAAAAACTTGATGGTCTTTTCTTATTTTTTCACTCATGAATGACAAACCTTGATGATAGGTTTGAACTAAGTAATGTTCCTAACATTTTAGAGTCATGCCCTGTGATGACCATGAGTTGTATTCCCCTTGATCAATGATGTTCATACTCTAAAAATAGTTGGCCATGGACTACCGATAGATCCTACATTCATTACAGCTATAGAAACAAAATCTTATACCAAACGTAGGTGCTAACGTAGAGTTCCGTGTTGATTTAGTGAGGTTTATGCAGATCATTTAGGGAGCACCGCCAGCTGGCAAACTAGGGAAGAGTTGACAGGTATATTATAACAGAAGCATCTAAATTCCTTTTCATGTGATGGAGGACAACAGGCTATGGAATCATGGCTGGAATTAGTGATGACTATCTTCAATCATATGGAGACGCCTATCAAGAGGAGGTTCAAGATCGTGACATATATGTTGTGTGATTATTCCAAGAAATGGTGGGATGTTATCACTTAGGCAGGGTGTCATTTGGGATATGATGTGGTTAGACTTTCATGTGGCATTCTATGATTATTATTTTCCCAGGAGGTTGAGATCTGACCAAGACGAAGAGTTCATGCACCTAGAGCAGGGAACACTTTTAGTTAAGGACTATTCTGCCCGGTTAACTCGGCTTCACAGATTCACACCTATTCCGAGGGAGGATGAAATATCAAAAGATAGAGAATTCAAGGATGTTCACAGGTTTAACATCTAATCACAAGCAAATTTATTAAGGTTTCCTTCTATCTTTCTTATTGTGAATCATGATATGAATGGGGAGTGCAACCTATGGGAATTTGGGGCTGTGGGCCACGGTGTTTAGGCACTAAGATATGGTACAATCTCGAACAGAATCAAGAAGCATCATATAATGCTTTCTTGTGGGGATATGAGTAGTCATAAGATTTATTCCGGTAGCGAGGTGAGGTGCTACCAATCCTAAGGATTGGGCATACTAAACCTCAGTGCCCAATGGGCTCGGTCAAGTGCCGAGCATGCGACAAGATGGGCCATTTACAATGGTTCTTCAGGACGTTTCCACCAACATCTAGTGAGATAGGGTCTACACTAACTCCACATTCTGGAGTGGGGTCAACATCTTCTCACCAGTCAAGGAAATGGAATTCATCAGGTTGTTCAGTCCTGGCGGTGATTGTGGATGTGGTAGCCATACCCCCAGGATCTCAGTGAAAATAGGGAGGATCATCTATGGGTAGCCAAGTAGTGTCTCAAGGATGTGGTACAGGTAAGAATTAGATAGTGAAATAGACCCAGTAGGAGTAGGATCCCATACCTTATACTATCTGAGGAACTATCCTAGTCGCCCATGTTTTATCTTCTACAGTTTTTGATACAGGTGTTACCCATAGTTTTATATCGATGGACATTGTGGATTGACTTAGGCACTGTGATTATACTACCTATTATGTTATGACACTAGAAACTCCTTTAGGAATTAGAACAAAATATGTGCATCAGTTCAAGGAGTTCCCCCTTGAGATTGGTGGGTTTCACTTTCTAAGGAAACTCTATGTCTTAGAGATGACATGATTTGATGTCATTCTCGAAATGGAATGATTGGTTTCATTTAAAGCCCTTGTTGATTATTATCTTTGTAGGGTGAGTTTTACATCACATGAGGGTGGGTGCTTTCTACACAATAGATAATGTAATTTACATGAGAGCATAGATGGACCCGAGCATCATGGGAGAGGTATAATGATAGCCCATATTGTGAGTTTATATCTTGATGATCAAGGAAAATGTCTGGCCGAATTCCCTCTCGTGGTTGATCATTTTAGAGATGTTTTCACAGATGACTTCACAGAATTACCTCCTGTTAGAGAGGTGGAGTTCACTATTGAGATAGTGCCCAGACCTGCACCAGTATACATTCCTCTTTACAGGATGGCCATGAAAGAGTTGAAAAACCTCAAGAGGTAGTTGGAAGATCGATAATTTAAGGGTTTTATCTGACCCAATACTCCACCTTGTGGTTCACTAGTCCTTTTTTGAAAAAACAGTGGATGGTACCCTTAGGCTTTGTAAGGACTATCAGAAACTGAACCAGTTGGTAGTTAATAACTGATATCCATTGCCACAGATAGATGATCTATTTGATCAGCATAGAGTAGCTCGAGTGTTATCGACTATTTACATGAGGTTAGGATATCATCAGGTTTGTGATTGACCTGCAGACATACCTCATAAAATAATTTGTAGTAGGTATGATCTATATGAGTACTTTTTTATTTAATTTGGTCTCATGAAAGCACCAATAGTTTTCATGGAGCTGATGAACCGAGTGTTTCATCCTAATCTAGATTTTTTTGTGGTTTTCATGGGAGATATCTTGGTGTATTATCACAGTCAACACGACCATTCCAAACACCTTTAGATCATTTTGAATACACTGATAGAGCATCAATTATATTCCATGATATCAAAATTCCACTTCTCCATGGATCAGATTCACATTTTGGGTTACTTTATCAAAGATACATGAGTATCAGTGGACCCATAGATGGTGAGAGAAGTAGTTACCTGAGAGTATCCCAAGAACCTTTTGAGGTGAGGAGTTTTTTGAGGCCAGATGATTACTACAAGAGTTTTATATTGGATTCCTCACACTTACAGGTGACAATAATGGGCTTGAATAAGAACAGTAAGATGTTTGAGTGGTCATATTCTTATGACGCAGCCATTTAGTAGTTGAAGGGACATTTGACATCAGCACTGATACTAATATTTACAAAGGTGGGAAGGATTTGACATTGTGTACTATGATGCATTGGATATTGGGCTTAGAGAAGAGCTTATGCAGGGGGATCGAGTTATTGCATATGTGTCTTGGCAGTTGAGGCCACATTGAGGGGAATTGCCCAACAAATTATCTCAAGTTGGATACAGTTGTTCATGCATTACGCTGTTTGTGACATTATTTATTGGCAGATGATTTTGTGGTGTAAATGACCACAAAAGTCTCAAATACATCTTTACACATAATTATTTGAATTTGAGACAATGAAGGTGGGTGGAATACCTTAAATCATTCGATTTTGAGGTTTCCTATATGCATGCCAAAGGCAATATAGTGGCTAACACACTAAGCATGATGACTCATATATTGGAAGTGCAGGAGGCCTGTAGTGAATGGAAACATATAGATTTGTTCTATGAGATGTATTTAGAGGTGGAAAATAGTTAGGTACATATTTATCTTTCATCTTTGGCTGTTACCTCTACCCTACTAGATAGAGTGGGGATGAGGCAGCAATTAGATTCCGAAGGCCTAGAAATATGAGAGTGTGTGGTAATTGAGGACCCTCCTCCTAGAGGGACGATATATGAGGATGAAGTTTTGTGTATACAAAGGAGTGTGTGAGTTCTAGGGGATATACACAATGAGATGATGTGGGAGTTTCATGCTTCAGCTTGGGTAGTGCATCCCAGATTCACTAAGATGTACCCTGACTTGAGCCTACAGTACTGGTGTCTGGGTATGAAGGGAGAAGTATCTAGTTTTGTTACAATATGTTCACCTATTAGCATGTGAAGGCATGGAATCAACTGTTGGCTAGGCTTTTACAATAGATAACCATTCTTGAGTGGAAATGTGATGATTTCTCGATGAATTTTGTGATGGGGTTACTGACGTCACCTTATGGAAATGATGCTATGTGGGTTGTAGTGGACATGTTTACAATGGTCGGTCATTTATTATTGATCAATGAGACATTTGGTGTTCATGAGCTCAAAAAACTATATATCTGAGAGGTTTTACGACTTTATGGGGTCCCTGTTTCTATCATTTAAGATTGGGATGCTTTATTAATATCTCTTTTCTGGTATAGTTTCCAGAGGGTGCTGGGTACACATTTGCGTCTGATCACAACACACCACCCTCAATCTAATAGTCAGTCAAAACATATGATACTAGTGCTAGAGGAAATGTTGTGTGCATTTTTCCTAGACTTTGGAGGATCTTTGGAGAATAATATACCCCTAGTTGATTTCACCTATAATAATAGCTTCCAGGCCACAATTCTGATTTCACCATATGAAGCTTTGTATAGGAGGCCATGCCGATCACCCTTGTATTGGCTGGAGGAATGAGAGGCAGTAATTCTAGGACCTCATATTGTCTAGTAGACTACTGGGCATATCCACTTGATTCAAAAGTGGATGGACACTGCATAGTATCTTTAGAAAACATACGCTGATATTTGTAGATAAGCTTTTGATTTTGAGGTTGGGGATCAATTTTTCCAACGTGTCACACCGAGGTTGGGACCCAGAAGGATCGGGAGAGGGTAAAATTTAATAGAGTTATCATGGACCTTTTGAGATTTTGGAGCAAGTGGGGTTGGTTGCCTATCCGTTATAGTTACCTTAAAGGTTCCAAGAAATGCACGACCTCTTCCATGTATCTTAGCTATGCTGTAATCACTCAGACTCGTCTCACGTTTTTTAGCCTAAGGAGGTTGAACTTCAGGTTGATGCATCCCTTGAGGAGAATCCGATTCTTATAGTTGAAAAAGCACAATGGTTCTTAGAGGTCGGTCAGTTCCACTTATACGGGTGCTATGGTAGCATGGCCATGTATAGGATGAGACTTGGGAAAGGGAGGCTGACATACATGTTTAGTGGCAAGAGTTAATCATTTATTTTCCTTCACCACCCTTGAAAGGGAAATTTGAAGATGAATAACTTTAAGGGGGTAATTTTTTAAGAATTTGGATCTTCTTTTAAGGTATAGTTTATACTTTTCTTTTTTTCCTTTGATTTTTTTATGGAAACAAGGGAAATTTGGGAAAAGTATTGGAATCAATTGATATAAAGCATGTGTTCCATAAAACATGCTGCATAGTATGCCCATCTTTGAATGGAATACATGGTGTGTGGGAATGTTAGCAAGAAAAAGAATAAAAACCAACTACACACCATGTACTTCCTGATACTTGTTGTTTAGTCATATCGGCAGGTCTAAGAAAGTAATTCGGTGGAATTCAGTTTCCAAATGAACAATAAAATGATATACCTTCCATGTATATGGACTTACACATAGTTTACTTTTAGTTTGTATCCTAAAATGTGTATTATCCTCATTTTCAATCATTTTGGATAGAGGAGACAATGATTTCGTGTGGCAGTAGCACCAGAAGGGGTTTTAGTTCCCTGTTGAGCATCCAGACTCCATTTCAATCACTGTTGGTTTTGTTTGAACCCAAAAAGTGATATCACATTTACACTTGAGCCATTCATAGTGATTTTAGTTATCTACTATGTTATTTAATATTGAATTCATATCCTTGTTTGGTAGATCTATACCATTCTAGCTTGAATTGGAAGTTGAGACATGATGAGGAGAGTCATACTATGAGATGTAGGTGGTATCATGATAATTTTGTAATGTTAAATTTTTTATATGTGCCGTTGTGATGTGAACCCATTTTATGGTATCACTTTATTTGTAATTTGACCCGTGTTAATACCTAATGACTTAAGTGATTTATTAAATTAATTGAAGCATGATTAAGCTTATTTGGTTTGATTAAGGACCACATTGTGGGTGCGATTTCCCATGGATGACCATTGTTTAGCCATTTTTCCTAGTATGCTGATGGGAATTACTTTGATTCCCCTTTAATGGGATGTTAATTACAGAATTGTTTAATTAAATCATTGCATTGTTTATATGGTCGTTAAAGATTTGTGATAGTTTAATTCACATGTTAGTCATGTTATATAAATTTTACCACATGAGTTGTTATTTTGTTAACCATATAAGAGTGAAATTTACATGTGTTGTTCGCTATGCTGAAATGCTGATATATCGGGCTCGGCCCTGAAACATGTTGAAATGCTGATAGGCTGGTCATAAACCTTAAATATGATGAAATGATGATACAGTGGGCTCGTACCTGACTTTAATATGCTGAAATTTTGATACACCAAGCTTTTCCGAATTTGAATTTGTTGAAATGCTTATACATCAGGGTTTTCCCTGAGACATATTGAAATGGAATGACATATGATGCATCTACCAACAAAAGCTTAGATTCAGTCTTCACTTCTTTTGTTTAGATAGCCTTTTGAGGTATCTTTTGTGTTTACTATATATAGGGGATTGGAGGGATTAGGTCGGCCATCGAGACATATATAATTCAATGATTTTAAATAGATTAGTAAATATGAAATGAATGTAAATTTATTCTAGTACTTATAGGATTGTTTAATTTTTTAGTGCCTTCTATTTTAATGCATTTCACTACTGTACAGTTGTTTCCGACACTTTCTCTGGGGCGCGTGCGTCCGTCCGCCAGGGCGCAACAGGCGTGGCTTTCTTGTGTTGCCCCGAATTCCCGCTTTCCAAAGGCATGCGACATTTGCTCTTTATTTAGGGACTTCTGCTCCTTGATCTAAACCGAGATGATGGGATGACGGTTCTTCCTTCCGTGGATTCCTCCTCAGAACTCATCACATAGTCTGGGTCTCCCTCATAGATTTAATACATTTTTTGTGATACTCTTTCCAGTGCCATGATTCCATGGACGACTGTTAATTACACCGCTTATGTCAGGACATTCCAAAGGGTCCGGTCAGGGAAGCAACCTTCAGTCGGGGGAGTAGTCACGTCGAGGCATCGATAACGTGTCTGAACACTGGGGAATCAGTGTGTCTGTCTTCTATCCCTTATTATAGGTATTCTCAAGGGCATGGAAGCCTAATTCATCCCACATCGAGCGCGGGGAATCATATTCCATAGGCATGTATCTGAGGTTTTCATCAACTTCCTATGTTTAACACAGGGTATGCTGCAGGTTTAACATCCAGTGAAGACGGATAAGCCTGATCAGAACACTAGCTGGAGTGGATCAGATTGAGGAATCCACCTTGAAGGGATGCCGATATCGGGGTCAGCCCGTGGGAGGCTTCCTAGATGCTGTGGAGGGAAGTGGAGTGGCACGATCTCACTAGGATGTGGCGGCATGGGTGAGAATCAAGATGGATGATAGATGGATGAATGAAGTGGAGGGGGATGAAATGGAACCATTGCAAGGGGGGTAATGAAGGTGGTCTTGAGCCTAAAAGAGACCTCCTATGTATCCCCGTGGCATGGAATCAAAGCCCACGTTGTTCAGGATGGTTCTGGTGAACTGACATTAAGGCGGACCTTGGATCGATGGTGTTGTCAGCGAACTGACGTGAATGTGTAACTTGGTCTAATGGGCGTCGTCAGGGAACCGGCATAGATGTGGACCTTGGTCTAATGGGTGTCTTCAGCGAACCGACGTGAATGTGGAACTTGGTCCGATGGTGTGGGGCTTACACACTAGGCTACCCAGGTGTTAGTGGACCGACGTGAATGAAGTCGGAATTACCAACGGGTGGTGGACTTGAACCTCATGAAGACTTCCTACGTACCATGCCTTAACATGGATCAAAGTCCTCATAGTTTATGAGAAAATGTGGGCTTTGCACACTGAAAAGGAGACGGTCTGGGCCAATGATTGTTGGGTTGAACCTTCGGAAGTCTTCCTACGTAGCATGCCTTGACATGGATCAAATTACTTTTAGTTTAGGTGGGTTTCATCAGTGAATTGACGTGAAGAAAGGACATTGGTCTGATGGGAGATGGGCTTGAACCTCAGGGAGGATTCCTACATACTGTGCCTTGACATGGATCAAAGTCCTCATAGTTCGGGTTGGTCACAATGGCTTGACATCAGACTGGAATGTAATTTAACGTCATGCTGGATGAGGGTGGAACCTGATGTGAAGCAATTATGGGTGGTGGGCTTGAACCTCGTGGAGGATTCCAGCGTACCATGCCTTAACATGGATCAAAGACCTCATAGTGCAAATGGATGTGTAGTTTAACGTCATTCTAGATAGGGTCATATAGTTTAACGTCTTGTTGGATGAGGGTATACAGTTTAACGTCATGCTGGACAAGGGCATACAATTTAATATCATGCTGGAGAGGTATTTTCATGGCCAATGCTTACTCTAAGACCACATGATTCGTGCTCGATGTGAGAAACAAGAGGCAGCAGAGACCTGACGATCACGTTGTTAAGGGTGAGTTCGTGAGAAACAAAGAGGGGCTTACGCGTTAGGAAACCCATGGTGTTGGGACTTACTCTAAGATGGAGGCCCAAAGTGTGTAAAAGCACAGTGGGAGAGGGATTTGGGACCAAAGATGGAAGGTTCCTCATTCCCTATCGCGCCCTCCACAGCCTTGGCAGTGGGGAAGTACGGAGGTGCATGGGTGCTACCTTCCACAACAGAGGCTTGGGGAATTACACCAAGGTGGTTTCCCTTCTCCCGTGGACATACACCACTCAGATATGGAGGATATCATCCCCTTTGGAGGGGTGATCCCATCTCCGTGGAGACCAGTGGGTGTAAAGAATGTCCGAGCCGGGGGGGGGGGGGGACCCTGCATGCAAGGCACGGGGTCGGATCATAGTTTAACATCATGTGTTGAGGATGAGGTGCTTGGCAGTTTAACGTCCTACAGCTTGTATGAGGTGGGTTTACTCCACACCCCTAGGACATACATGACCGGTACCCTCACCTCCTTGGGGGAGGGAAGGTACCGGCAAGGCCATGGTAAAGGGTGGTCACAGAGTAAACCATCAAGGGGTCCACGTTAGCGTGGCTATGCGAAGAAGCAATAGTCATTAGCGTGCCTATGTGAAGAAGAATTAGGCGAAGCAATTCTACGAGTGCTGTTGTCCATGGGACTTTGATATCATATCGTGTAAACCTGGAGGGTCGCACGGGAAGAGGTATTAATAAGCAAAGGGGTATGCTTCATGAAATGGAGTGCCTTGGCCTTAGCATGGGGCAGGGGTGTGAATGAGAGGTGCTTCACAAAGTGGAATAGTATTCGCAGAGCACTTCCTCGTGAAGATGAGGTGCCTTGCGAAGCAAGGTGCTGTGAAGCAGTGTGCTTCGTGATGTACATCGACCTTGCCTTGGCATGTGGATCACTTGTATAGGATGGGTGTTTCGCGAAGCATAAACACTCCACGGCTGCTCGAGATCCCTTGGGAATCCCCTTCCTTTGAGAATTCCCATAGGATTCGTGAAGGGAATCTCTCTCGGAAGAGGGGCTCAAAATGAGACAAGGAGAAGGCTACTCACGAAGCAAAAATACCTCATGGAGCTCATGAATCTCCGGGCAAAGGGTGCTTCATGATTCGGGAGTTGAGAATCCGAAATGTTAGATTGTCCATTCCCTAGACTCAGGGGGAGCCCAGTATTTATAGGCAAGGGGCACCGTGAAGCAGAGCTCACACGGTGCGAAGGGGTGGCAGGTTCATTGCAGTGGGTCGCGAACTTCAACGGGGTTCACGGAGCATTACCGCCTCAGGGGCTTCGCAGCGGGCTCACGAACATCAGGGCATTCGTGGAGCGATACCACCTCCTGTGCATCACGGTGGCCGCATTGCTCGGGGGAGCTCTGTGTCAGGGCTTCGTGAGGCAGCGTGCAAGCTTCTTTTCCTTCTTCCCTTTGCGTTCAATATTTTGACACCAACAAAAGTATTGTGGCATATACTCACTGACCGATTGGCAAGACCTTTAGTGGTTACCTACTGGGATTTATTTCACCCAATATATTTTGGCCATGTTTTTGGGCCCAAATAGACTATATTGCTGCAGGTGTTGATAGGGGAAGGTCTCCTTATATGGGTACTTGATTGTGGCTTAGGACCAGTAGATAATGAGACCAAGACAAGGCTTGCGATGAAGCTATGATTCATTTTTTTACCGTAATTTGTTATTTTGTAGTACTTAATTACACTGTATCCTATTTTAACTATTTTCATATAACATGTGACACGTTGTATCATTTTCATATTATATGACTTTTGGTTATCATTATCTTTTAGTAATATGTTTTTTACTTCAGTTGCATACTTTTTACTACTTCTGCTATTTTTATGATTTATTCCACTTTGTTAAACTATGGAAATGAGGGCATAGTTTCCCCAATATAACTCCCTAGGACAACGTTGTTCTTCGGTAGACTCTAGCATTTGCGGAAATACACTTGAGTCCATGTGGAAAACCATGTTCGAGGCACCATTTAGTGGCATTCAGATCCGAGATCTTACATTTTTTGAAAGATCCTTGTGAAATTCTTGTATGGGGACAATAATTTTATCAACTATTCTATAATAATCAACATGTATAGAATATTTTTTTTATATTTATTTCCATAAAAGACACCTTAGGATGAGTGTGTTCTTCTAATCCTTCACTTATCCAAACCTATAAATCATTACCATTTTATTCTTATGAATATGATCATCAAGAATTTTAATTAATAATAATTGAGATTTCTCAAAATCGTTTATTTTATTTACATTAATATTCATTTGTTCCTTATTGACACACATAGAGACTATGTTTTTCTTCTCCAATGCTTAGAAAACCTTAGAAATATAACTCTTTAACACTTAATTCTCATATAATTTCATTTTAAAATTTTATTGGGAGAGTGTGAAATATTCTTCCTTAACTTACACAATAATTGTGAGAATAAAAAAACTAAATCTTTTATCCAATAAATATTATATAGAATCATCATAAATATCTAACTACAATTTTTTATTTTTACCCCATTAATGTAAGAAAAATTTGTGTGAAATATTTCAAAGAGTCGTTTATTCTATAATCATTTATTTTATAATAGAAATTACATAATGATACATCAAATACATATTATTCATACCTTCGAATATCTTCACTAGAGGAATAATAAAAATATATTCATCACGAAAAAAACATTGATTACCTTTAAAAAGTGATTGTTCATCTTTATTTATTAATAATTTTATTTTCTTTTTAGCCTATTTTATCATTCAATTTTTAGTGACTTGGTAGTGACCTCTATTTGAATTTTAACTAAAATATGAATTTATTTTACTATATGAGGATATTATAAATTCTCTTCAAAGATAACATCAAATGTTCACTTCATATATTAATGTAAAACACACACAAGGATTATAAAATTTTTGTTTTAATTAGAGATAAAATCTTTTTTATTGATACCCATGCTTCTCATACATAGATATTATATATTTTTTTGATTAATATTCAATACATTACAGAATCACACGCTCAGAGACCAAAATGTTTTAGTGACTTTAGAGTTTAATTAGACAATCCTCTAATTTTGGGAAATATCATCATTGTCACTAAAAAACATCATCCCATATAGTACCTTTCATATAGAAACCATACATAAAACATTTCATTATAACCTAGGGAGTGGAAACATAAGAAAGGGTGTGATTAGATTCCGATTAAGGGAGAAATTGGATATATACATATAATATAAGAATATGGGTTTGCGAACATGGGAATAACATTAAAGAACCATAAAATACATATCATAGATAATAAATATTAGTTATAGAATAAATATCAACAGTTCTTTAAACATGAACCATAATTAAAGCAGAGAATATGAGCCATGGCAACATAAAATTGGCATAGGTCATATATTTGTGGGATAAACATCATATTATAACATATTTAACATGTATAAATAGAGATACGTTAACTCATTATGTATAGGATACAAAATCATGCCGTCTTATTAAATTATTGAAATAAAGTACAGTCCATGTATAAAATATTATACATGAATGAAAGGTTCCCCCATAACACTATGAAAATTTATTCAGGTTCACACAAACCATTATTATAACCTAATCAAGTTCACATATAACATTGTGAACATGTAATCAGGTTCACACATAACATATTTACTCATTAGTTTTTAATCATTACACAATTCATTGGAGGTACATACAAGTTCAAACCATAAAATAATGATAATCAATTTTATGATTTCCAAAATATCATAAAAAACTCATTATTTCTTAACACATGAAATTATATGTGTTTCATAAAAATTTAACAATATCATAAATTTTTTAAGGAGATAGGTTTAATTATCATTTCATTATATCATCATAGCATAGCTCATGGAAAAATAATTAGGATTCATGAGAAATTTATCACTATATAACCCATTGAAAATAAATGGTTTAAATTAAAATATTTTCTTAACAAACCACTCATATAAATAAAAATAATGAAATACATGGTTTATATCCCCAACCACACATAATCTACATCAAATTAATTTGTTTTATATGAAGAATTATTTGGAAACATCACTTGGATCATTTCATGATAAAAATAACATTTCTTTTAGAATCACATATTTAAAATATGAATTCATAAATTTTTATGAAAATAAAATCCTTTTAAAATAACCATGAAAACTTCAAAAGTTTTTTTCAAAGAAAATAATGGTCATTATGGCAGAAAATTATGTTCATGTTGTATACTTAATAAAAAGAATTCATTTCACATTTATTGTAAAACCCAACTGGTGATTTCTAAAAAAAATATTGATTACATTCAATACAATATCTAAAAAGTATATAATGGGTAAATTTTATTTAATAAATAATTTTAATTATTCTAAAAAAATTGAATACTTTTATAGAATTCATAGTTCTGGAAGAAAAATGATTTTTGAATCAAGAGAGAAATAGATAAAATTTTTATTAAAAACATTCCTGAATATATTAAATACCAAATTTTAGAAAAATAGAGATTTTAGCTAAATATATCATAAATAATCATAGTATAAGAAACATAATTACAATTATTTAGATATAGATCATAATATTTCAATATTATAAATGTAATCATAAACAGTCTTGATAAATTATGAGATTGAAACACAAATCTACTATAATATTTGTAACATTTGAAACATAACCCAAAAGAAATATAGACCCCAAAATGGATATTTAATCACCATAATTCTTAGTAGAATGATCATAAAATAAATTTGTGGGTAGTATATACACCACATAAAACTAATAGGTGGTTAATATGGTATATGTCTCATATAAGTCAAAAGGGAGAAAAAATCCATAACATTAAGTCTTATCTTCATCCATACAAATTTGAACCTACTATATAATAAATAAATATTTATTATAAAACTTTATAAAACAATAAATATATATTACAAAATATATTATTTAATTATGACCAATAATTACTCTTTAATTACCATTCTCTTGTTAAAATCATGTTTCAGGTAGTAAGTAGTATGTTTTTCCCATATGTTTTGATTTATTATTTTCAGGTTTCTTTAATTCATCATGGTTAAATCATATAGAAAATAATAATGAAATACTTATCATATTTATAAATAAATTATAATTTTAATACTAATCATGATATATGGTATTGAGAAATGAAGTACATTATGATCCTGGAGACAATAATTTGTATGTAAACATGAGTAATGTCCCCTTTGTTAAATGATCATCATAATAAATTAATTTTTTATTTATAACACTTTTAAGGGAACGTGAGAACCCAAGTCTGAATAAAAAACCATATCATTAAACAATGAAAGATACAGACGTACCATTGAAATCATGTTTATGCCTATTAGATGCATTATTCCTAAGTAGTTTCCCGAGAAGACCATTTACCTCTAACTCCGGATCATTTTTGACAAGGTCCTTGAATAAAATATCTAAGTTGTACCATGTGTGAATAAACAATTACATACATAACTTTACACTATTAAACCCTCTTAGAAAATATGATCTGGTTTGCCAATCCACTCTATCTGCATCCTACTAGTTTCCACTTTAAGATCACTCTCAGACAACATAACTTGATCCTCCTTTGTGGAATTAAATGGAATTGATTTCTCAAACATTTCTTCCTCATAATGGATAATATCTTTCAATGCCACCTCAAGAGGGACCTCCTCCATCTTCTTCAGCACCATAATGGTTAGAGATTCATCATTCATTTCTTCATCGAGAACTGTCTAATGCTTCAGTCCTGAATCCAGCATTACCTAATTATCTGAGGGGATGAAGGGACTAGCAGCCTTTAATCTTGTGGGAATGAGTTCGATAGAGGTGTCAGCCACATCAGGCTTTTCACTATTTCACATTATCGAGGGAATGATGTCTGCTGGTGTTGGAGCCTTTGGCGGTAGCTTTCCCTTGTTTACAGATCTAGTAAAACGAGGACTATGTAGGATGGATTTGTTCCTCCGAGTTCGTGCCCTCCAGTTTTTCATAATGATGCCGTCAGAATCCCAAACAATGTTTTTTCCCTTCGGCGACACGGAGGTCCACAAGTACAAGAATGACATTATCATCATTAAGTGTGTGAAAAAAAAATGACATAATAAAATTTATTAATTTAAAATTTTAATTAATATCATTATTATTTCATTTATATCACATATATTCATTAAATATATCCATTTTATCTTACATATAAGGAGTTAGTAAAAAACCCATGACATCTCTTCATGAGGTGGAAATTTGTCGTACACGCAAGCGATGTTATCATATCACCAAAAAAATGAAATGTAAAAAATGTTATATATATATATATATATTTGTGTGTGTGATTTAATGAATATATAGATATGGGTTTCAAGTAGTTGAAATCGAGTCAGAATCGGAAGTGGTGGTGAGAGATATTAAAGGGTGTCGTGAGGTTCCATGGGAATAAATTTATATGGTACATTACTGATCGATGGAGACCAACTTTGGGAAGAATGTTAACCATGTTTGGATAGAAGCTAACTTTGCTGCAGACTCACTTTCTTAGATGGGAGATGAAACAGAGGATTTGGTTATAAATAATATCCTAGGTTCGCTTCTCCCTTAGTGTAAGATAGTCATCCAAGGTGATGCTCCTGGGATCCACCATTTCAGACCTCTTGTAGGGGTCTTGCTGTTTGGTATTTTGTTTTTCCTTATTTATCAAAAAAGAACTTTCAGCAATCATCATACACTATGGTGGGAGGTAGGAATCAAAAAATTAATGACATCGGTTCACAAGATGGTAGTTTTCCATACACAAGAATGATGATTTTCTAACCCATTTTATATATATGGATAGAGTTTTTGTAAATTACATTAACAGAACAAAATATACATATATAAAACATAATAATGTTATTATATCATCATATGTTAATACTAATTCAACGATATGGAGGAAGAAATAAAATATAAATGCTTGTTGATGAATGTTACGTCATCTTCAGGTAACCCAATTATGTTTTACCCAAAAACATTACAAGAATGTATTTATTCCCAAAATAAGTCTTCTAGGATTATAGGAGGAAAATTTTAAGATATTTTCACAGGTCTTATTTAAACCAAAAATGGTATGACGGTGTGGAGAATAGAGGAGAGGGGGTGGCCTTTTATAAGTGAGGTGTGTGGAACACTTTTATTATTTTGAAATAAAAAAGGTGTACCCACATTTTTATCATTCCAAAATGCTCCAAAGAGGATTTTCTAGATCCTTTCACATTATAGGGTCAAACGAGGGTCCTAAAGTGTCACAACCTGAATTTCTAATTTGTTATTTTTTTTATTTCTTGGCATCATTCAGCCTCGTCGAGGTGTAGGTTGAGCACGGGTCAAAATTTTTTAATGTTTAATATGTTTTGGTGGGTTTTGACCCATGCGATCAGCTCAGGTGCTTTCTAGGTGTTTATCACTCAAATAAATAATTTTTATTGAAAATGAAATATGTAAAATGTTTAAACCATAATAATAAAAATAAATAATAGGGGATATGATAATGTTATTATTAATAATGGTTAATAAAATTTTTGTTATTTAAAATTTTCTATTAATATAATTGTTAATAAATTATAATTTATTTGTAATTTTTATTATTTATATTCAAATTGTTATTAATTTTTATAAATATTATTTTTGGTTTTATTATTATTATTATTATTACTGAAATAATATTATTATTATAAGAATGAAAAAAAACACAAAACCTAACTGAATTCTCCCCCCCCCCCCCACTTCACCCCCTGCGCGATGGCACTGTACTCGACCACCAGCCCTTACTACCCTCCCCCATCAGGCCGACCCCACCCTCACACCGGCCTCGCCCTCACCCAAGCCCTCCGAACTTTCTCCCTTTCCCTTTCTCACACTCGACCTCACCGTGGATCCTGGCCCCCAACACTCTTGACCCCCGGCCACGCCGCTCCGACCCTCCAAAACCCTTCCCTCGACCTTCCAACCTCCCTCAACTCTGGTATGACATCTCTCCTTTCGGACATCCAGCTCCAGCTTCCCTCACCCCAGCCGCTCTAACAACAACCCCGATCTCTACCTCGACCTCCTTCACCCTATGCAACCTACCAGGCCACCTAATTTCTCTATACAGTGGCACCTCTAGCCTCTCATGATCTGAGAAACCCTTATTTCCAACTATGAACCCTCTATCGGTGTGTGATTTGTGCATATGAGGTTGTTCTTCCTTCTGCTGATGTGGCGTCATGATCGCACAACATTGAGGTAGGCATTTTCATCCCACTCCATTACGGAGAAATCTATTAGTGCTTGTGTGGCATAGTATATTATTTTTTACTTGATTCACTGATTAATGATATATAGAATTAGTCCATTAGGATGTTTATAGATTATTATAAATTGTTAAAAATTGTTTTTTAAGTGTTTCTTGTTTATGTTTGTGCATGTTCATGCACAATTTAGTTTTAATCACTTAGTGAATTTATCATGATGTTTTCTTGAGTGTATAATTTGTTAATACTATATTTCGAAGTGAATATAAAATTATATATATGTGTGCATGTGTCAAATGTTTTTTCTTAAATGTCATTTGGGTTTTAAATAGTGAAATTTGATGATTTATGTCGTGATAAATATATTTCGAAAGTGTGTTGAAATGAGTATATGGTGGAAGGGGATTTTCTAATTGATTTGGTTATGTTTTCATGTGTGCTTCATTAGGATACTTCATGGAAGTGTTTTTAGAATTATGAAAAATTTCTGAATTGTGTTTTTAATGGAACTTAATATGAGAATGAATTGATAGTGGATTTTTACAAATGGGTTTAAGGAATTGATTAATTAATGGTAAATGCATTTGAACAATGGTTTTTTTTTCTTTTGTAATTTTTGTTGTGTCACTAGATGTTGGAAGACCCTTGGGTGAACTAGGTACACACATGGTGGTGTCATCAAAGGAAGTTGATGGTTTAAATTAGAGTTTCTTTAAAAACTTGTATTCTTATATGGTTATTGTTTTCAAAATGATGTTGGTTCTTTTAAGTTAATTAATTTGAGCTTGGGTGGCTCCTTCGTGGTCCACACACACACATACATAGGTATGTATGTGTCTATATATATATATAAATATATCATCCTTGAACATATTCCCTAATAGAACGGGGAATATCTTCAATGGATTAAGGGTATATATATATATGTATGAGAATACATGTGTGTGGTAGTGTGGGTGGTTTTTTCATTAGAAGCTTCAAGAGCCGATGTGTCTTGGTTTGGTATGTTTCCTCCTTTGAGGTAGGTTTCCCTATGCATTAGCCTTTAAATTAATGAATTATTGATTTCCTGTTGTTCAGACGTTTATTTAATTCTTGTTAGTAATTTTGGGATTTTAGAATAATTACTTGTTTTGAAGTAAAGTAAGACCCTTTCTATTTGAATTTCATGAAGTAGTTTTATTAAATGATCGTACTAGGTGTTTGATGAAATTCCACTTTGGCCCTTGCAAATGCGCTTCAGATTTAAATTAGTGAATTTAGTTGTTTAAATGGGTTTCCTAGTGCGTCTAGTTTTTAATATAGTGTCCGGTGATGATTCTTTTGGAAATTATTTTGTGTTAAATAATTGTTTAATGCCTTTTTATCCAGGTTTTTGTAAAATGAGGTGTGTCTTTGCTCTGGAAATGGTTTTCCAAATGATTTGAAAAATGTTAGAGTGTTTCATAGGTAAAGGCCCAGTTAGCACTTTTGAATGGTTATTTGGGAAAACCCCACTTGGGTTGGGTCTCTTGCCTCAATGATGGATCATGATATGGGAGAGTCCTCAATATGGATCCTTCCTTTTATAATTATTATTTTACGACAAGGTCTACCCTTGAGGTGGCCAGAGTGGTGCTGAGTTGTTGGTGTGTTTGGTTCTATATACATGTGTTGTTATTTAAAATGAATGGTACACCCTCTTGAGAAATGTACATGGGATCATGACATAGAAAAGAGTTTTACTGAGAAATGTTGATGGAATATTTTAAACCACCCACTAGCTAGTGTCCCTCATTACATACTTTGTTCTGCTAGAGGATTGGGCCCCTCTGTTAGGCTAGTTAGGGAAACACCGAGCATTTTGCAGTTATGCTATCATTTAGTGTAGGAATTTCATCAGGATGAGTCACATGTATTAGTACGTTCTGGTTTTCCTCTGAGTTCATAGGATTTACCATGTTCCTTTGACACTAGTAAAGTTAGTTCCATTTCCCTTGATTTATTAATTGATACCTAATATTTGTAGTTGTAATGTTTTCTTGTAAAATTGAATATGTGTGATTGCTAAAGTGATTTTAAAGAAAAATGTTTTAAATTAACAATCACTCTTTCCTATGGAACATTTATTTAAAATGAATGATTTTCTTTTGGCCACCTTTTCTTTCCTCCTATTGATCATTATTTTCAACTTGGGGGTAATGGATTATGATTTTGATTTGTTTACCATTAAAATGATAAGTGTAGAATAATTAAATATTTACAGATTGTATTTCCAACCTAAAATAAATGTTTTCTTTATTTAATTAATTTTCATTATAAATAGATTAGTTGGGCCCACCTACTAAGTTTTAATACTCATGCCTATAACATTGTCTTGTTTTTAGTTTCTATTGCAGGTTATAGCACTAGTTCGGATCGCCTTGGGCGATGTTCGGTTTCAATATTGGGGTGTAACGCATGGGGTTACGTGGAGTCTTAGTATTAGACAGGTAAGTCATGTTTTGTTTGTTCTTTCTATTCCCATCATTTACTTATATTGTTTTATTCTCTTCATTTTGGTTTATTTACATATCATTATGGGTAAAATCATTCCCAGTGACTAACGTTTCATACCCATAACTAGTTTCTAGCCCATGGGGATTGGGAATGCCTTTCCGGCCATGTCACAGATCGGCTTAGGGGGACCGATTTAGGGTCAAACCAGGGTGGTTCATGCCAAAATAGCATCAGAGGAGGCCCTTGTTAATTGGGATGTCTTGTAGATGAAGAATAGGATTTTCGGGGCTCATTAGGTATGTTACGGGTTAGTGTCTAATCACCACCACTCGTGGCGAGACCTGAGTTACCAGGTGTGGTTTGGGAATTGAGTTCTTTTTTCGATCTGGTTTGTTTTAGATTGAGGGATGACAATGGAGGCAAGATGAGGTTACATCGTGATTTCACATGGAGTAGTGACCCATGTGGGGTTTGATTACATGGTTAAATTTCTTCTTAGTTATTGAAACGTACATGGGGCATGGCCCACTACCAGGTCGCTAGGTTAAGCATGACTACTAGTCTCTCAATCCATTATTTCAATGCAAGTTAAGTGTTGTCTTTGTTCGGATTGGTGTGATCACATTTTTGAAAATGAAAAAGGGTTTTTGAGATGACAGTGATTTATTTTAAATGGATTTAAATTTGTGATAAAGGTTTTTAAAACTAAAATCTCTTAGTCTAATAATCTGATTTTTTTCATGGAATTTTTAGAGAAAAGTTTTGGGTGCAACCTCGTGTAATCTCTAAGAACATTCTCACATGTGAGGGAATGTATAGAAAGTGTGTGTTAGTGTGTATTCATGAAAGTAGATGCAGACATGTGGAATGGTTCATGGGATTAATGGGGTGTGTACTTGTAATTAATGGATTGACCATGTTTTTCTAAAGGGATTTTAAAAAGGGAAAATGATTTTTTGGAAATTAAATTTTGTTTTAAAAGTGGGCTTGGTATTTGGAATGTGTCCTTGAAAGAAGGTGGTTTTGTAATCTAAAATAAAAAGGGAAGTTTGGGTTGTGTTTGTGTTTGTTTGGTTTTTAACTAGTAGTTTTTAAATGAAGGCATTTTCAATGATGTTTCTTTGGCTTTATTTTGGTTTTGGATATGTGTTTTGTAAGTTGTTTAGAAAATGCCACCCAGAATGTTCCCAATGGTTTCTGATAAGTCATGACCATTTTTTGATCCATCTCAGAAATTGTTTGTCCTTAACATTGATCGAGGTCCATTAAAGGCAGTTATGTGGTTTGAAAAGGTCGAGTGTGTTTTTGGAATTTGGGAACTCCCGATGCTGTCAGAGTGTGTGCCGTTTTGGGTATGTTCAAAGGTCCATCTTTTGAAGAATGAGAGTTGTTCGCCCCACCATCACTAAAAGTTGGGATGATGTTGGATTTCTTTAAATCTGTCTCCATCTGAAGGTTCATACCTGAAGAGGAGGAGATGAGGAAAAGTGAAGAGCTAATGCATATTCAATAAGGCCAATGGATAATGAAGGCATATATTGACAATTTCAAGGAACATGTGTGCTTTTCTCCAGAGGTAGTGTCACATGATTTGATGAAGACTTCCTTCTTCAGGAGGGGTTGTCGTCCAGTGATCAAGAAGAAGGTCCTACCTTCTAAGGACAATCGTTTTGAGAAGCTGGTGGATGAGGAATCCTTAGCGGAGTTTTTCTCCAGAGTGCATATGGTCAAGAATCCTGCATACCCAGTTGCTCGTATAGGTTCCCCATCTATTGAGCAGGAGGTGCTAGAGGGACCTGTTTCTAAAGAATCCACTACATTGGTTCCAACTTCCAGTTCGTCAGACCATTCAGTGGTGTGCCACAAGTGTGGCCGGTTTGGGCATGTGAAGCCATCACGTTGCATCCCTCTGAAGATGTGTCATTGTTGCGAGTGTCTGGGGCATCTAGAGAAGTTATACAGGAGTCGTCACCTAAATATTATGCTATTAATAGAGGTATTCTAGCTACTGACTATGAGGCATGAGATGCTTCAGCCGTCAGAGCCCCAACCATAGGTCTTGGGGTGAAGCTCACACACAGTTAAGAGTTTCCAGGAGTGTAAATCCTCAGTTTAGGTTTTGTGTTCTGTGTTGGCAGTGGAGCATTTATAGTATTTTTTTTTGTTTTCAGCTATTAAATATTTGATTCTATTGTAAGTTAATTTTTGTTTTCATGAAGTTATGATGGAATCATTTTAGTATAATGCAGTATGTATTTTTGTTGTGGATGTGGTTTTTTGAATCATGTGGTTTTATTAAAAGTGTGTTTGGCCCATGTATGGGTTTATGTTTGTTTAGTGGTGTTTTCTTGGAGTTGTAAGGGCCTGTGGAAAAATCTATGATTGTGGTTATGCTCAGGTTCATTGTTGGGTTATGTTCTATTTGGGAGATTTTTCTATAGTGTTGGGGGTTTTTGTTTTGGGTCAAGAGTTCCAAGTTTTAGCAAAGGTGTTGCTCGCTCGTTCTATAGAAGTTAGTTTAGATTGGTTAGGAGTTCTTGCATCAGCCCCCCTTCCTAGGGTGGTATGTTTGGGTGTTAAATTTCCGCACTAGTTGAGTTATTATGGTGGAAAGAACACTCTCATTTTCTCCCACTCTCTTGTATTTTGGTTTCTTCCAGTTTAAATCGGGCATGGATTCTTGTTTTTTCTAATGTTTGGCTGGGTGAATTTTTGGGGGCATAAAGTTTTATTTGCGGGGAGAATTTTCAAACCCATATTTTTTTAATTTTTTTTCTTTCATGGCTTCGGTAAACCTCATTGAGGATCAGGTTGAGCACGTGTCTAGATTTTTGATGTTTAATATTTTTTAATGGGTTTTAGACCCATGAACGGTCACTGGATGGTGGGTTGTAGCTGTGCGATCGACATAGGTGTCGTGAAGGTGTTTATCGCTCGAAAAAAATTATGTTATATTCAAATGAATGAAGTAAAATGTTTAAAATGTAATAATAATTATAAATTATAGTGGATATGATAATGTTTTTATTAATAATGGTTAATACTATTTTAGTTATTTAAATTTTTTTATTAATATAATTGTTGAAAAATTGTAATTTAATTGTAATTGTTATTATTTATATTCAATTTTTTATTAACTTTTTTATCATTATTTGTGGTTTTATTATTATTAACGTTCTTTTTATTATTATTATTATTGTAAAAATATTATTATTGTAAGAATGAAAAAAACAAAACCTATCCTAATCCCGTCACCCCCCCACTTCTCCCCCTACGTAGTGGCACAGCACACGACCCCCACCCCTGACTACCCTCCCTCATCACGGAGTCCTTGCCCTCACGCCATCCTCACCCTCACCCAGAACCTCCAACCTTATTTTCTTGCTCATTCTTGCACCCAACATCACCGTGGATCTCGGCCACCACCACCCTCAACACCCGTCGACACCGCTTTGTCCCTCTGCACCACTACCCTTTCCGTTTTGGCCTCCCTTGGATCTTTGACTAATTACCCTTCTCCCAGCCATCCAGCTCTGGCCACCCTCATGCTAGTCGCTCTGAAAACAGCCACGACCCCTACATCCACCTCCTCCGCCCTATGCAACTGACCAGTCCCCCCTCTTGCTCTGGCCAGTGGCACCTCCAAACTATCATGCTCTGACCAGACCTTCTTTCCGACCGTGAACCCCTCTATCAGTGTTCCATTGGTGTTCATGAGGTTTTCTTTCCTTCCACTAAAGTGGTTTCATGGTTGCACGCCATTGAGGTAGGAATTTCCATACCATTCCATTCCAGAGAAATCTATTGGTGCTTCTGTTTCTAGAAATATATTATTTTTACTTGATTCACTACTTAATGATATAGCTAATTAGTCCATTATGATGTTTATAGATTATTATAACATGCTAAAAATAGTTACTGATGTGTTTCTTCTTTATGTTTTTGCATGTTAATTCCCAATTTTTTTAATCACTTAGTGAATTTATCATGATGTTTTATTGAGAGTATAATTTGTTAAAACTATATTTCTAAGTGAATCTCTAATTATGTCTATGTGCGCATGTGTCCAATGTTTTTAGTTAAATTTCATTTGGGTTTTAAATAGTGAATTTAGATGTTATATGTGGTGGGAAATATATTTAGAAAGTGTTTGTACATGATTATATGGTGAAAGAGTATTTTCTAAATGATATGGTTATGTTTTCATGTGTGCTTCATTAGGGTAATTCTTGGAAGTGGATTTATGATTTTTCAAAAATATTTTGAAATGTGATTTCAAAGGCACTTGAGATGCGAATGAATTGGTAGTGGGTTTTTACAAAGGGGTTTTAAAAATTGATTAATTAATGGTAAATTCATTTGAAAAATGTTTTTTGTGTGCCTCTTGGAATGTTTGGTGTGTCACTAGATGTTAGAACACCCATGGGTGCACTAGTTGCACACATGGGGTTGTCATCAAAGGAAGGTGATTCTTTAAATTGGTGTTTCTTTAAAAACATGTTTCCTAAATGGTTCTAGTTTTCCAAATGATGTTGGTTCCTATAGTTTAATTAATTAAATCTTGGGTGGATCTGTGGTGGTGCACAAACACACACATATAGGTATGTATATATATATATATATATATATATATATATATATATATTCCTTGCACATATTCCCTCAGGGTGTGGGGAATATGTTCAATGAATTAACGGTATATATATATGTATGAGAATGTATGTGTGTCCTATTGTTGGTTTTTTTTCATCGGACACTTCAATAGCTGAAGTGTCACGACATGCTACGTTTCCTTCTTTGAGGTAGGTTTCCCTATGAATTAGCATTTAAATAAAAGAATTATTGATTTCTTTTTTTTTCTCATGTTTATTTAATGCTTGTTAGTAATTTAGGGATTTTAAAATTATTTCTTATTGTGATGTAAATTAAGATCCTTTCTATTTTAATTTCATGAAGTTGTTTTATTAAATGTTCTAATTAAGTGTTTGGTGAAATACCCCTTTGGCCATTGCAAATGCTGTTCAGATTTAAAGTGGTGAATTGAGATTATTAAATGGGTTTCCAAGTGTGTCAGCATTTCAATAGAATGGCGTGTGTTCATTCTTTTGGAAATGATTATTTAAGGCCCGTTTGGCCAGGTTTATGTAAAATGAGGTTTTTTCTTGGGAATTGGTTTTCTAAATGTTATGATAAATGTTTGAGTGTTTTATATGTAAAGGACTGGTTGAAACATTTGAATGGTTATTTGGGAAAACCCTAATTGGGTTGGGTCTCTTGCCTCTTTGATTGATCATGAGATGGGAGAGTCCTCAGTACGGGACATTCCTTGTATAATAATTATTTTAAGAAAAGGACTACACTTGAGGTGGCTGGAGTGGTGTCGAGTTTTGTTTTTTGTTTGGTTATATATATGTTTCTTGTTATTTGAAATGTATTTCACACCCTATTGAGAACCATACATTGGAACCAAACATTGTAAAGAGGTTTACTGAGAATGATTGCTGCACTTGTTTAGATAACGCCCTGGCTTGTGACCCTTAGTACAAGGTTTGCTCTACTAGGGGATTGGACTCCTAGGTTAGGCCTGATTAGAAAACACCGAGCGTTTGGGCATTATGATGTCATCGAGAGTAGTCATTCCTTCATAATGAGTCACATGTATTAGTATGTTTTGATTTTCTTCTCAGTTCTTAGGATTTACCATGTTCTATTGACATTAGTACAGTTAGTTTTGTTTCCCTCACTATATGAAGTTATACCCATTGTTCTTAGTTTTGGTGTTTTCTTGTAAATTTTTAAATGTGTGATTGCTAAAGAACATTTCAAGAAAAATGTTTTAAATGAACAATCACTCTTTAATTTTCACTTTTATGAAAAATGAACAGTTCATTTTTGGTCTCCTTTTCATTCCTCCTCATGCACCTTATTTTAAACTTGTGGGAAATGGATTATGATTGTGATTTTTTAACTTAAAAATGAAAAGTGTAGAAAAATTCATTATTTGTCAATTGTATTTCCAACCTAAAATCAATGTTTTCATTATTTAAATAATGTGATTTGGGAATATATTAGTCGGGCCTACCTACTAAGTTTAAATACTCATGGAAATAACATTTTTTAGTTTTTAGTTTGTCTTGCAGGTTACTACTATAGTTTGGATCATCTTGGGCGATGTTTGGTTTTGATATCAGAGAGTAACCCATGAAGTTACGTGGAGTATTAGTCATGGAAATGTTAGTCCTGTTTTAGTGGTTATTTTTTTTCATGTTGTTTATTTATGTTGTTTTATTCTATTTATTCTGGTTTATTTATTTATTTTTATTGGCCAAATCGTTCCCAATGACTAACTTTTGATTCTCAACACTATTTTCTAGTATGTGGGGATCAGGAATGCCCTTTGGGTCGTACATCGTATCAGCTTGGGTGACTGGTTCTGGGTCAACCTGGGGTAGTTCGTGACATAATTATTATTTTAGACAAGTGTTTTGGTCATTTTAACCCATTTCCTTTTTGTTTAACCACCATATAAACCCAATTTTACCTCAATAATTGTAATTAATTTTAAATATTTTCTGTATATATTTTGACCAAAAATTTTGTTTACCAAATTAGATAATAAAAATTATTATGATTCCAAATATGTAACCAATTTTTCCAAATTCCATTCATAGAAGTATAAAAGTTTAATTTAAAATTAATCTCATAGATGTGATGAAATAAAGGGGTTTCAATGAAAAAACATTAAAAAGTATAAAATGTTTTTAAATAAACATTCAATATCAAGATGATTAAAAAGAAATAAATTGTATTAACAGATATATAATTGAAATAGTTCTCTTTTGAAACCATTTTTAAATGTAATTTAACTTTATAAATAATTTAAAAAACCAATCCTTTTCACTTAAAATTTAGTATTTTTAGTATTCCTCTAAAAACATTATCATTTCATAAGTAACAAAAAAAATTCATCCTAATCAAATATTTGAATGATGATTTAAAAAATGAACTATATTTTAAAAATAAAATTTATGAAAGTGCCAAAATTTATTTTAAAAATTAAGTATTAAAAAAGGTGATGAAACTAATTTTTAAAAAATATAGTTTTAAATGTAAAATATGATTTATTCATATCTCTGATATAGATAAATAAAATGACTGTTAAATTGTAGATTAAATAAATAATGTTTAAAATTTTATTAAAATCATTCCAAAAAATTGGATTGTTTAATTTATTTATGTGAAAGATTTTTGTTTTCATAAAAATTATCTTTCAGAAATAATATTTCCAACACTTTCATATAGTTTTTATTTTCATTGATAAATTATCATTCATGAAATAAATAATTATATATATTGGTAAACCATATATTCTCATAATTTAGTTAAGACTTTATATACTCTCCATTATAATGGTTAGGAGATTACTATCATTTTAAATAATAATTTTTTAATAGTATGTCCTTTATCATTTTAACTCAGTGTTATGTGTAACGCAGGATATAATTACTGTCGTATCTAATAAAAATATTTATAAGAATAAATTTATTTTAAAAATATATTTCAAAAATTATTAACGTGAGACATTCTACCCCCATTAAAATTAATTTCAACATCTCAATTCTTCACTTCAATGCCAGTAATTGAGTATACTTCTTTCTCATTATATCATCAAGTTACCATACAGCTCTCCCAAGCTACTAGTTTCATAAAAAACATTAATGATGTTATTGTTCGTGAATCCAATCCAATTCCCTCCATGATCTAGGATGACATAATATTTTTCCTTATAATAAAAATAATGCTTCTTTGTTGAAACCTATGAGTTCATTACATTTGATGGGTCAGGTACATACTTCCTTAGGAGATACACAAGGAACACATCGTGAACCTAAAACATTTTTAATGAAATATCTAAGTGAGAATATATGATCCCAATACTATAAATAATTTCAAAGGGAGAAATATACCATGATATTAGTTTTCCCTTCTTTCTATCAAAGATAAATTAATTAGAAATTCATTCTCACTAACTTTTAATTTAAGATCACATCAATGATTATCTGAATAACATTTTTTCCAACATTTATCTTAGGTTTTATAGAATGGATCTAACCTCTTATTTAATTTAAATAGATATATAAAGTCAAAATAGATTTATTTATGAAAATTTATTTATATACATTTGACTTATACACTTATTTTCATAATGGGATTCATAAGGATCCATTTGAATTCTCAAGTTAAAGCTCTTATTACAATAAAACTGAATGTGAATAAGGTGTTTCACAAAAAAATACTTTAAAATACATAAGTATAAGTATCATATAATATCCTTTAGTGTTTGAATTTCCCTTACAGACTGATCATCTCTCTGCATTTGACACATAGTGCTGAAACTCAACTATGTATCATGGTCCTACAGAAGGCTTCACCCAAAAATTAATGTAAACATCATGTCTTGATTATACATAATTTAATGTGTAACCCCATGAAACTTTACCACTTTCTTATTATATATTCTAGAAAGATGATCTAGGGAGAAATATTATCTTGTAGTAATGAAGTGTGCTGACTTCATATGTTGATCAACTAAAACCAATAATTACATAAACATCAATGATAATATAAATCCTAAAGTAAATGAATACCATTAATAATATGTCCAAAAAGTGTAAAGGATTTCATTCTCAAATACAAATGTCACTAAATATTAAAGAACTAAGGGGTTTTATTTGAATACATTAATATTAAAAAATCATTAATCTTTATAAAAACTTATCACATAAAACCTCAAAATGTGTGTCGATTAATTTGAACTTATTATCAACCATATACTCATAAAACCATTATGAGGTTCATAAAATTTATGTCAATATTCAATGGATATATATACACTTAGAAAATATTATACATCCTTTATTAATAATATAATATCTTGTATTATACATGAAAATTGTAATTGAAATATTGGTTTCATCCTTATACTAAAAGAATATCCAATGTGATATAATTATTCTAGAGTGTATGTAGATGGATATAATCACATGAAACGCTACTAAAAGAAGAAAAATAATATTTTCATAGGGATCATTAATACAAAATCAAACATGAAATTCCCAACTATGGAGGGGGGATATGTTTTTTGGGATTTTTCTGGATTCACTTAATGCATTATGATTTTATAATATTTCCTATCACCCTTTTTCATTAGCAGTTGTTTTGGAATATAGTCTGCATTATCCCATATATTGGGGTATTGATTCTCATAATTTACAAACTACAAGCACATGAATGATTGGAGTGGGGGTAGTTCATTTTTTTGAGATATCTTTACATTCATTTCTTTTACTACCCTCTTCACACTTCTTCTATATTTTTTCTCAATGTTTAGGATTCCCACAATTGAAACAGATTTTTATTCCTTTCAGATACTCACCTAATCAATTCATCCCAAATATATAAGGAATATGAGTTTGAAACTTTTTATTCACCATATTCGAAATATCCATCGAATTTAAATGTATCCCTATCATATTTTTCTTATAAACAAAACCAAGAGGTTTTCTAGTTATTAATTACTCTTTTATTTCACATGGAATGATTTCTTTATGGAAACTGAATCCCTCTTGTGTAAAACCATTTAAAAAATTGTTTTTATCCACTAAAGAACCCATTAACCATAATTCATGATGGTTATAACACCGAAATAACACATCTCAAGTCTTTTGGATTTTCCTCATAGGTGCCAATAGATTTAACATCATTCTTTTTAAGCTCATGTAATTCTTTCTCCAATTTTGTAATAATAATATGAGGGACCAAATTATTGAAAATAGGTTACTAAAATCATGAAACTTAATATATTAAATTTCTTCTAATTTCATCATTTACTTATAAATTATCTACCATTGTTATAACTCACCTTCAAAATAGTAGACAACCAAAATGAATTTTGAATGCTATGAACACTATTGAATAGAAAATATTTTTTTAGTGTTACTAATCTATTTATCAACAACTATAGGATCAATATAACCACTAAAATAAGGTAGTAATTGTTTTATGAGGGACTCAATAGAATTTAGTTACCTACAATTCTTATTTGGATACTTATTATGAATTATATATTGAGAATGTTGTCTGAGAAAACAAATGATATTTTTTATTTAACCTTCCAAAAAATTCTGTTAATCAATAGAAAAATCATTTCATTGTTTATTTAATTCAGCTATTAAAATGTTCCTTTGGGTTACATCCTTATTCTAAAACCAAATAGAATATATAAAGTAACAATGATTTTAGTGAGGAACCAAAGAATTATAAAAAATCACTTATAAAATATTTAAATAAAGAACCTTGTTTTTAATATATGAAACCATATGTTTATCCTGGTTCATTCATAGTCATAGCTTATTTAAACCCATCATGATGGTTCATAAATAGTTTTTTAATTTTCAAATCATATACCCTTGGAGTTTCAAACATGGTGTGTTGCATGGCCTGTTACCATACACTAGGTGACAATCGAGTCCAGCTCAATTTGAGATTTTTGTAGTTATTAACACTATGTACCTTTGTCCAAGAGCTACATCCAATCATAGAATCTTGAAAGGAATTTAATTTTATGGAACCGACTAAAAATATTTTTTAAACAAAATTCCGAGAAATTTTCTATACTTTAACTAAACCTTAATCATATCCTTAAACACATATATATCTATAGCATATGAAATATCCCTTGGGCTTGTACTAATGTTTTCTCATCCTAGTTTCATATGGTTAAGTAAACCTTTCATTTGATACCAATTATAAATATTTGGGATTCTTCTATATATATATTACATATTTTAGATGAATATTCAATACATTATACAAATACACAATGAAAGACCATAATCATTTAGTTTTGTCAAATCTTATGTACAATATATTCTAATTTTTTTAATGATATTAAATTTCTATGAACAATATCATCAAATTTATTACTATTCAAATACAAAACCTTATTAATATAATTCTTCATAACCTAGGGTGAGGAAACATATAAATGTGTGATATTAGATGCTTTAAAAGGGGAAAAAGTGATATATTTATATAACGTGAGGATATTATTATGATAACCTGATAATCACATTTGAAAACCATTCCTTGAAAATCATAGATCATAAAAATGTGTTAGGACATAAATATTGGTTGTTCATAGGACATGAATCATAATGGAATCAAAGAATATGATCCCTGAGTTCAAAAATTGGCACAATTAAATTATTTTTTGACTAAAAATCATTTAAACTGTTTTTAACATGTATAAATAAAGATAAGAACATTAATTAAGTTAAGGAAATTAAATATGTCCCTTGCATAAAAATATGTAAATGAAACCAATTCTATTCATAACATAATAATCTCAAGGAAGGGGATTAGAATAAAACATGTATTCATGTATGAAAGAAGAAGAAAAAGGTAGTTAAAATAATTAGTATTCCGCTTAAAGATGGGTTTTTACAACATATGTTGAATTGGTGGGGAAAGAATGCCTTATATCACTTTGAAAATATATTAGTTGGACATAGAAATTTCATGTCTCTAAGACAATATAGGTATGAGGGAGCAAGTTTCAGGTCTTATTTTCCTCAACTGATGAAGTATTGAGGTAACAGGGTGTTAGATGCTATTTTAGAGGATGATGGGATTAAATCTACCATATTCAACATAAATCTATAATGTTCTTCAAGTGATGATAGATTTCGAATAATTTTTCATGTTGCATCTTGGGATATTGTTAATCCTCAGTTGGGAGATGTAGAGAAGGATTTTTTCAATGTATTAGCATTGAAAAGAGATATTTTTACTTCAATGGTAGTTGTGATACCTATGGTGAAATTTCCTATTTCCATTATGTAGTATACGCTATAATTTTTATGATATTATTTGTATAAAATCCCAACCAAAATGATAAATAGAACAATTTGTTGTGTTTTACCCTAATTAATATCATAAGAGAAACATGGTTTTGTACAAGGGAGGAGTTTTGAAGGGGACATTAGTATATAAAAGGATATAGTGGATGATTTAATAAAAGGACAGTTGGATTCAATTTCATAATAAAGGTGGACCTAGAAATATCTTTTTATAGATTCGAATGGAGAATTATTATTAGAGTCATGCTTAATGATTTCTTTCATGAAGGGTTATCTGATCTTTTTTTAGGTTTTATTCTTCCCTGTAGCCTAGGATCTCACTCATGGGGAATAATTTTGTCTTCTTTTAATGGGTTCATTGTGTAAGACAAGGCGACCCGTTATCCTTTTACTTGTTTATCATGGCACAAGAAGAACTTTCCTGAAACATTATATGAAGTTTGGGGAAGGATATATCATGCCTTTTAATACTATATTAAATATTGGAATGATATCTCATGTTTTATTTGCTGATTACTTGTTAGTTTTTACTAGTGGAAGGAAAAAATCAATCATTGGGTTCAACAAAATCATGAGATCCAATAGAATTTTTTGTGGCCAATGTGTCCACCAAAGGAAAAGTAGTTTTTATATTTTTATAAAATGTTCAAGAATATGTAGTAACATAATTGAAGAAAAACATGGAATGAAAATAAAGAAAAAACTAATGGAATATCTTGGGGATCCTATCATAAATGAGGGATTAAAAAGTTTTTTCTTTAATGGAACCATTATGAAGATCATGAGGAGGATCTATAATTGGAAAAACATATTTCTCTCATTTGGAGAAAGGATCACTTGGATTAACATTTTTTTACTCAATTACCATTTATAAGCATTCTATTACCAATGCTCTATAATGGATAATCATCAAGATGGAGATTATTATGAATATATTCTCGTGGGATAGAAATCAGGAAGGAAAATTCCATTTTTTATTATTACATCACCTATCAAATCCAATTGATAAAGGATGAATTAATCTGTGGATTATTTCAGAAATAATAAACTCCATGAAAGCAAAGGTGGTGTAGGAAAGCATTTAATGGAATTACATATGGGAATTATTTATAAGAGATGGATGTAGAGAAGAATGGTAGGAAATGGTTTGCAGATCTAGAGGTCTCTCTAGTTTTTCTTACTACATGGTTAAACACATGGATGTTTCAAAGGATAAATATAGATGGGTGATCAGGCATGGTGAAGTTAACACTAAAAGAAAAATACCATATACTAATGGTTTGGATCCATTGTTATAGGTCTACAAACCCTTAGTATAGCCTATACTAACATGATAGGGGACCATTGTCTAGTTTGGTATTGGGATAGGTCTATACAAACCGTTCTGAGAAAAAATGTTAGTACATACCTATACCACCAATATTTGGTATAATTCATATGAAAAATTGAGACCAATAGTTTCATAAAACAATTGGTATAGGAAATTTAAAAAAAAATTCTTGGTTTTGATCCCACCCCCTACTGTTAATAATCCAACGACCTAACCACTAACTTAACATGATTTTGTAGACATAATTTTACACATATATATACATTTATATTCATAATTATTTTAAAATTTTATTTATTTAATGTTATTTGACAAAATATTCCATAAAAAATATTTATATATACCAACAGTTCTCAAAACTAATTATTTAGACCAATACCAATGGTTTTGAGAACAGTTGGTATATGTTATTTTATTTTATAAGCTATAAAAATGGTTTTGGTGAAACTATTGAAATAGGATGGACCTATACCAATGGTTTTTTCCCAAAACGTTAGTATATAGTCACTATAATGGACCAATACCAACTGTTTTTGTATACCAATGGTTTTGGCCAAAACATTTATATAATTCCAAATTAGTGACCTATGCCAACGATTTAGGATAAAATATTTGTATAATTCCATATAAGTGACCTATAAAAACATTGTTTTTTCCAAATAGTTGGTATAAGTCCAAATTAGTGACCAATACCAATATTTGTTTCCAACACGTTGGTATAGGTCTTATTTCTGGTAGTGTAATTTTTGGATGGTTCAATGGGCTAGGGAAGATCTATTATATCCTAGATTCTTGGACCCAAACCCCACTTTATATGAGGCTAATTAATTCATTAATTTAATTAATGATGTATTAAATGAGGGATATACATAATTATTTGGGAACATATTCTTTGAGGATGAACCGAAGAGGTGTGTTTTTTTCATCATCAGGGTCATTCAGTAGTAATATTTATGGGGATTAAATGTAGGTATGGATTGTGATTTATAATTGGGAATCAAATATTCGGTACAAGTAGGTTCCATGATAGATGAAATTCCTTTTTCATAGAAATAGGAATGGTTATATTCCAATTTATGAATATGTGAAAAATAAAGGAGTGAGGCTCGATTCCAAATGTCATTTTTATGTTCTTCAACAAGAAAATTCTTCATGGAACCTACATTTTAAGGTGAATCGATGAATGTAAGGTGGAGTTTTTTGGAGAATGATATGAACATACATGTGGATGGGGGTTCTATGAAGAATTATACTAAAAAATAGTTCAACCGGGATGGGTTTCTAGCAGTGGAGATGAGGGATTGTGTATTGATATTTTCTATAGTGTGTTGGTATACCTTAGAGGCTATAAAAAGGAAGAGAGAGGGTATGAAGGTGACACATATCCTAGTCTATGTCAAAATGATGTTTCTGGAGGTAGATATTAGTACACTTATTCCTGGAGGAAGAATCATTCCCCCCTTATGATTCCTTATTTTAAGATACTTCTCCACTATAGAGGGTTGAAGAATTTATTATGGTTGATGGATCAAATGTAGGTCTCCTGATATGAGGAAAAAATTAAATTTGGAATGATCTTGTATGATTGGGGTGATGTGAGGAGGTGGTCTGGTGTGAGAGAATAATGATTCAGTGATTTTGGGCATTAGTAGATTCTAGGGGAAAGATAACTCTATTGAAGAAGAGGTCAGAGAATTGATATATGTACTCTTACTATGTTTGTTGTATGAAACCTTGATCTCAGAATTTGAATTTGACATGGCTATGTTAGTCTGTTTTCTTGAACGAATGGTCTATTTTCTTTGGTAAATTCTTTACCATATTCAAAAGTTTAAAATTCTGGTTAATTAGGATACTCTAGTTAGGTATTCAGGGATAGAAGGGAATAGTGTGGCAGATGCTCTTGCTAGTAAGGGGATGCTAGATGAACACTTCATTTTATACACATAGTTTATGTCACTTCCGTATGATTGTAAAATTATTGTATGAGGGGACTCTCTCAGCCTCCACCATTTCAGGACTCTGTGAGTGGAGTATATATCTGGATTTATGCTTCACTATTTTAAGGTAATATAAAGTAAACATTTAGTGAGCCAGGTTCACATATAACATATTTACTCATGATTTTCCATCTTTTCCCAAAGTATTTGGGGGGAGATGTAGGTCCCACATATAATATAGTGAAAAAATAACTATGTGTTCCACAAGATCATAAAACAGTGATCATATCATAACCCATGAATTAAAATGGGTTTCAAAAACATTTCATTATATAATAACCTAGGTAAAATTGATAGGTTTCATAATCATTTTATCATTTCATCATAGCACAACCCGTGAAAAAAATGAGGTTTCATGATAATTTTATCTTTGTGTAAACCAGGGAAGAGAAATTGGATTCATAAACATATTCTCCAGATAAACCATATGGAGAGGAATATATAAGGTATCCTTGGTATTGATACCCACCATAACATAAGTTATATCAATAGATGACATCTTAGATGAAGAATGACTCTAAATGATCACATGGAACATTTATTGATGAAAAATTAATTTTCATTGGAAATAAATTTATAAAACTAAAAAATCATAAAAAATAGTAAAAATAATTTTCTTTGAAAATAACAGTGAAAACATATAAAAGATTCTTCAATGATAATAATGGTCTTGATTGAAAAAAATATGTTCATGTCATATATATTAAAACAATGATTACTTTATCATTTTTTTGTAAAATCAAAATGAAATTTATTTATAAAAAGACATAAATATTGCTTTCAAAATGTATTTCAAAAATTTGTAAATGGGTAAAATTTTATTTAATTAATAATTTGAAGAATTATGAAAAAAATTTGAAAACCTTTTTACAAAACATGGTTTTGGTGGAAAAAGTTTTTTTTGACCAAAGAGAGAAAATATTTGGATTCTTAATAAAACCATTTTATATATAATTATATGTATTGAAGAGTTTTAAAATGGTACAATTACCTTAAAATATGATTAATAACCAGATTTCAAGAAAATCTATTATAATATTTGATAGGTAGGACATAATATCTCAAAATTGGATACTTAATCATATGTAATCGTGATAAAAAATGAGATTGTGACATAAATCCATTACCACTTTGGTTACATTTGAAATATAATTACCATGAAATGAAAAAAATAAATTGGATATATAATCCCCATTATATTTCCAAGAATACTAAGAAAAAATCATTATTAGTATAGAATTCATATAAAATAAATAGATGTTGAATGTGGCGTGTGTCTCACATAATTTAAAAGTGAGACATAAATCTTTTTCCATAAGTCTTGAAATCCATTGTAAATGTTAGAAACACCTATATAATATATATATTAATAAATATATTTTAGAAAAATATTATATAATTTATAGCATATTTATTTTATATATGACCATTAATTACATTTTTATTAGAAATATGTTGTTAAAATTGTGTTTGAGGTAATAATAACTTTGTTTTTCATTATATTATAATTTTTTTATTTTCAACCTTCTTAATTTTATCATTGTTAAATCGTCTACATAATAATTATCATGATATTAATATCATATTAATACATAAATTATACTATTAAAACCATTCATTAAATATAGTTTGCAAAAATGAAGTACGTTACAATTATGGAGAAGGTAGGTTGTATGTACAAATGAGTATCATTTCCATTTTTCATTGATCATTACAGAAATCAGTAATGCAATAATTTATAATAAAATAATGATAATAATATCATAAATAACATGATATTTCTTTAAATATACATATATATATAAACCATGTGGTTTTGTGATGAATAGAGGGAGTCACATCGCTTTATGAATGCAGTAGTCTACACATACTGGAATGACAATATCATCAATCAGTGTGTCAAAAGGTAAGAAATAAAAGGATATATTTTATTTTTAGGATGATAAATGATTCATTTAAATAGTAATTATTACATTTATATAATAAATATTCATTAAAAGTTTCCTTTTTATCTTCTAATGTAATGAATTTGTTATAAATGAATCACATCACTTGTAGAGGCGATAGTCCATCGTACACACGAGCACTATTATCATATCCACTATCGATTAGACATTAGGATTTATATGATATAATTAATTTATAATTACAATTAAGTTATAAATATTGCTTATATACTTTATATCCATCATCATACCCTACCATTTGAGTTTGAAATGGAAAAACGATTGAAATCAATCAATGAGGCGGTAGTTTTCCATACCCACGAATAGTGATTTAGTAACTCATTTGATAGAAGTAGATATGGTTATAAATAATTCCATTAAAAACAAAATATCATTATATTTAATATACTTTGGTTATTACATCATCATGTTTTAATAATAATTTAATATGGCGGAGGATGAACTAAAATAAAAATAATCTTTGAAGAATGTTTCCTCTTCTTCAGATAACATCATTAGGTTTTCACCAAAATCCATCCCAGGTTGGATTTCTGACCAAACTAAATATTATGATATTAAATAAGGTATTTTGTTTATTAATTTGGGTAGTTACTTATTAAACCAAAAATGGATTGAAGGTCTGAATAAGAGAGGATAGGGTGTGACATTTTATAAGTGATTTAAGTGACACACTTGAAATATTTTGAAAATAAAATGGTGTACCTATGTTTTTATCATTACAAACATGCTCCATAATGGAGTATTATTGACTCATAGACATGATAGTGTATAAATATTTCCATAAAATAGATTTTAGATATCATTTATGTCCATTTTTATCGTTATTATTTTAGTTTAACCCCATGTGTTAACCAATTTTTACATTTACAACGATAATTGATTTTACTCTTTTCACTGTTAGTTTTGGTAAAAAATGTACATTATAATATGTCAAAATTTACATTATTATGATTAAAAATATGGAATCAATATTTAAAAATTCAATTACCCTAAGGGGAAATTAATAATTTAAAATTATTCCCACTGATTGGATGAGAAAATATTTTTTCAAAGAGAAAATATTAAAATGTTTATAAATATTTTATAAAAAAATTGAATTTGAAAATTATTCCAATGTAATAAATTGTAATAGTACATATATAATTAAGAAAATATTAATTTCTAATCAATTTTTAAAATAATTTAACATTATACATAATTTAAATGAAACAAAAATTTTAAACTTAAATTCAGTATTATTCCCTATTAATGAAAAAAATTAATTGATTCAAAAGATTCTCAAAAAATTCACACTATTATAATTTTTTTTATGAAGATTTAAAATAGAACTTTTTTCTCAAATAATTTTTCTAAAATTGAAAAAATTACTTTTAATAGTAAGTGAAAAAGGCAAACCAAATTTTTAGTAAAATAATGTTTAAACATAAAATTGTATTTAATCATATATATATTTTATATAGAACACATAATATGAATAATATATATTTGAATTAATATGTACTATATTAATTTACATTAAATAATTCTCCAAAATTGTTTTTTTTAATTTATTGTGGTAAAACTCATTTTTTCCCTAAAAATTGTTTTCCATAAAAACATTTCATCAATTTTAGAATAGATTTAATTTATATTAATAATTAATTAGACACCAAATAACTCAATTTATATAGATGGGTAAATAATATATTTTCATAATTTATTTAATCATATTCATACTGTCCATTTTAATAGATTGGGGATAACTGCAATTTGGATTAAAACAATTTTAATAGATTGTCATGTTCTGTTTAAAGTCATTATTGTTTGTTACACGAGATAGACTCAATATTGCATGTAATGAAAAATATTAAAAAGATTAAATTTATTGAAATCAAATATTTCAAAAATTCTCATGTTCTTACAATTTTCTTTAAATTTAGTTGTGATATAAAATTGATATAATTTGATGGATCCAATGATTTGATACTTATTAACAGTCCTAGTATATCATGTAGTCACCCTTTGATGGAGGTAGAACATGGGTGAAAAAATTTATTAATTATGTTCAACATAATTTTTTTTCTTCCTTTTGGTTGATAAAATCACATTCATTAGTTTAGGATTTTGGATCATTGATATGTTCCCTTAACACTAACTCCCATATGTAATAGATATAATATAATGTAATCATTGTAACATGATTTCTACAAGGTTCAAAACCAATGTGTGGAAACTACTCCATTTTTTATTGGTCTTTACCCATTGTCATGGATTATCTACTAATATTATTATAAATAATTACATGTGATGTGGGATATTTTTATCAAAACCCATGGATTTTTACACAACAACATTAAGTCTCACAGTGATAAAATTTAGAACTTCTCATCCGACATAAATAATATGAGTTACAGAGAAATTTTCTCATTCATATTCTTACTGAACATAATAAGTTAGATCAAAGAATATTACATGCCTCTTTATTCTATATGATATAGATCTTACCCCATAATCAAAAAAGGATCCCTTGTCTACTCATGTACACATCCTTAAGAACTTCAACTGCATAAGATAGTTATCAAAACTACTAATCTCAAATAATCACTTTAATAAAAAAATTCTAACGGACATAAGGTATTCACTAGATCCTCCTACTCAGTGGCCTTCCTCAAAATATCCAAAACATAATTTCCAATAGATACACTTTTGGATCATATGTATGATATGTTTGAAAATATCTCTCATTAAATATTTCTCAAACCTATTTTACACTAATGAGAGTAATAAACATCTTCACCCCTCTTATTTATATTATTTTTCTTCAAAAAACCAACTAATTTTCTATTCAGAACATGTTTTTGTAGATCCTTCAAGTCTTCATCAAGATTCTGTATTTCCCCAGACACTCACACAGATGACACAATTTTGGTTGTTGTATCGTTTTTTAGAGTTTATTTTTTCCTTAATAGTCTCACTTGCATTTATTATACTGGTGGATTCATTAATTTTTTGGGACTTTTCATATTTCCATAAATTTATATAAAGTATTAGTCTCATGAAAAAAATATTAATCCCCCACGATTCACTTATCTTTCCGTTCTATTAACTAATCATCTTGAAGTCAAATGAAATCCGTACCCATTTTTGTCTTGCCATTTTTCTTTTCTCCAAAAAAAATAAATATTTTTTTATTCTCTATTTGGGTTGGAATAATTACCCCGAAATAATATATTCCACAATAACTATAATATATCAATATTCAAAGCATTTTTATAAAACACAGAAGCAACAATTATGGTATATCACTAAATGTTTAGCATGATTGAGTTTAGTAAACATATATATATTTCATAAATAAATACACAAAAGGTACAATATCAAATTCTACATCTTCTTTTCTAATTTGGAAAATAAATAAAACCAAGTTTTACTATGTTTAATTACTTTAAATAATAACACTTGTCTTATCTGATTTGAAACTCTATTTTTATCCTAGATGTCGAGTTTTAAATTTTTTCATTTTTAGAAAAACAAATAATAACAAAAAAAATCTTCTCAAATGATATTCTAAAAAATAGGCTTGGATAGTGGATTTTCAATGATTCATAATGTTTTAAACATTAACAAAGTTATTTAGTATCATCCTATTTTCTTTCTTTTTCAAAATTATTGATTATAAAAAACTCAGATTTTCCACATTGAGGAACTCAAAATTTTCATATGCTTTGATGTCATATATGTAGTCCTTGTATATATCTCTACACAATATTACTTTAAAATTCATTTGATATTTAAGTTTTAAGTTGGAGAAAAGTCATATTGATAACCTGAAAGTCTCAATTAATGAATTCAAATTCAAACATTTTCCATCGAGCTATACACGAGCTTCATCAAAATCATATTCTCATTCCAAATTCATATACAGATGTTGATTTTAATGAAAAATAATGTAGAGTATTATTTAATGGACACAAGGTCACATTCCATTACAAATTTCATAGGTCCAAAGAAATTCAAATTGGATATAGGAATAGTCAACCATTCTCTATATGAAAGTTATTCACCAAGAGATATGAAGTCACATGACATAAAACATTACCATTTTCTACACTCTAAATTAATGTTTTTAGATTTGATAATTTAATATTATAAAAAAAATACATTTTTATTTATCCTTCTCAAATCACATAAAAATATAATCCAATGGGTTTCCTCACTGATTTCATCATTCTATAATTTCAAAACTCCATGGAAGCATTCTCTACATCTAAAATATAATTGTTCCTTTACCAAGAATGTATCACTAATCTCTCTATATTCTAGATTCATCAATTTCACGTGTAAAATTATAGAAAAAATTCGAAATGTATGAACATTTATTTGAAATGACCAATATTAGAATGATTAGAACATTTAAGGGGTCATTCATATGGTGTCTAACTATTCTAACTGTATTACCCACATTATGTGGGACACCAATTAAGTTTCCTTTTCCAACCTAATAAAATTTATTATTTTTATATTAAATGGTATATTTAAACATACATTTACTCTCACTAATTAAAAACATATAAAACATCATCTTCGCACATTCAAAGGTCACTTCATGTTCCATAAATTTTAAGGATTATGTGGGCGAGACCATATGATATATAGTTTAATTTATTTTCTCTACAACCCATCTATCATGTTGTTTAATGTAGTACAACAAGAAACATTATATTGAGGGTTTTATACAGATCTATCTCATTCAGTAAATGAAATGTATTCAACATAGAGCTATGTTAGTAAACTAATAAAATCTTAAATACTAATATCAAGTAGGAGTTTTGTAGGGGATGAAATTTATGAATGAGTTCGATATAGGTAATATGGATGTCACTAAATATCATGTAAGGATATAAATACAGCCTCACATAGTCATATGAAATGATCCTCTATAATGTTATACCTTATATATTGGATGAATTTAGATGGCTTTGTTCTAGTACTAGGCTATTTTTCTAATCCCCTATGATACAATCATAAGAAATATGGGATTATGGATATACCTAAAGTATGAATCCTGGTGGTACCTAAATATATTATAATAACAATAATCAATCAAAAAATCTTAATTAATTACAATACATTTCTCTTATTATAGTGAACAGGAACATAACCCTTATGTGAACAAGGAGGATTCAAACACTAGAAACTCCAATGTAGATATAGATCATAGATAAGGGAATCAATTTATATGTCATGGAACACTTAAAGTAGATTATGTTATTTCTATATAGGCCATATTTCATTCAATTTAATTCCATCCAATAATGTATTAGTGTTTTACTATTTATGTTTTTACCATAATGACTATTTACAAATAGTTTAGTGTCATACAAAATTAACTTTCTGTTATGTAGTTTAGACTCATGAACCATGAACATTATTAACACATCATGAACCAAAATGACTATTTCTTGATATATTTTACATCATGGGATGGAATTATATTCTTTATGTCTTTTTTAATCCAAGAGTAAGATATAGTATATTAAAACTAATGTAGATAATAAGTTCTCACTCAATTCATCTAAAACATTAGGGGTTTCTACAAAGTATCATGGGAGTTTCTATAGCCAAAAATTATTCTCCATTGATAAAAAAGAAGATAAAAATGTTCTTATTAAATTATTGTGTGACATTATTTTGAAAAACCTCATGTTTGAGATGTTTTTGGAACCATTTATAATCGATTGACTTGAATCCATCAAGCCATATTAGATATTGTTCATCTTCAAAAAATTGATCTCAAATAATTATGTGAGGCGAAGGTAATTGAAACTAGATGGGTAAAATTCCTTTTTCCTATACATGAGAGTGTTATCTATCATATATGTTTATGATATACATCATGTTGTAAAAATTCCATGAATAAGTAAAAAATTATATCTAGACCAGGCTTGTTTTATATGTTCACTATATTTTTAATGATATTAGTTATGTGTTTTGAAGGAATCTAACTATTATTTTTCTATTGAATAATAGTTGGACAAATAATTTGTGTGGATATTGTACTCATGATAAAATTTATACAATTCAAATTATATGAATTTTTTCTCATTATTCATCAATATTATATGAGTTAATGTAAATCTAGTAATGATTTAAGATTTTAAAAAATTGATGATTGATCTGTTTTCCAACATCTTTGAGGGGAACAAATTAGACACATTTCATGAATAAATCTTTGGTGACATTGATAAACATAATTTTCTTGGTTGGGGAACTGTGGTTTGAAATTATAAGATCAATCTCCTACATAAATATTAAACCATATTATGTGTTATTGGGTATTAATTATAGGGGTTTATTGATGAAATTTGAATGTATGTAATAAGAATGCAATTTAATTATGAATTCTATAAAGTACTATATATATGACAACGAGATGTATCAAATTCTCCTGATTTAATTTTAGAGCTTTGTTATAAAATTCTGGGGGATGTAATCACTACAATTTACTTATTTTATAATATCAAGGGACTATCATCCTTTAATGCACCTATGGAGGAACCCATCACGGTGTCATATATAGAATAAATTTGGAGAATTCAGACCATCATTTATGATGAATCATGTTTCCGATTGATAAAGTTTTTCATTCCTAGATTGATCATTCTATATAACAATATTTTGGAGTTATTATGTTATAGTATAAATATATTTCTTTATAGCATCAATAGATGGAAGAAAAGGTTCACACTGATCATGGGTTTTATTAACATCATTGATTTACTCAAAACAATTATTAATAATTATAGAGAACACCATATGATGTGTAATGTGAATGACCTAAAATGATTTTCTAGATTTACCATGGATATAGTTTCATTTGTTAGTGCATATACTAAGGTGTTTTATGAACATAGAATGTGAGATAGTTTTTTATCTGATGAAAAATCATGTAAAACCCCTTACACATGATCATGAATGGGAATCGATTCATTGTTCTTGATGAAATAACTACCATTAAAATTTTTGATCAAAATAACTGAGTAACACTTAATGTTAAAACAAGACATTAGTATTAATAAGGATTATTCTATATATATAATGAGGGATTTGTATTCTTCTATGTTTTCAATGCGTCCTTTTAAAAGTGAGAATGAGTAATGAATAACTTCTTTCACTAGAGTCACCCCTAATTTGACCTTACTGAGAATCATATATTACATCCTTATACGTTTTAATATTTTAGTGGAACCTCCAATGTACATTTACCATGATTGGGAGGTTTCATAGAAGAATAATAACTCTATATTATGGAGATTGAAGTGTAATATATTCTTATCAATGATAGGTAGTGTCTCAATGAAATATGCTAATGATTTATCATTGATAATATCATATGATATGAATTATATGTTAATATATTATAGAATGACTCATCACTATGCTTGATTCCTCATTAAATTCAAATTAATAATGTTATATTTTAGTGGACCAAAAAGTGATCACGTGGACCTCATGGAACTTCAAATAGTTTATTTGATTTTTCATTATATGAATAATAACAATACTATTCTTCTCAACATCAAAATATGTGGTCTCAACATTCATCTTTTCATTTTCTTGAGATAATATATTTTATTTATCGTTCCACATTTTTCATCTATTTAATGAGGTAACCATGTAATCACTCTTAATTTTCCACAAATAGGATGACAGGATTTCATTCCATGAGTGGAATAAATTCATGTGGGTAAATGTGGTACCCTTTTGGATCATGAAAGGCTTTTATATAATCTCCTACCAATAGATAAGTGACCCCTTTCATCCTTAAATTTGTTAATGGAATGAATGTATTTGAAGGATGGGCTATAAAACACATGATGTGTGTGAGAAGTCCCTAGAACCCCCTTAATTATTTATGATTTGATAGAGGAGGTATAACATTTATAACCTTCAGCTTTCCAAGGTCGACATCAATTTCATGATTTCAAACAATGAGTAATTTTACTAATGTTACCATGAATGCACCTTTTGCTGGGTTTAACATCATGTTATGTTGTCTTGGATTGTTGAAAATTGTCTTATAATTAGAAATATTATTAGAACACAATTTATATTTTACAACTATATCAACAATGAAACATTCTACGACTTTTTCTATAATGAAATTAAAAATACGGTACATGGTATATTGTTATATGGTTCCATTGTTCTTAAAAACCTATTAGAATTATTTGGTTATAGTATACCCACATATTTTTCTAATATGTAAGTGTGTTGATCCCTATTAATTATGGTATTGTATTTGTTTAGAATAAATGCATTATGTGATTCTTATGGAGTTGTTCTCAATGAAAAGGAAACATAGCAATTATTGATTCATAAGTGTTTTCGGTTACAATCATTAGAAGTTTATTTTTTAGCTAGTGGATGTGATGTAATTGGATGCCAATATTGATATAGAAACTATTAATGAAATTTTAAATCCTATCCATGCGAGTAAAAATACTTAGATGTAATTTAATGTCCATTTATATTTATTTATCTGGATTGGGGATGGATTGATGGATCAATTTTTTAAAATTAGGTAATTATGGAATTGTAGTTATAATGTTTTTGATGAAAACAAAGGTGTATATGAGTCATTTAAAAAATATATTTATTAGTCTTCTTGAGTTTCATACAAGTATTTTTCACACTGATTTATGAGTCATTGAGGAGTTGTGTGAGAGTCATTTTAGGTTTTCAATAAAAATCAGAAAAGGATATATCTATGTATGATTCAATCTATATATTAATGTGAGTAAATTGGGTTCTTCATATGATTCATTGAATCATAAAATGATTTTCATATGAGTTATTAATGTGTGTGTATGAGTAATTTCATTGACACCAAATGAGTTATCCTATACATAGATGATTTTAAAAGGATATATTGTACAAGATATTCAGAATTAATATTATGATGAATTGGAGGATTTATCTAGATTCTTTTGAGATGATCTCTAATGATCTAAATATCACACTAATATTTTGACACATTCTTATTCATGATGAGAATAAAATGTCAAACCAAAAGTGATGTTGTGTAAGGATAAATGCAAGGCTTCCATAACTACAGGGGTGACCTATTACATCACAGTGCATGAATCTATGCACATGTGGGAAAAGTTATCAATGAATTAGAAACATCATTTTTGAAGAGATTATTTGATAAAAACATTTTAATAATAGATAATATTTAATTAGCTAATTATAAAGGAAGCTTGAATACATATATTGACTCAGGTATTTAATGGGAATTTAAATGAGACTATGCCTTTTGTAAATCAATGAATTTTATAGAATTCAAAATGGAAATAATATTACCAAAAATATAATGTGAATATGATATTATTAAATGTAAATGGGAGTGGTGATCAAAATATTTAGATTCACAATGTTTTTATAATAGTAAAAGAAGACTTCATTGATGAGAAGAGGTCGAGGATAATTATATATAGTGAATGTATGAATTCTTGGTGATTTATTTGATATCATTATTCAAGGAGAGTAATTCATTTTTTAGTGATATTGTAACTAGTTAAATACAGAATTTTTATTTAATCCAAGGTCATACCCTTGACCAAGTTAATTTTGATAATATGAAGGGATTTGTGTATATTGGATAAAAACCACGCCACATTTTAGTAATATTTATCCTTAATGGAGTAAAAAATCATTAATAAATAATTATTGTCTATTTTTTTCAACATAAGTGAGTATATAATATAAATATATTAAATAATCATGAGTTTTCAAAGTCGATATAAAACATATACACACTAATTCATCAACTTAGTGTGTATCTCCCTTCATGTGATCCAACAATTGGTATCATACCATTTCAAATCCCTAATATTTATCTCATCTTCTATGAATGGATCCATCAAGCTCAATTTAAAACAAGGAAGATTAATATGAGGCGTAAAATGATATCACACCTAGAAATAGGGAATGGTACCCATCCTTCTCAAACTTAATATTAATGTAAAAAATTCTATAAAGAATGGAATTATAGTTCAAATTTAAACATTGTTATGGACCTTAATTGATTTAAAAAATTGAAATTGATGGAAAGTATAGAGATGAATTGTTGTGTTCATTATCTGAGATGAAACTAACACAATTTATGGAAGTTTGACATGGTAATTATATTTACAAATAACTTCATATTATACATTAATGAAATCATAATGATAAATAATCAAAATTGAAAATAATTACAAAAGAATTTATTGATATTATGATTATAGATGAATAAATATTTGACGAACTATTCACATGGGTGAATTTTATTTTTAGTGTAATTAGAGGTTTTAGAGAAACCCCTGAAGACTCTATAGTGGTAATGAAATTGATTATAATTTTTTTGGATAAAATTTACCTTGTGATATCATGTATTATATATTGATATTTAGATGACATCCCTATAATTAATATACAAAAAACCATCACAAACTATGGGATATGGGGAAATATTTCACTTAAAATCAAAGGTAATAATAAAAAATATATTAATTTTAAATCACTAAAAGACGAGGATAAACAATATAGGGTTAGCTAAAAAAGTATACTACTATAAGAAAAAATAAAATCTTTTAAAATAAACAGTGAGTCTTAATCCAGAAATTATAATGAGGGAAAAACCAATGAAAATATGAATTCCAAAATTATTCTTATATATGAGGTAATAAATAGACTAAATAAAAGGATTTTTGGAACTAAAAAAATAAAACAAAAATATAATCATGATAGGAATATTGATGTGACATAATGAGGTGAATTATCTAAAAATTATTCTAAAATGAAAGTGATATCTAAAATATTTAATGTTTTAAAGATAATAATATAAGAATATAACCTAATGATAAATAAACAACTAAAAAGAAGAAATTGATTGTGTAAAAATAGGAGAAACTAGAAAATTGTGTGAAATATAAAAATATGGTAACTTTAGAAGGATACAAATTCTTAAAACTACCATTAAATAGTTATAATGATTATAGATTTTATTTCTCAAGAGAAGCAGATGGGAAAATATTAGGTTAGAGAAAAAATAAAGGATGGGAAACAACTCAACCCATGGTATTATCTTGTTCAAATATTTTTTCCCAATACTAATTTTAGTGTTTTCCAAATATTTGTCCACATGGAATCAAATTGATGGAATTTGTTTCCTCTAATTATCATGATATGAGATCAGTATTCAAGAGGTGAATTTAATCACAAATGAGAAATTATAATATGAATCAATATGTTTAGAGAAATATTATATTGAAAAATAGTCTTGAAAGTCTATAAATGGTTTGTAAAAGAATTGAAAATGAAGAGAAAGCATCATATATTTGTGTTAAATTTACTATATAATGATTGAATTTAGGATAAAATATTGTAAATGTTCAAAATTAAATAATCCAATAGTATATTGTTGTTGAGGTTTCATTAACGGATTCAAAAAATGAAAAGATGTTGATCATGGGGAAAGGGTGTTCATATCATAGAAATGTGAATTAAATAATTTAAGTTTTTTAGAAATATTATATAGTATATATAATATTTTGGAATGAAAACTCTTTAAAATTTATTCGAATTGGAAAACAATATTTTTGTAGGAATCAATTCCACTATGAAAATGTTTTGATTTTTGGTAGATTAAATAAAAACTTATAATTTTTTTCAATTTTTTATATTGAAAAACTGTTGAGTTTTCGGAATCCAGAATTCATTTTTAGTAGTTTAAAATTTGTATATATTCTAAAAATGGGGTTATGAAATGCATTCAATTTATCTTACGCTATAGAGGCATGTAATTACTATTATCTAATTCAGAATACAAAAATTAACTTTTAGTGTAGAATAATTTTCCACCTAGAACCAAAGAATATCAGAAAACTCATTAAATAACAATCTATGAGAAATATTACCATAATACAAGAATATAAAACTTATATTTTTAGAATTATTAAGAAAGGAAAATTTGTAAAAAAATATAAAAAAGGATGTGATATTCCAAGATTAGAACCACTTGAGTTAATTGATTTAAATTTTTTAGTCTTATTACCATAAATTCAACTAGTGGATAAAGATATTTTATTGAATTCAAATAAAAATTTATAAGGAAGATATTTATCATGTTATTGTCCCAAAAATAATATTATTTAGATAAGATGAATAATTTTAGATGGATTTAGAGAAGTATATATTATTACCATTGAAGTGGTTGAGATCAGAAAATGATAATGTGTATTCTAATATATAATTAATTGCATTTCTTGAAAATCATGGCATCAAGATTGATTTCAATTCTCCATAAACATACCGACAAAATAGAGTGTCTTAAGTGAATAATTACAACCTAGTTGATGTGGATATAATAATATTTATATAGTTTAAAAAATTATGATTTTTTCTACATGACATCAAAATTATTAGAATCTTCCAAAATAGGTGCCTCTTAAGGAAAAATAAAAACATGACTCCTTAAGAGAAGTTACTTGAAAATAAGAAACCATTTAATAATTATAGAGTGTTTGGAAGTATATGTATGATTACTAAAAAGTAAAAAAGTGGATGAATTTTTATAAAAAGGTAGTATATTGGATATTCTTAGGTTGTAAACCTAATGGGAGTTACAACCGGTTATATAAAAATAAATATAAAAAGAATTATTGATTGTTATGGTGTAGTAGTTAATTAAAATGAATAATAATTAAAAACTATATTGATATATGACAAGTATTATGTTATCAAATCTAAATCTATAGTGGAATATATTAAAAGAAAATGGATTCAAACATAAGTACCATATTATTATGTATCCAATGATGATGATTAGACTCAAGATTCAAAAGAGATTATTACCGATGATATAAGGGTCAATCTTATGTCTATAGAGGTATGTTCAAGGTCAAGTAATTATTTTTAATATAGTGAACCATTCTTCTCATACATAGATATTACATATTTTTAGATTAATATTCATTACATTACACAAAAAACACACTGGATCATTATAATTGTTTAGTGACTTTAAAAAATGGAAGAAATCTTCTTAATTCATGAAATATCTACAATGTCTCTCATAATGATATTCCCATTAAGTAAACCTAATTAAAACCCATTCTTTATTACATAGGGAAAGGATACATAATAAAGGGTGACCATAGATTCTCAGTAATGGTAAACAAGGTAGATTCATAAGCATAACAAAATCACAATTTCACGAGAACAAAATAATAATATTTTTAAACCGTACACTTCATGTAAACGTTCATAATCTTAATTCATGGAATAAATATATAGAGTTTATAAGACATTATTCATATGTAAATCAAAGATAAAGAGACATCACATGACAAAATTGGCCTATTAAATTGGATTTTCACATACACATTAGCTTATAACAGTGTAAACATGTATAAATAGAAATTGTTTCAATAAATAAGACATGTACATGAAATCAGGGCCCTGCATAAACTTATTGACATGAAACTAGGTTGATGCATAAATTATAGAAATGAATGATAGGTCCACACATAACAGTATGAAAATGTAATCAGGTCCACATATAACATTATAAACATGTAATCAGGTGCACAGATAACACAATTAACATTTAATCAGGTTTAAGTATAAAATTGGGAACATTTCACCAGGTTCACACATAACATATTTACCCATTAGTTATCCATATTTACCCAATGCATTGGATGGAGATATATGTCTCACTTATAATTGGTTATAAAATAAACAACATCATTGGTTATAATGTAACCACCATCACATAATGAAAAATACATAAAAGTCCACCATAAGAACATTAAACATTCACCATATCGGAACCCTTGAAAATAATGCGCTTTATAAAATATTCATCATAGAATAACCCATGAAAAGAAATGGGTTTCATAAATTATATCATCATAGTATAACATGTGGGAATGTAACATGTTACATAAACATTATTTCATCATAAAAATTTAGAATCCAAAGAAATAATAAGAATGTATCCTTGGTTCATAACCCTAGTAAATAAAATGTAACATCAAAAGAAATTATCTTAAATAGAAAGTTATTTTGAAAGGTCACATTTAACATTTTTGAGGAAATAAACCTTTTCATAATGATTTTTTTTAAAAAATAAAACATTTTGAAAATACATTTTTTGAATATAACCATGAAAACATGCAAATTATGTGTTCTATAAATTAGTGTCTATGATTTCAGGAATTATATTCACATTATAAACATTAAAAAAATGATTCTTTTCATATTTTTAGTTAAATACAAACAAGAATTTATCTAGAGAATGGCATGATGATTTCTTTAAAAAAATAAAAAATTTAAATATTACTGAAAATTTAATTAATAAATAATTTTAACATTTTAAAAACCAAATTGAAAACACTTTTATAAAACATAGGTTTTGAAGAAATTGGGTTTTCGACTAAAGGGATGGTTTTTCATAAAAACGTTATTTCAAATTCTTGATTATAAGAAGAGAGATAAAATGAATGAGAAAGATTAATATCATTAAATAACCTGAGTAAAATAAAAGTAATGTGTTTCATGAGATATATATCACAATATATAATCACTGTATGCGTAATCATAAAAAATATATATAAACGATGAGATTGCATCATAACTTTTTTACTGCCATGGTAAAATTGAATCGTAATGACCATGAAAAAATAACAATAAATGAAACATAAAATGTCATGTGAAAAAAAAATATTAAATATACTAAATTTCAAAGGGGAATATATATGTCTCATAAAAGGATATAGGTGCAGAACATAACATATATTTAAAGAAAGGATTATTGAGAAAAAAATTCCTTACAAATTTGAAAATATTTACAATCATTTTTCCCATTATGGAATAACATAAAATGAGATTTTATATATCATAAAAATAATTATATTCAAGTTTTAACATATCAAATGTTAATTATATATACCACAAAAAATAAAAAAGTAGTGGGTATTACATAAGTCTTCCAGAAATAAAAGAGAGACCAGAATTCCTTAACAGATGGAATTGAATTTATTCACACTCATTCAAGCCCCCTATATAATAAAAAAATATTTATTATAAATATATTAAATAACTATAAGTTTATATTTCATACTATATATGATTTACTCATGTATTTTTTTACCCATTTATCATTAATTCCATTTTAATGTCAGGTTTTGAGTAATAACTACATTGTTTTTCATATATGTTTTGATCTGTTATTATTGGTCCTCTAACATTGATCATGGTAACATCATATGAAGAATATAAATAATGATATAATTATAATGTTTTTTATAGAAATTATATTTCTAATATCAATAATGAATGATGGTTTGGGAAATAAAGCATGTTATAATCAGGGAGATGGAAATTCTTCCATATGTATGATTAAAAATTCCATTTTTCAGTGAAAATTATAAAAATGAGTTGTGTAAAATATTATCAATTAATAATTATCATATTATCATAAATATCTGTTGGTCAGAGTGGATACTCAAGAGGGTGGGGGTGAATTGAGATCCAATTAAAATTTCTGTTTAAAAACATTGTCTTAAAATCACCCATATAAAAACAGAATTAAAATGTAGTGAATTTATATCAAAGTAAAGGTTCTGTTAGGTTCTCAAAGGATTGATTATTTCCCAGTTCATCAAAACTAGAGAGTTGATTAACTTTTGAAACTAACTTACTAATTTACAATTAATATAAACACTTGCGAGTTTAACTATCAAATCAACTTTAAAAAAGTTTTTGGTTTTAATGTAATTAGCAGCGGATTAAAAAAAACTTTGAAAAAAAGCACAACAGGTTTAACCAAGAGGTTCAGTCTCATACTGAGACTTTGTCATCTCAAAACTTTATAGAAGTGAACCACACCCTGGATCGGGGATTACAACAGTATAAAACTGTCCAGGTCCAAGGACCTCTACTACTGTTATTCGTGGGAACAAAGACAATAGCAATCCAGCTGTCCAGGTCACACGACCTCTACCACTAACCCAGTGGGAAATAAAGATGTATGAGTTTGAGTGAGGATTTATAGATCCTCTAGTTAATGTACAGGAGATAGTGTGTGTGTTAAATACAGCAGATAACACACACTGCTCGATATGTAAAATAATGAATCACAGAGTAGAGATGTAGAGTTTATAAATGGATCTAGTGATTGTCGTGCAGCTCTAGACTCCTTTAGTTTGATCAAAAATTGTTCTGAGTCCTCTTCTAGTTTTTGTTTGAAAAAAATAGAGTGTCGTCTGCTTGGCATCCAGGTTCAAAGATAGTGGACCATGTAGTGGATGAAGTTCTTCAATGTCCTCTTGAATGTACAAAACTCTTCTTGAGTAAGATTGAGTGTGTATGAGCTTCTGTGTCTTTTTGCAAAAATCTCATTCACCACTCTTTGCAGTAATATTTGTTTCTTCATTCCCCTTCGATCCCGTATTGTTTTCGCATCAACAGGGACTTCTTGTATTTATGGCACGAGCACCAGTAAAAGAAATGATTTCTTTTTGAAGGTACGAGGTATGGTTCCCTGACATCCAACAAATTTTATTAAATAAATGTCAAAGCATTAAAATATACCTAATATGACCGTTGGTTAGATTAAATAAAGATAAAAAAATTCAAACAGTGTTTTATGACTATCGATGAGTCAAGTGATCGGTAGGTCATCAGCATCAGCATCGGTGGCTAGACATCGGTGTGTCCATATCGGTGACTCATTTGATCAGCATCAGTGTGTCATGATCGGTGACTCATTTGATCAGCATCGGTGTGTCATGATCGGTGACTCATTTGATCAGCATCGGTGTGTCATGATCGTTGACTCATTTGATCAGCATCGTTGTGTCATGATCGGTGACTCATTTGATCCGCATCAGTGTGTCATGATCGGTGACTTATTTGATCAGCATCGATGTGTCATGATCGGTGACTTATTTGATCAGCATCGGTGTGTCATGATCGATGACTCATTTGATATGGATCGGTGCGACCGTTATGGATTGGTTAGACCGTTATGGATCAGTGTGACCGTTGTCTTTTGATATGGATCGGTGCGACCGTTATGGATCGGTGAGACCGTTCACTTTACAGAACACAAAGTGTCTATACGATCTAGAAGACTTCCATAATACATGTAAGTCAATAACAAGCATAGATAAAAACATGATCCAACCAATATAAATAGATTCACTAAAATATTGTGATTAATTATATGAGAAACCAACTAGATTAAGTAACAATGAATTGTGATTATTAAAATAGCATTCAGAGGAAGAATTAAACAATCTTCCAGAGGGCTCAAAAATCTCCCCCTTTTTGATAATCACAAATCTCAGTCATAAGTAAAATAATATATCATCAATAATAGTGACAAGGAATAATAATAAGAATAAAAACATAATGAGATATGAATCTCCCCCTGAATTTATGCCTTTGTATATTGATGTAAACATTGCGTCCCCTGCCATAGTATGTTTGTCCCCCATAGATATAAATAATCCATAGATATAAATAATCTCCCCCTTTGGGATAATCAAAAATGAGGGAAAACATACAAAGAAGAGAGTAGAAGAAGGCATGATAGAGAATAGAGAAACAAACAGTTGTAAAGTGAATCAGTGTACAAACAGAACATTGTTCACCCTATCAAAAACAAGACACAACTATTTCTGGGGATGTAATGGGGCTTTGCCTTTGTCAGAAGGATCAATGGTTGGTAAGTTGGAGGGTTTGGAGGCAGGTTGAACTGGGCGAATTTGAAGACGTGGTAAGATGACTCTGGAAGGTGGATGAGAGGGTGCCACAAAGACTTGTTGTGGAGCAGGAGGAGATGGTTGAGAAGATTGCAGAAGAACTGGACGTAATTAAGATAGAGCATGAGCAACAGAAATCTGATTTGGAGCAACATCAGAGGCACTGAGAGGGTCAGTAGTAGGAAGCACAATGGCAGTGGCTTGTGCATTTATATAAGGTTTTAAAATATTTATGAAATTATGAATAACTTTGGCACCATACTGCATAGCTTTCTTAAAATCATCCTTATTATCCATGAACTGTGCCAAGGTAGGAGTAAAATCTTGCAGCTGGCGAACTTGAGTCTTGAAAGCCTGAGTGACTTGAGGGAGTTTCAAATTCTCAGCCAACTCCTTGAAATTCGTAGTCATCTCATGTTTTGTATAAATATTTGAAAAGTAATTATCAACCTTTTCCTTGATCTCTTTTAGAGAATTATTAGAATCTGCAGAATATATTGTAACTATCTTATGAATGTTATCACCGTGCTCCTTCATTTTCTACAACGAGTCCAAATCAAGAACTTGTCTAATGTCAGCCATTTCATCATGCACAGTCTACCTTAGAGTCTCTAGCTCATGAGTAGTGATCTTGGTTACTTTGGTTGTACTGGCTTTAGCAACTATCTAAGTCATCTCAGCTTTCAACTTTCTCAGATCAGACTTTTTGAGATGTTTTATTAGATTCCTCAACACTTCCATCATACCAGAGATGGTTGATCTAAATTCGTTTGATAAAGAAACTATGTCAGATTGTAGATCCTTCAGAGTCTGATTTAGAGAGGCTATGTGTCTGTCAATAAACTCACCAGTATTGGCCTGATCAGGTTTAATAATATCTAATACTCTTGTTGAAAAGGCTTCCAAAGAATCTTCAGAAACTGGTAGAGACACTTGAGCAAGAGTATTTGCAATTTCTTTTCTAACTGTATCTCTCACAGCATCAAGCAACTCACTTTTAACTTATCAAGATTATATTGAGAGACAACAGAACTAGGTAGATGAACATCTACAGCATTAGCAACAGGAGCAGACCTTGCCTCAACTGGTTAGATTTGCTTCACAACCACAATAGATTCTGATGTCTCCTCTTCTTCATCAGAATACTCTAAACCCAAAACAGAAAAACCAGTATAATCATCCCAGATAGTAGCACAAAGAGTATATTTCGGTTTATCATAACTTTCTTTTCCACTTATTGCTAGCGAATCTCTCTTGTCACTAGGATTTGTGTCTTGCACAGTTTGATGTGGTTCTATTGGAGGTTCAGCAAGACCATCCACTGGTCGGTTACCACCATCATCATCATCAACAATATTTTGATGTGGTTCTTATTGGAGGTGCGGCAAGACCATCCACTGGTCAGTTATCACCATCATCATCATCATCATCATCATTTCTATTCTTCTCAAAATCTTCACTGTCAGATTCTTCAGAGTCAGTAGTTTCTTCATCACCAAGAATTGGTTCTGATTCAGGTAAGGCTAAAGGTGGACTGGCAGGTGCAAATTCGAGTCTTCTTTTAGGGCTCACAGTATCAGGATCACTCCTATAATCAGGAGGTGACATTATTTCTTCTTCTGTTTTAGCTTCTTCCATCCCTTGTTCTTCGGTGTCCTTATTCCTTTCTACTTATTCCTCATCATCAGAATAAACTAGCTCCTCATCTAATTATAAACAAGGGTATCTCAAACCCTTCGACCTCTTTCCGTGGTTAGAGGGATTGTAGGATTCATATAAAGTGTCCTCATCATCAACCCAACACATTTTCCATGGGTTCCAATTTATTTTCATCCTTTTACAAATTTCTTTGTTAAGGAAAAAGGTACTATCAGATTCAGAAATTTCATTAGATTCATCAACACATTCCAGATTCTTTAGAATAGCAGAGATCATTTTGGAATAGAACATGGCAGTGGCCTTTTTAGAAGATTTAACCATCCCTGATATGTGCACCATTAGATATCTACACAAATTGATCTTCTCATGGGTCTTTAGCATAAACAAAAGAAAAACATCCTGGAATTTTACAACAGCGAAATCTATTTTCCTAGGAAAAATTTGATGCTGAATAAACATAAAAAGAAGTCTACATTCACCATCAAACTCTGAGGATGTGATTCTCCTCGACTCTCTATTTCCAGTCAAAAGCTCTTAAGCCAGCTCATAAGAGAAGTATTCAGTGGTTGGAGGATTATTTCCAGCATGATTCTCATACCGACCCTCATGGGCTACATTCAAACACTCAGCCCACTTCTTAGATAAAAAAGATATTTTCTTTCCTTTCACTACAGAAGACATTCTGGCAGCCTCTACACCATCTAATGTAATATTTAGATTTATATAAAACTCATGCACTAACTTGGGTAGTATACATGAGTGTTATCTGAGAACCAAGTTTTCCATCCTTGCGATTCTAAAACTTGTAACAACAGCGACTTGTCAAAAGCCAGGCAGAACTGACTTCCTTTTCTACAGCAACAATCCGAGTTTCTAGGTTTGGATTTAATGACCTTTGAGTGGCACTACACGATTCAACTCGAGCACGTTTTGGAGGTACAGAACTGTCTGATCATTTGATTGTTCTATTTTGTTTAGACATTTGAAGATTTTGGGGAATGCAGGAGTTCGATGGTTAGAAGTAGAGGAGAAGAGAATATAAAAGGCTCGGCAGGAAATGAAAGGTCGATGGTTTGGGGAATAGAAATAGCTACGTATCATATATTTCATCATTTAGGGTTCCCATAAAGATAAAAGTAATTAATTAATTATAACTTAATAATAAGTAATAAAAAATCGGTTTGAAAAATTGGTTTCACAGATCAGTTTCACAGATCGGTTTCACAGATCAGTTTCACAGATCAGTTTCAGAGATCAGTTTTAGAAATCAGTTTCAGAGATCGGTTTCACAGATCGGCTTCACATATAGGTTTCACATATTGGTTTCACAGATCGGTTTAACAGATCAGTTTCACAGATCCGTTTCACAGATCGGTTTCACAGATCAGTTTCCACAGATCGGTTTCACAGATCAGTTTCACAGATCGGTTTCAGAGATCGGTTTCATGGATCCGTTTCACAGATCGGTTTCACAGATCAGTTTCACAGATCGGTTTCACAGATCAGTTTCACAGATCGGTTTCACAGATCCATCATACACAACTCGTGTTTAATAAAATTCATTCTTTCATAGCATAAAGGCTTTGTGAAAATATCAGCTAATTGATGTTCAGAACTAATAAATCCTAGAGAAATATCACCTTTTTGATAATGATATCTTAGAAAGTGATGTCTGACATCAATGTGCTTCGTCCTAGAGTGATACACAGGGTTCTTAGATTTTTTGATCGCATTGGTGTTGTCACAGTTAATTGAAACATGTTTAAAATCAAATCCATAGTCCAATAAAGTGTCATTCATCCACAGAATTTGTGCACAGCAACTACCAGAAGCTATATATTCTGCTCCAACAGTAGAAAATGCAACTCAGTTCTGTTTCTTACTACACCATGATACTGGGGACATTCCAAGTAAATGGCATGTTCCAGACGTGCTCTTCCTATCTAACTTACATCCTAAAAAGTCAGGATTTGAGTAACTAATTAGGTCAAATGATTGTCCTTTTGGATAAAACAAACCTAAATTTACAGTATACTTAAGATATTTAAAAATCTTTTTAACAGCCAGTAAGTGTGATTCTTTAGGATTAGCTTGAAATCTAGCCCACATATACACACTAAGCATAATATCTGGTTGACTAGAAGTAAGATAAAGTAATCTTCCAATAATACCTCTGTAATTGGTTTGATCAACTGGTTTCCCAGTTTCATCAACATCCAATTTGCAGGTAGGACTCATAGGAATATCCCTTTCCTTAGTACTATCCAAACCAAAACGTTTTAACAAATCCTTAGTATATTTATTTTGATTTAGAATAATACCATCTTTAGTTTGAAATATTTGAAATATAAGAAAGTACTTAAGCTCTCCCATCATGCTCATTTCAAACTCATTTTGCATAACCTTTGAAAAATCAGTACATAAAGAATTTTTAGAAGATCCAAAAATAATATCATCATCATAAATTTGTACTATTAAAACATCTTTTGAAATCCTTTTTATAAAAAGAGTGGGACCAGTTATTCCTTTTGTAAATCCTTTTGAAAAATGAATGTTTGAAAGCCTTTCATACCAAGCTCTTGGAGCTTGTTTTATACCATATAAAGCTTTAGAATGTTTAAAAACATGATTTTGAAAGTGAGGATTTGAGAAACCAGGTGGTTGTTGTACAAAAAAATATTCAACTATAAAACCATTTAAAAAAGCAATTTTCACATCCATTTGATATAACATGAAATTCAGATGAGATGCATAGGAAAGTAAGATTCTAATAGCTTCTAATCTTGCTACAGGTGCAAAGGTTTCCTCATAGTCAATTCCTTCTTCTTGATTGTAACCTTGTGCAACTAGCCTAGCTTTGTTTCTAATGATGATTCCAGATTCATCTACGATTTTTCTAAACACCCATTTCGTGGCTATGGTTATAGTGTCCTTAGGTATTTCTAATAATTTCCAGACTTTGTATCTTTCAAATTGATTTAGTTCTTCTTGCATAGCCATTACCCAAAATTCATCATTGATATTTTTAGGTTCTAACTGTGAAAGAAAAGCTTGATGTTCAACCTGATTTCATAGAGAAGCTCTAGTCTGTGTTCCTCTATCTAAATTACCTATAACAGTATCTAAAGGATGATTCTTTAGAGTACTAGTTGGTCTTGAAATGGTAGGGCCAGAGATTTCAGAATCATCAACTGGTTGAGATTCAACAAAAACAGGTTCTGGAAAATTTCTAGAACTGGATGTTTTAACTACTGGTCCACTATCCTTATCATTAAGGTTCAAAGCAGATAGATCATCATCAAGATAGGTCTTAGGTTCATGTGGATCAGTTTCATCAAATTTGATGTGAACAGATTCTTCCACACATTTGGTTCTTTTATTGAAAACTCTATAGGCTTTACTAGAAATAGAGTAACCTAGTAAGATTCCTTCATCACTCTTGGATGGAAATTTGTCAAGATTGTCTTTGGTGTTGAGAATAAGGACTTTTCATCCAAAAACTCTGAAGTAGTTAACCATAGGTTTTCTATGGTTCCATAACTCATAAGGAGTCCTCTTAATAACAGCTCTGATCAAGACTCTATTAATAACATAACAAGCTGTATTTATAGCTTCAGCCCAAAAATTAATAGGTAGGTCATACTCATTAAGCATAGTTCTAGAAATTTCTTGCAGGGTTCTATTCCTTCTTTCTACTACACCATTCTGTTGGGGTGTCCTAGGGGAAGATAAATTGTGACTGTAGCCACTATGTGAGCATTAAGATTCAAACTCATGATTTTCAAACTCACAGCCATGATCACTTCTCAAGGTTTTGATATTAAGTCCACTAAGGTTCTCTATAGACTTGGAATATTTTACAATGTAAGAACAAGCTTCACTTTTGTGAGCTAGAAAATATACCCAAGTATATCTAGAAAATTCATCTACAAGAACATAGACATAGTGCTTCCCATTTAAACTAGAAACTATGGAAGGTCAAAATAAATCCATGTGAACCAACTCGAGAGGTTGAGAAGTTGAAACTTCTTTCTTTGATTTAAAAGAAACTTTATGTTGCTTTCCCTTTTGACATGGATTACAAACTTTGTCTACTGGAAATTCATGTTTGGGTAGATCTCTAACTAAGTTCTTCCTAGCAAGTTTTCTATGTGAATGTACATTGAAGTGTCCTAATCTTCTGTGCCAAATCCATGACTCTTTATGAAAAGCATTTAAGCAAGTAATATTCTACTTAGCTAAAGAATTTAAATCAACAGCATAAACATTTTCATTTCTAAAAGAAGAAAATACTAAAACATTTTTAGAATTAAAAACATTGCAAGAATCATTTTCAAATTTAACATAAAAACCATCATCACATAACTGAGAAATACTAAACAAATTTTATTTAAGTCCATCAACAAATAAAACTTTAGAAATTAATACTGAGTCAGTGTTACCAATCTGGCCTAAGCCGATGATTTTTCCTTTTGAGTTATCACCAAAAGTGACAAAACCTCCATCTACTCTGACTAAGATTTTAAAGCATGATAAGTCTCCTGACATATGTCTTGAACATCCACTATCCAAGTACAAGATCTTTCTACAGAATCACTTTAAATAGGTTTCCTACAAAACATATTTAGAGGGGAAATGATTTTGGTACCCAGATTTTCTTGGGTCCAGATAGGTTAGCCAATAACACTCTAGGTAACCATATTTGTCTAATGGGTCTCATATGATTTCTATAATCAACAGATTTTTAGAGATAAACATTATTTGATCCGTAACTATGAATATAACAAGTTTAAGCATATGAAGTTCCAGAACTAGCTACATTCTATCCAGATTTAGGAATGAATTTAGTTTTGGTAATTTTCCTTTGTCCAGGTTGATATCCTATACCAGTATTGTATCTAGGTGCTATTTGATTACATAGAATTTGAGTAAGAGTATCATTACCATTTGTAAACATTTCTAAGTCTTTCTTAAGTTGCTCATTTGATAATTTATGTTCAGTATTTTCTTTAAGCAATTGAGCATTCTTTTCCATTTCAATATCAAGATCAGATTTATATTTAACAGTTAAAGCATACTGTTTCTTCAAACCATTGTATTTGTCTTTCATCTCATTACAGGTTTCTTCTAACATATCACAATATTCAAATAGTTCAGATTTTGAATTTTTATCAGAGTCAGTATCATCTTCAGGATAATAAGAATTTAAAGCAGGAGTTTCAGCAGTTACCTCAGAAGTGTTTGTCATAAAACACATGTTTGCGGTATTTTTGTGTTCAGTTTCAGAAACTTCAGATTCAGTGGAGCTATCCTGAGAAGCACTCCAAGTATCCTTCATGGCCTTTTTAAACTTATTGTCCTTGTATTCATACTTATTCTTGTATTTCAGCTTTGGACAGTCTACTTTTATGTGTCCTTTTCTTTTTCACTCATAGCAGACAACTTCATCTGATTTGTCAGATTTCTTCCAATCCTTTTTCCAATGTCCCTTACTATCATACTTACCTTTGTAATTTTATTTTCTGAAAAACTTCTTCTTCCTATAATACTTCTTGAACCTTCTGGAAATGTGAGCCATCTCAGCATCACTATTTGAAGCACTTTCACTATCTTCAAAGCTTGAACTTCCATTTATAGCTTGAAGTTTCTCCTTATCCGTGTTCTTTGAAGTTGAAGCCTTGAAAGCAACTGACTTCCTTCTAGGTTCATCTTCTTCTTCTTTTTTCACCTTATGTTCTTCTTCATACATCATCAACTTTCCAATTAGTTCTTTGACTGGCAATTCACCAATGTCACATGATTCTATATTTGAGATAGAAGTTCCTCTCCATCTTTCAGGTATACATCTCAAAATTCATATGATTTGTTCCTTTAATGGAACAACCTTCCCCAGAGAAGTCATTGTGTTGACAATTTCATTAAACCTGATATACATGTCAGAAATGGGTTCATCAGGCTTCAACTTGAAGTTATCATACTTAATAGTATAAGTATTCAATCTCATTTCCTTAACATTAGTTGTTCCTTCATGAGAAACAACTAAGGTGTCCCAAATTTCATAAGCAGTTTTACAAGAACATATTCTATTAAATTCCTCATCTCCTAAAGCATAGTACAGGGCATTCATGGCTTTGCAATTGTTATTGTAGGCAGCCCTTGTAGGTTCATCCCAAGTAGATCTAAATGTAGTAGGAATTTTATATTCTGATTCTATCGTAGTCCAAATATCAAAACCCATGCTCTCTAAATGAATTTTCATCTTGATTTTCCACTGAGAAAAGTTAGTTCCATTGAAAAAGGGTGGTCTATTGGTAGCAACACCTTCAAGTCTTTTATCCATGATAACTTACTTAAAGCAAATATTTTAAAGAGATAAAAAATTTAGAAATTACAGAAATTATAAGAAATTTAAAATACAACTAAAATCACAGTTGAAAAAAAGAGTACGTTAGAAATATTTTAACTCCTTTGATACCAAATGTTGGTCGGAGTGGATACTCAAGAGGGGGGGGGGGTGAATTAAGATCCAATTAAAATTTCTTTTTAAAAACATTGTCTTAAAATCCCCCAAATAAAAACAGAATTAAAGTGTAGTGAATTTATATCAAAGTAAAGGTTCTGTTAGGTTCTGAAAGGATTGATTATTTCCCAGTTAATCAAAGTAGGAGAGTTGATTAAATTTTGAAACTAACTTACTGATTAACAATTAATATAAACACTTGCGAGTTTAATTATCACAACGACTTTAAAACAGTTTTTGGTTTTAAAGTAATTAGCTGCGGAATAAAAAAAACTTTGAAAGAAAATAAGCACAATAGGTTTAACCAAGAGGTTTAGTCTCAAGCCGAGTCTTAGTCCTCTCAAAAATTTATAGAAGTGATCCACACCCTGGATCGGGGATTACAACAGTATACAACTTTCCAGGTCCAAGGACCTCTACCACTGTTATCTGTGGGAGCAAAGACAATAGAAAACCAGGTGTCCAGGTCACACGACCTCTACCACTAACCCAGTGGGAAATAAAAGATTTAAGAGTTTGAGTGAGGATTTACAGATCCTCCAGTTAATGTATAGGAGACAGCGTGTGTGTTAAATACAGCAGATAACACACACTACTTGATATTTAAAATAATGAATCACAGAGCAGAGATGTAGAGTTTAGAAATGGCTCTAGTGATTGCAGTGCAGCTTTAGACTCCTTTAGTTTGATCAAAAAATGGTTCTGATTTCTGTTCTGGTTTTTTTTTGAAAAAAACAGAGTGTCGTCTGCTTGGCATCCAGGTTCAGAGATAGTGGACCATGTAGTCGATGAAGTTATTCAATGTCCTCGTGAATGTACAGAACTCTTCTTAAGTAAGCTTGAGTGTGTATGAGCTTCTGTGTCTTTTTGCAAAAATCTCATTCACCACTCTTTGCAGTCATATGTGTTTCTTCATTCCCCTTCGATCCCCTCTTTTTTCGCATCAACAGGGAATTATTGTATTTATGGCACGAGCACCAGCAAAAGAAATGATTTATTTTTGCAGGTATTAGGTACGGTTCCCTGACATCCAACAACTTTTATTAAATAAATGACAGAGCATTAAAATATACCTAATATGACTGTTGGTTAGATTAAATAAAGATAAAGAAATTCAAACAGTGTTTTATGACTATCGATGAGTCAAGTGATCGGTAGGTCATCAGCATCAACATTAGTGGCTAGACATCAGTGTGTCCTGATCGGTGACTCATTTGATCAGCATCAGTGTGTAATGATCGTTGAGTCATTTGATCAGCATCGGTGTGTCATGATCGGTGACTCATTTGATCAGCATCGGTGTGTCATGATTGGTGACTCATTTGATCAGCATCGGTGTGTCATGATAGGTGACTCATTTGATCATCATTGGTGTTTCATGATCGGTGACTCATTTGATTAGCATCAGTGTTTCATGATCGGTGACTTATTTGATCGGCATTGGTGTGTCATGATCAGTGACTTATTTGATTAGCATCGGTGTGTCATGACCGGTGACTCATTTGATATGGATCAGTGCGACCGTTATGGATCAGTGAGACTGTTATGGATCGGTGTGACCGTTGTCTTTTGATATGGATCGGTGTTACCGTTATGGATCGGTGAGACCGTTCACTTTACAGAGCACAAAGTTTCTATACGATCCAAAAGACTTCCATAATACATGTAAGTCAATAACAAGCACAGATAAAAACATGATCCAACCAATATAAACAGATTCACTAAAATATTGTGATTAAGTATATGAGAAACCAACCGGATTAAGTAACAATGATTTGTTATTATTAAAACAGTATTCAGAGGAAGAATTCAAAAATTTTCCAGAGGGCTCAATAATATCATATTAATTATTTAAATATACTTATATATATCATTCATTTGGTTTTTTGTTGAAAACAGAGTCACAATTCTTCTTGAAGGTGGGAGTTGACACGAATGGGAATGAATTTATAGTCATTCAAGGAGTGAAAATTAAGAAATAAAATGATATATTATCAATTAAAAAATTATAAATATGTCATTAATTTCATAAATACATCATGTATATCACATATATTCTTTAAATTTATCCTTATTATCATATATGTAATGATTCAGTGAAAACGAATCATATCACTCTGTGAGGTTGTTGTCCACCATACACATGGTGATGTTGTCGTATTGCATACAAAATAGAAATTAAAAATGTTTTATATTGGATATAATTATTTAATAGGTATAACTATAATATAAATATCATATATATACTATATATATAGCCATCATCGTACTCTTAAATCCCTTATTTTCTCATTATATTTCCCTCTGAGATTTTTTTTGAGCCTTGGTTGAAAAGTACTATTTGGAGATAGAGATCTTTTTTTGGGAGAAGAAAAATAAAATTTTCTGATGTATTCTTTTTTGAATTAATGGAATTTAGATATAAATGTGATAACTATTAAAATTTGTTCTTAGTATGTTGATAAGCTTGAAAAGGGATACGATTTGTTTAAAGGGAAAATAAGATGAAACCCCATATTCAAAAAATTTACACATTGTGTAATGGTGTTACAAATCATTTATTGTTTATGTGTTTTTAATAAATATATTTTAGGTGATTGAATTTTTAGCGTATTCCATTAAAAATATTTACAGGACATGAAACTACATTACACACTATATAATTCCTTATTCTACTATTTTAATCAAGCTATGAATCTGATTTGAATTGTAATATACTATAAATCCTCTCCTCTCAAACCTAGGGAATTTATAAAGGTGAATTTTGATTGCCAAAATATCTTTTGGGCATCCCATTTATGTGAGAAATCCCCGATAAGTCATTTTGGTTAGGGTTCTTTCTTCTCTCCATGCTTATTCCAACTATTGTGGTGAAATATATTGAATGAAGATGTTTTTGTTTTAGATCTTGACCATTTTTCATTTAGTAATTTCTTTATAATCATCCACACCTTCTTTCTGATGGGAGTTTTCCATTCGAAACATTGTTGGGTCATTAGTTAAAGGAATGGGGCCTAATTATTAACCCTATGGATTGATAATTACCATGTAAATGAAATATTATTATTGTTCCAACGTAGCATGAAATCAAATCAATTAAATATTGAATGAGTTTATTCCTTCGAGTCCTTTGTCTTTAATTAGATTTTAACATGGATTACAGCTTCCCATCGGTTGAGGAAACATTAAAAAATTTTAATTGGATAATTCCTTAAAGTTTTTTAATCATAGAATGATACCTTAGGTGATTTCTTGTAATAGAATACTTATGTTGTGGAATGTTTCTTATAGATATAGTTTAAATAAATTGTGATTTAAATTGAACATTTTATTTGAATAATAAATAGTAATTTTTACAACTAACCCCTGAGATATATGTTTATATATTATGATATTCATTATTAATGAATGTACTTGCGTTTCATGATGAAATTTTTATGTATCGAGCTCAGTCCAGGAATATTCAACATTATATGTTGTAATACTGATATTAAATTGGAATTGTCCAATCCATGTTGTATTTATTATAGAGTGAGTTCTATGCCAAGTTCAATGCATTAATTCTTATAGGGATTTGACTCGAATACTATTATTCTTATGAGTATTTGACCCATATTGTTGTGACTATACCATGGTTATATAGTTTTGGTTGGAATGCTCATAAGACATGATCAGAGATATTTTAGAATGTCACTCAACCATGTTATTTCATCTTGGTTATATGGTTTTTGGTTATAATAAATTCTTAGATAATATATGTCCTCATGATGAAGTCGATATTTTTGGTATATTATAAATAATTGAATTGATTAATACACCTATTCATAAAATTATATCATACCCATCATATCAAATTCGTTTATTAGGTAAAGGTGCTTCCAATCATCTAAGTTAAACTCACACCCTCTTTAGGCTGTCATTGGGTACCTGAGAAGATTACATGGTCACGAGTTTCGATATGGGGAAATGACGGTACAATTAATTGTCCCCTTAGTGATGGGATGAAGTTTGGTGATGGGACCATCATGGGGTTCAGTACCAGAGAAATTTAACTATTTATTAGAGTTTTTTTGTCTTTTTTATGTATTATTTTAGGAATTACATTTAATTACTTTCTAGAATGTCATTATATTATTCTATATTATGTATTGAATTATTCTATTGGCTCTTATTATTTTATTCCGCTATGTATATACTTTTATTTAATTTTTTAATATATACTAATATGAAACTATATAATAGGAGGTATAGTATCTCCAATATAAATTTCAAACCCCCATAACTATTCATCAACCACATGCATATTTGGAGGTGTGGTTGAGGTCTCACGACCAACCATTTTCATCCTCGTGATTGAGTACCAGGTCGGGAGATTCTAGAAAGTGGAATGAATTGGGAAGGTTTTCTTTTATCTAGAATTTTCTATTTGGAAATGTATAAATGATACTAGAATGTGTTGATACATGGTAATGAAATTGTGCATGAGAGTAGATAACCCAAGTATGGTGGAAAATTTGATCACCTAGGGATGAGATTATTGTTAGTGATGTGTTCATGCTATACTTTATGTTATTTCACCTAGGGTGATTCACATGTTCTATGATTTTATAATTTTATGATGTTACTATTTCATGATTTTTGCACTCGTTTCCAAATATGGCATGATATGAGAATACATGTATCAAAATAGGCACATAGAGATATTTTTAAATTAATCAATCATGATTGGGGTATATCAATTTTTTCATGTGATATATATTTTCCTATTGAGAAATGGTATTAGATATATATTTCACTAGATAATTGAAATGAGTTGATTTGTCATGCTAAAACCCTTGTAATATCTGATTAGAGAGAACATGATTCAAGTGTTATCTATTGTAGTCACCTATTGATGTTGACCTCTTTGCCAGCCAGTTCTCTTAGAGATGAAAAATACTTCTTCATCATCCTTGACAAGAGTGTATGGATAGTGGTGATCAGAATTCTCATAATATAACTGAACTAAAGATTTCTATAGTTTGTGACAAGCATATATATATTCATATTTGTGAAAGCTTATCGAGGGTCATGAGACCCATGTAAAGTGTGGTTATTTATATAATTACTCTGATGTCTAATCTATCAAGGGAGTTTCATATATACAATCTTCCAATGTTTAATGTGGAAGTGGGACCCCATGAAGATGCATTTAGGATCGTGTTAGTCCAGATGATTTTCAAGCATCTCGAGACACCCACAGATAGAAGGGTGGATATTTCTTCATATATTATTCTAGGAACAACGAAGATTTGGTGGGATATTTTGGAGGAAGATGGAAAATATAATGTGATATCTTGTTAAGATGTTGAGATTAAATTCTCGATCCATTTCTACACTGATACATTGAGTGATGGAAAATATCATGATTTCATGCAGTTGATATAGGAGGGAATGTGAGTTCTAGACTACGTTGGACATTTCAATAACCTACAGTTATTTTCACCATCACTAGAAGATGATGAGATATGAAGGGAGAGATGATTTTAGGTTGTTTTTCAATATGATAGCTAGATACAGATATTTTTTTTTGTTTATGAATATTTCAGGTAATGATAAAACATGTACTCATCATGGAAGGGAATCTAAGAGAGTCCCCTAGTATTATCCATGCTATTTTAGTAAGAATATATGTGAGATATTCTTTGACTGGAAAGAATAATTGTTATGATATAATCTACTTATATAGTATATGGAAGATAAGTCATGAATGTAGACAACAACATTATGACCATGTTCCATTTTAGTGTTATCAATGTGGAATGTTTGGTAAAAACCACCCATAGTGTCCTTACCCCACAATTGAGTGTTGTATCTTTGGTAGAATGGGTCAAATTTAGAGGTTTGTTTGAACTTTCAATAACAGATTGGTGGAAGGGGATCTGAACAGGCCCTTGAGTTAGGAAGGGGCTTAGCATCCCCTCAGCAGGCTTGTATCTAATGTTCCACTAACTGTTCAAGACATTGAAGGAGATATAGAACTCGAATGCATTAGAAGAAGTTCCAAGAATGGGAAATAGCTCAATTTAGTCAGTCTAAGTCATATGGTAGGGGGCACGTCAGTTTTAAATTATGCAGAGTACTATGGATATCATGGATTTTGGACCATTTACCATTAGAGGTATTATTCTTGTATCATCTACCAACGTATATGTTTTTTTTTGATATATGATCATGAAATTATTTTCAATATTTTATTGTTTTAAATGGTTTGGGTTTGGTTGTTGAAATATTGGATGGTTTCAAAGCCATTGACACATAATTGGGAGTGCTATAAGAGAAAATCAAACACTGTAAGGTATGTTCTCTAGATATTGGTGGTAACCGTTTCTTTTAGGAACCATTCATACTGTAAATGAAAAGATTTGACATGATTATTAGTATAGATTGGTTGGATATATAGAAGTCTCATATCAATTATTATAGGAGGGGGATTCCTATCCATCTTGAGAAATGTGCATCTATTCTCACTGGGGTGATTGAGATCATTAGGATGGTCATACAGGACCAATGTAGTATAGATTGGATTGTCTCATGTCTTAGATATGTGATATTTCTATAAAAATATTGGAATCTAGTAAGATTATTTTCCTACAGTATTAGAAAATTTTCCGGAAATCATACCCAATGAGGGTTAAATCGTTCTTCACAAGCAATAGATCAACTTCATGATTGATTTTGTGCTGAGAAAAGTGCTAGTTTATATCCTGACATATCAGATTTAATCAACTGAGCATCATGAGTTTAAATTTTAGTTATAAGGCCAAGAATCTAAAGGATTTATACAACCTATTACATCTCTTTGTTTTGATCTAGTTATCTTTCATAGGAATGATGACTTGTATTTTCACTTATCGTAAGATTTCTAGAGGTTGAACTAGATGAAGTTAAAGTACCAGTATCCTTTTCCATGCATTAATGATATTTATGATCAGTTGACAAGTATCTATAGTCTTTCGACATGAATTGGATTGTACTTCAGGTAAGGGAAAAAATATTAAAAACATTTGAGCTAGAGGACACAGAAAGAGGCATTCAATGAGATTTGTTATGAGTGGGTGATGATGGTAGTTTTTTGATGAAATACATCTTGATATTTAGGAGTCATAGAGAAATATAGCTTTGACTTCGACATCTTTTATACATGTTATTTTGGACAGGATTAAGAATGAGATGTTTTCTGCTCCAGAGGGGTTATTTTTTATTGAGAAATTATATTATGGGGATAAAAAATTCAGGATGGTCTCTTTGTGGTGGAAATTATATTATTTTCCATTTCAAATTATGGGTTCCTATGAGATTACCAAAGGAGATTATGAGGGAGTTTCATGCTTCAACATGGGAGGTGAATCTGTCTCCAAAAAAATGTATTGTGATCTCCACTGAAAATAATGGTTCTCATGAATCAATGAGGATGTATAAAGATTCATGGATAGATGATTCACTAGTCTGTATGTGAATGTTGAGCATCAGAGGTAGATTAAAATTTTATAGCCTCTTCCCATTACTAAGTGGAAATGGGATGATGTCATAATGGATTTTGTGACTGGATCAGACATGAACACCCATAAGAATGATGTTTTGGTGTTATTTTGTATCAAATGACTATGGTATGCCACTACTTTTATATCAGGTAAACATTAATAGAGGATGATATAGGAAGCTTTTATGTGTGAAAGGTAGTTTAGTTGCCCGATGTTTGGATGATTATTATTTCAGAAATGAATTCTCATTTTTTATCGTGTTTTTTGAATGGTATTCAAAAGGCCTCGGAATCGTGTGTTATTTTGAGCACAAACTATTATCTATAGGTATATGGTTAATATAATTGGACTATTCAGGTTCTAGAGGATTTCTTATAGGCTTTTGTTTTGGATTTTGGTGGTTCATGGGAGCAGCATATAACCCTCATGGAGTTTTTATATAATAATAACATTTATGAATCAATCAAAATGGAACTATTCGAAGATTTGTATGGAAGGAAAATTAATTATTGTATTTTTTTGATGGAATAAGGTGATTTAGAACTTGTTAGGAATAATATTTTAGAGTATACATCTAAATAGGTTCAGTTGACCAGACATTGGTTTATGACGGAACAGAGTATGAATCAATCATATGCTAACAATCAGTGTTGATCTATTAAATTAATGTTTGGTAATCATGTTTTACTTTGGGTGTCACCTAAGTTGGGTTAATTCAATATCAGGAAACATGGAAAGTTGTTACCTAGTTTTTTCAGGTAGTTTGTGATAGTGGGAAGGGTTGGTCTAATGGCTTACCATTTATCCCATCCACAATTCTAACATTACATGCATGATGCGTTCCACATGTCTCAGTAATAGAGATATCATCCAAACACTTTCTATGTGACAGAAATAGCACACATAATGCCAAGTTTTTTCATGTCCTTTAAGTAGCATCTAATATGTGTTGTGGACCGTAGTGAGAAATATATTTGTGGTAGGACTATAATGTTAGATCGAGTGTAGTGGCATCATGGGTGAGTTGAAGAAGAGACCAATGAGTGGGTCTATGATATGAGAATACATTGGCTGGAATAGTTCTCTGATACCTCAATGTGACACTTGGTGATGCTCAGTGATGAGCTATTATAAGGTGGGAATGTTGTAAGATCCTTTCTTTTCCAGTTATGCTTATGTCAAAGTTTTTCATTTGATCATTGGTAGATGATTCATATTTAGTGATGGAGGGAGTTTTTTTGGGGAAAGGGATGTAAATTTTAAGGATGTATATTTATTTTGAATTAATGGACTCCATGTATGAAAGGGTTAAGTGCTAAAATGGGTTCTTGGTATGCTGATAATATTTAAAAGGGGTTTATATTGTTCAACTGGAAAATGGGGTGAAAAACCATCTATAGAACATTTAAATGTCATGTAAAGGGATTAGAAGTCATGTAATGTTTAATTGTTTTTATAAAAAAATTCAAGACAATGAGATTTTTAAGTATTCCACTAAAAAGATTTACACAACATGTAACTATATAACATACTGTACAATTCCTCAACCTACTATTTTAAACATGTTTTATGGATGATTCTCATTATAATATGTTGTCGCTCCTCTCCTCTTAACCCTAAAGAATATATTTGGTCTATTTGGAGTACCAACCTCTCTTATGGACATCCAAATTGTGTGAGAAATACCCAGTAATTCTTTTCTGTATAGTTTGTTCCTTCTCTACCCTCATCTTTCAACCATTCTGGTAAAATCCACCGAATGATTGAATTATTCGTTTTGATCATGACCGATTTTGATCCAGGAACCCCTTATAGATAATCCACACCTTCTTCCCCATTGGTGTTTGTTATTGGAAGTGTTTATGGATAGCTAGTAAAAGGTAGAGGGTCTAAATTTTTACACCATGGTTTGATAATTTCTATTTTTATGAAATTTTTTGATTTTTCAAACATCATTTGAACCAAAATCAAATAAATAATGAATGAGGTTATTCCTTGGTGTCCGTTGGATTCAATATCCCACTACCATGGATCATGGATACACTTTGGATGAAAAAAACATTAAAATAATCGAATTTTATAATGGTTCATTGTTGGTTTTTAAAGATTTGAGACCTTAGGTTATTTCTTGATATAGAATCCCTTAGTTGTGGAATTTTTCTATTTTATATAATTTTTAATCAATTTTTATTTAAATTGAAAGGTTTTTTTGAAGGATAAATGTTAATTTTTATAATTAACCATTCAGATATATGTAGTGATATTGTTATATCCATGAATTATGATAGGAATTTTGTTCCAAGGTGAAATGATTATATAATAGGCTTATCCCTGGAACAATGAAACATATCTATTGTAATATTGATATTGTGTGGGATCGGCCTTGACTATAATGAAATTATAATAGATTGTGTTACATGACTGATCCCATGTTGTAATACATTTTAGTATTTTGAAAAGATGATGTAATTAATATATGTCCTTAACCAAGATTCTTGTGGTTATATATTGGGGGATGGATTGGTTGAAAGACATGCACAATGATATTCCTACAAGGTACCGAAGTAGGTTATTTTACCATAGATATATGGTTTTGGTTTTCATGATCATAATAATTTCTCAGATATATTTTTTATGGGATATGAAGTTGGGGGATGCAATATTATATTAATTTTTTAATTAATTAATACATTGGTTTATCGCTTTATTTCATACACATCTTCTCAAACTGGTTTATTTATACACAGTGGTGTTGACCAACTAAGTTATGCTCACACCCTATTCATGCTGCCATTTGGTACTAGTGTATATTTTCATTATTATAGGTTCAGATAAAATAAAATGACTATGTAGTTGATTATATTCTTATTTAAGTGTTGGATCTTAGTGATGTGACCAACGTGGGGTTTGGGAATGGTGGATTTTGGGTCTTTATTTGAGTATGCTGTTCTTTTTAATGTACTATGTATATCGTGAAATTTAATTATATTTTAGCATGTAATTACAATTTTCCATATTATGTGTTAGATTATTTAGTTGCCTATTATTATTTTCCTCCACTATGTCAATACATTGGTGTTTATTTGTTTATATGGATTTTTTCCTACAACTATGACACTTTTTATGTGGGGGTATGTTCTGTCCATTATATATTTTACACCCCCACTACTAGTTAAAAGAATCTACCATACGACGATTACTTATTGAGGCCTCATGAAATCCCATTTTCAGCCATGTGAGTGAGTTACAGATTAGGGGATGTTACCATACCCAACAGTGATAAGTGGTAATCGAAAAATTAATGACATCGATTCATGAGGTGATATTCCGCTGTACAAATGAATGATCATTTTGCAACCCATTTGATGGATGTGAAGAATTATTTTGGTAAAGAAATTAAAATAAAAATTTATCATTATGTGGAAGATATTATTATTTATGATATAATATTGGTTTTATAATAATTGATGGAGTTGGAGGAAGACACAAAAATTAAAATGCTTGTTGGAGAACGTTGCCTCTTCTTCTGGTATCCTCCTTAATCATGCAACAAAATCCTTACAAGATTGGATTTACACACACTAAAAGGATTATAGGATGATAGTATGGAATTTAAGAATTTATTTGGGAATGTATTGGCCAAAACAAAAGGGTTTGAAGGTGTAAATAAGAGAGGATATTGGGTGGCCCTTTATAAGGGAGGTGAGTGGAACAATAATATTTTTTTGAATGGAAATGTGTATTCTCATTTTTCAGAAACCAAATAACTCGTAAATGTTGTATTATGGATACATATATATAATAGTGTTTTAATATGACTAAAAAAATGTCAGATAAGTTTTTAGGACATTTTAACCCATAAGGTTTAAGTTTAACACCCTATAAACCAATTTTACCCTAACTGTGGTAATTTTCTTTTATTATTTTCTCTATAAAATTTGGTAAAAAATTATTTTGAACATATTATATAATATAAATTATTATTATTTCAAATAAATAATCCAATTTTCTAAAATCAACTAACAAAAATATAAAAATTTAATTTAATTTTAATCCCATGGACTCGATGAGGAAGCATGTTTATGAAGATAAAATGATCAAAATTGTAAAAGGTTCTTATAATCAATTTCTTTGTAGAATTGATTCCAATGAACTAAATTTTATTAATAATCATATAAAATAACACATTTTACAATAAAACAAATATAAAATATAATTTATCTTTATAATTAAGTTAATCGAAAATTAATTTTTCAATTAGATTCTAATGTTTTTGAATATACCAAAAAAAGTAATATTTTCATAAAATAATAAAAAATTCACCCTCTAATAGTATGTATAATATTCTTTTTTTTTTAAAAAATTCCAATTATATTTTATAAAATTTCCAAAAAAATATTTTTAAAAATAATTGAAAAAGGTGATAAAATTGCATTTTATAAAAATGAAAATTTTAATCTTAAAATTGGATTTACACATATATGTTTTCATGAAAACACATAAGATGAATTTTAATCAGTCTATTGAATATATTCTATAAAAATTTCTATAAAATAATTCCTAGAAATTGTATTTTAATTTATTATGGTAAATTCTTTTTTCATAAAACAAATTCAGAAATAGATTTCTGTTCTTTTAAAATAGTTTTGACTTTAATTTTTATTTTATAGTTCAGTAAAGAATTTGTTATATATACATGATTAAACAATATATTTTTATAATTTATTTATTCCCTTTTATACCCACCATCCATAATGGATAGGTGACAATAATTTTAATAAATAATTATATTTTTATAATAAGTCACAATTTTTAAAATGTAGTGCCATGTGTTGTGCAAGACAAACCCAATGTTACGAAGAATAAAATAGAAAATCAGTGTTCTGTGTAATGAAAAATAATAAAAAAAATTAATTTTGAAAAAAACTTGACATAAACAAGAGCTGTTACATTATACCACACATAAAATAAAATTTTCCATCTAAATTTATTAAACTTTTACAAAAAAATAAGGAAACTGATGCCCTATTACATACTAAAGTTCCCAATGATGCTTCCTCATGCTAGTGAATTAATCAAAAAACATTGACTAGGCGAGTTGTCTTACTTTATAGAAAACTATCTATTAAATATGGAATCTCAATCATTTTTTTCTCATATGAAATATCATGCTCCAATGATATAATCTCTATGTTCAATACATGAGAAGAATCAAGTATGTAGTTCCTTAGAAGTAATTGTTGGATCACATCATGATCCTATGATATGTTTTTTGGAAGTGCCAAAGGATTATCTCCTCTCCCAATACATTATAGTATTTTAATGGAACCTATATTCCTTGGGATTAGTTTTTCCACTATTCTTCCTTGGAGAAATTCATAGAAATTCCATCACACAATATTCAATTCTGGATCACATAGATGATTAAGAACATAACATTTCTATTAACTTTTTGCAGTATTTCATTGTTTCTCAATGGATCTAACATTATCATCCATATCATCAGCTAGATTAGGTCCAATAGATTTATGGCAAGTCGTTTCACCAAAGGTATATTATCAGTGTCCCAAATTATTTTTACCCAAACAAGTATACCACCAGAAAGGAGTCGATCCAAAGGGAGCTAAGAAGTTGTTTTATCTTGCTTAACATAATATGTATTTTTATTTTATGTGATGTTTTCATAATTTAGGGCCAGTTTCTGTTGTTTGATTATATAAAAATAACAATTGATTTTAATTTTCATATAACAAATATCTTAACATAATAAATGTAAAATAAGAGAAAATTGGTTTTGATATAGATAAAGAGACATGTGCATTGGAGTTATGAGTTAATGAGATGTTTTTTATTAAATCCAATTTCTTTTGAGGTTGTGTTTTTCATGATAAACCAATACTCTGGGTTTAATTTGTAACAACATTTCCTTAGTCCGGTAAACATTATATTTAGAGCTGAAGTAACTATCTAATTCGTCCAGTAGTTAATTTTTAACAAACCCTTATTTGGATTAGTCCATTTTGTGTTGAAAATTCTTCCAATTGTCATGAAATTATTCATCAGTATTATGCTTTTGGCCCGGTATAGAATTCAAAGTGATAATATTAAGTGTTTTAAGAATAATAAGAAGAGGTTAATAAAACAAACACATTAATTGAAATTTAATTCAAATTAAAACTCAACATCTCCCACTACCACAACACACTAGGTGTTTAGTTACCCATGGAGAAGAAAATAAACACAAAACTATTGATACATGATAGAATCATGGTTGGAACTTTTAAAAATTAATGATTCTTTTGTAGAGGGAAAATTGGTTGTAGTACGATAGCAGAACGCCAATCCTTTGAGCCTTTAACATTTCCTATATAATTTCTCTCTACACCACCCCCTTAGTCTAGAGGCCAAGGCCTCCTTTTATAAAAAAAAATAAGTACACACTGTGTGGAAAAGGTAGACACCATGTACTTTTTTCAATGCATTTTTGCCTCAGTTTTCTCCACATGTAGGTAGCTTAACATGTCGTATTTCACTTGGATAATGACGCCTCTTGGTAGGTGAATATACATGGCATGTAGCGCCACCATACACAGCATGTATTCTTACTTTTCGACCACCAAATACTTCAAGAATGGTATACACGACGTGTGTTAATGGAACACGACATGCCCCCTTCATATCTCCACATGGTGTGTATACTCTTCTCATCCACCAACTGCTTCTAAAATGTTATACACGGTGTGTATATGGTGCACACGACATGTACAACCTTCTGGTTACTTGGGCATGTACTCGTCCTGTTCAACCTGTGTCTAAACTTGAATGTACATATCATGTATATAAGTACATGCCATGTAGTTGTAAATTTTTGCTCAGTTCTTCCCCATTTTGTGTATTTGGCTATAATCCTCATGGAAACGAACTAGATCACCAAAATCAAGGTATCTTTTCCCTAATCAATAGGTAATTTTTGAATACTTATTCTTATTTTTCAATAGAGTATATGAAAATGTATACAAATATTCAGTGCATCAAACTCTCCCATACTTATTAATTTTCTTACCCTCAAGAAAATATAAACATCTAATTAAAAGAGTATATATTATAAGGAAGGAATTCAGTGAATAATTAATGTAAATAATAAGTTACTAGATTTTTTTTAAAAAATAATACAAAACAGTTTCAATTTAGTAAATATTCTAATTATGCCACGTATATAATTCAATTAACTACTTTCATCCTCTATTAACACATGTTTCAACCTTTCAAAAATATGCAATCCACTTGATGATTTAACTCACCAATAAAATAATCAACATTCAAGATAATTTTAATCCAAGTTATGCTCACTCGAAGATATATACACTCTATCCATAGGTTTGCAAAAAATCAAGTTCTCTACTTTAGAATATTTGATTTACAATAAAACATGTGGGCTTTCAAATAAGGATCAGATGTTTATGTGGCTAAAGGTTGGTATGTAAAGATGTGAAAATAATTTTGAGGCTTGAAAGAGGAGGCTAAATTCTTTAAATTATAACGCATGATATTCTAAAATTAAGCTCACTATAAAAACGTCCTCCACAAGTTTTTTCATAGAATCTCATCACCACCATTCACTTAGTTGAGTAGGTAGGGTTCACAGACCAATAAGTGAGTATAAGGCCCCTTTGTTTGCACTTTTTTATATACAAAGGGGAGCTCTATATTTTCCATGAATAGAGGATTGGAACCCTTTTTTCCCTGAATGATCAAGAGGCTTTCCCCCATACTTAATTTCTGGATAATTCACGAAATTATTCCATGTGTTGAAAATCCCCTATTTTGTGCTCAAATGAATAATCATGAAAAATCATAAAAGAATTAGGATAGGAAGTGAAATAGGCTTGTATTATGGCTTCCTATAAAGGCTATTCATGGTCTCTAAGGGCTTCATGAATATAAAATGTAGAGTAGGTCTCAAGATAAAGAGGATTAAACAATCTAATTCCACAATCATTTTAATGTAACACAAAAATTCCTCATGTTCTGAAACGACTAATTGCAAATTCTGGAAGTTATGTATATTATAAGAATCTCTCATGAAAGAGGGTATTAGAAAGAATAAGAAAAGGTGTTTAGAATACCTCTTAGGAGTGGGAAAAATAAATAAAGAGACAATCATGTCATGACTTGCAAATACTTGATTAGTCTAATTGATGTAATTATCTAAGGATTACAAGTTTTAATTATATTATATCAGTTATCATTTTAAAATAATAATGAACCAAAATAAACATACAATTTTTTTTTTAAAAAAAATTTCCACCTTCAGCTTAGTATTTAAAAATATGATTAAAAAAAATTGTCCTCACATATTAAAATATCTTTTCTAATAATGATGTCTCCTTGAATTTTAAAAGGGAAATGACTAAAGAGGTCAAGAGACACCCCCATACTTACAACCACACATGGTCCACGAAGTACCCAAAAATAAGAACAAGGGAAGGTGAGGACACAATAGTAGACCTGGCTGAGGGGAAGTAAGGAAAGAAGTAAACTTAAGAAAGAAATGTAATCAATGGAAAAATAATACCCCCTCGTGTTTAGGTGTAGGAAAATAGAATGTGATGTAAATGTGAAACACAAAATGTTCCATAGTACCTGTGATGGGGAAATAAAAAGAATACTGCAAGAATAATTAATAGAAACATGCAAAAGATTTCAAATATATATATATATATATACAATGGAAAGCATTTGTCCCAAAACTAGTAAGGGGGTCACCTCAGAAGGGGCATCATCCAGTACAAAACCAGTCGGTAGAGACAGCTCATGAGCAATGGAGATGGGAGGCTCAGACACTGCATCTGGAAGGGAATCTGAAGAAGTAGGATATGTGGGTGCGAGACATTGAATATGAGGCTCTGCATCACTCCATATAACGACAATAGTGGTGGTGGAAACAGTAGTAGTAGCTGAGCCCAAAGTAGATAGTATAATGGAATCTGTGGCCAATGCAGTAAATGGCAGTGGATATACAGAAGAAGGCCCAAGAACCGAAGTAAAGGTAGGCGGCAGTGGAAGGGGAATACCAAGATACTGAAGAATAAGCCCCAAAATCTTCTCCAGCCGGTCCTGGCGGCTGTCGAGACAAAAAAATGCTCCTCCATTGTAGCTAGGTGTAGAGAAAGGGTGAGATAGACCGGGGGTGTGGAAGTAGGTGGTGGTATAGAGGAAGGAAGGATAGAAGAAGATGGATCAGTAGAAGGGGTGTGGGGTGGGGAAGATGGTGGGGGTGGGAAAAGAGGAGGTGGTGCATCAGCGGGTGGTGCAGGATGATCAGCAGGTGGGTGAGTTAGAGCCTAAGAAAGGATGTAGGCACCACCTACTTCTGGACCAATCCCATGGGAATATGCATGATATAGTCCATACGCTGTGGGTGAACCTAACTAGTCATTAGGTAGAGCAGGCTTAAAGACTCCGAGATGGTGGGCAAGGTGAGTGGTGTAAAACCTGCTGTTCAGGTTTCCCTGATGGCCGGTAAACATAGAATGGAAGTAGGACGCGGCTAGGTAAGGGAGGTCTGGGTAGTCCGTCCGGATAAAATAGTTAAGGAGATCCATGTCACAATCGGTCACGACCCCCCATATCCTCATGGCGAGGGAAAAGAATGGCGCTAAAGCATCAGTGGGTAAAACGGAGGTTGGGGTTAGTGATAAGGGTACTCTCTAGTGAGGTAGGAGCGTAGTGATGGTCAGGCCCAGCAATCTCTCACCACATAGCAATGAGATCAGAATGATCAGGCATGTTCAGGGTAGAAATAGGGTTTGGGGTTGTGGGATGAGGGTATAAACCAAACCTTCGGCTGAACTCAGTCATGGTAAGAGATAATCATCGGCCGCCCAACTGAAATTGAACGACGTGTATCACATCGCCAAGTGTATCCCGGTACTCAGATCCATCGAAATCAAATGAGGAATAAAACTCCACAAATAAATCACGAAATATAAGAGTTCTGACCTAGAAAATAGAGAGCAATGGAGTGTGTCACATGAGATCCTGTAACTCGCCCCAGATGCCTAGCTACTGAGAAACGCTGCTATCGAGGTAGCAACCACTCAACGAAATCATGCGGAGAGAGAAAAGTCGGATCCTATCATGTGCCAAGTTGGAGATCGGGAACACCATATATGGGTATGGAAAACCTGCATGGCCCGGTCTAGGTGGAGGTGCAGCAGTAGGAGTTGGCTCTGGGGGTGGGTCGATTGTAGTAGGCAGAGGGTCACTGGATGGGGCTGTCGATGAAGTGCCAGCTACAGAGTAGGAGATCTCAGGTGGAGTGTCAACTTAGAGGGAAGGAATGATGGTGCTCAGACTAGCCTCGGTGGAGGGAGTGAGGGGTGGAAGGGTGGCCAATGGGGGAAGCTCATATAACAGAGAGTCTGGTTCTAGCTGCGTTGTATGTCAGAGCTGTATCCGACGATAAATCTGCCTCTCGTCGTTAGTGGCAGTGGAGGGCCGCTTCTTATGAGAAGGATCTCTATCTACCATAAGCTGAAATAGAAAGAGAAATGAAGAAAAAGAAATGAAAATAAATCAATGAAAATGCGAGAAAACTAAAAAATAAAAATACATGGAGTGTACATCCATAGTACACGGCGTGTAGTGAAACCTGTATAGCATCTCGTGCTCTCTGGATAAACATGTTGAGGGAGAAAAGGGTAGACCAAGAAATGGTACATGGAATGTACCAAACATACACATCATTTTCATGAAATGTAGAAATGCGACATAGCCTGAAGTCGCGTGGCTGCGACTTATATAGATGATGTACATGACTTTTACATCCAAACTACACGCTGGGTATCTCAATTTTTTTGGTTAATAATAAATAAATATATATACATAATTATTATAGTAAACTTTATAATAATTAATATTAATTAAAAATCATAAAATGGATATATATATATATAGAATTTTAATAATAAAACTATACACTTAATTTAGTGGGAAAATAAACGACATGTGTCTAAAAATTGGAAAAAGAGAAGTACAACCTTGGGTCCAGTGCTTGGAGTGAGCTTTGAACCGGCGATCGGCCGTTTCAAACAGAAGCCCTCAACCACTGGAGCGAAGGTTGTACTGCTGACCATAATTATCATTTTTATATATTTAATCTATATAGCATATACTATAAGATAAGAATAAGATGCATGACGTGTGGTTTCTAATTATATAAGAAGGTGATGAAGCAGGGAGATTAGCCGAGGTCGAACCCGAGTCATTTGGATCCAGGAATGAGACTTTTCCAATATTCAAACTTCATCCACATGTATTAATTTATATGAAAATGTTGTTTAATTTAGTGAGGAAAAGCATGGAACACATGACGTATATCAAAAGACACGTCGTGTGGTTTTATTAAAATGGTAAATGATGGAAATAGGGCTGTGGTCAGGATTCGAACCTCGGTTGTTTGGAACCGGGTAATGATCTTTGCCAACCGATCCATCCCCATCATGGGTTTTTTATAAGAATATATATATATATATATATATATGAAATTTAATACACATTTCATTGAAGAAAATATGAAAATAAAAAGGAGGTACCCGGTGCTGAAGGTGGGTCAGGAGGATTCGAACCAGTGACAGCTCAGATAAACTATAGTGACATTACCATCGACACTAACATCATCCCTGATTATTTTTTAGTTAAACTAAATATTTATAATAGTTAGAAAAAAATGAAATGGAAAAAGTACACAATGTGTATTTAGGTGGTACACAGTGTGTATCCTCTAGGTTGCCTCCTAGGAAGCACCTTTGTTTTAAGTTGTTGGCTCAACCTACTTACCTTTTCTTACCTGAGCTGTCTGGTGGATAATGTTCCCATCGTGTCATCTATATGATGGTAATAATTCAACCGTTCCCATTCAATTTGAATGGTTGACCATCCTCTCCAGAAATTTCCATCGCTCCATGATGGAATATGCGCATGACTCGAAATGGTCCCGACCAAAGTTACTTTAACTTTTTTGGAAATAAGTGGAGATGAGAGTTAAAGAGAAGTACCTTATCCTTGGGTCGGACCAATTTTCAAGAAATCATCTAGTCGGGAATAGCAATCATCTTATCCTTGTATGGCTGGGCATTTTCATACGCCTCTAATCTGATTTCATCAAGTTCTGACAGTTAGAACTTTAACTTATCTTCAACTGACTTCAGATCAAAATTCAGGACTTGACGGCCCAATAGGCTTTCTATTCCTATTCCACTAGCAGATGGCATGGCTTTCCATAGATGAGGCAGAACGGGGACATTCCCAGTAGTGTTTTGAAAGTAGTCTGATATGCCCATAAAGTATCATCTAACTTCTTGGACCAATCTTTCCTCAAAGTGTTTACTATTTTCTCTAGGATCTACTTGAGCTCACAGTTGGGGAGCTCAACTTGTCCACTGGATTAGGGATGATAAGGTGACCCCATCAGATGTTTCAATCCATACATCGATAGTACTCCTCTCATCGATGAGTAGTCGAAGTGGGTCCCTCTATCACTAATCAATATTCTTGGAACTCCAAACCTGCTAATAATATTTTTATTTTAAAAGCCCATGACATTCGTGGCTGTGTCGTGTGCTGTAGCAGTGGATTCCACCCACTTGGATATGTAGTCGACGCTAACCAGGATGTAAGTGTTCCCAAAAGTTGGGGGAAAGAAACCCATGAAATCTATGCCCCAGACATCAAAAATCTCGACCTCTAGGATTGGTTGCAATGGTATATTAGCTCTACATCCCATATTATCGGTCCTCTGGCACCGATCACAATAAGAAACAAAGGCCCGATCATCATTATACATGGTGGGCCAGAAAAACCCAGACTGCAGGATCTTCACTAACGTATGGTTAGGCCTAGGATTTCCCCAACTAGAAAGGTGTGCCAGAACTCCTGGACACCATGAACTTCATGCTCAGGAATACAATGACAGATTACCCCAACACCACATGAACAGAATAGTAGATGTTCTTCCTAGAATTACCTCTTCACATCAGAGAAACATTTCTTCCTTTTCTTGAAGGAGAGGTCAGGGTGAACAAGAACTATTACCAGAAAATTAGCTATATCAGAATACCATGGTCCAAGTTTATTGTTGACTGAAAAGAGTTTTTTATCAGGGAAATCCTCGCTAATCTCCTGGTCATCCTGTTTCTCTAAATGAGGTAGCTCGAGCCGGGAGAGATGGTCAACAACACAATTCTCACTCCATTTCGTATCACAGATCTCCAGATCAGATTCTTGTAATAGGAGTACCAAGCGGATAAATCGGGGCTTCACATCTTTATTGTTCTATAGGTACTTTAGTGCTTCATGTTTAGTATAAAAAATAACTTTTGGCGACACTAAGTATGAATGGAACCTTTCAAATGGAAAAACCACTGCAAGCATCTCATTCTCTGTGGTGGTGTAGTTGATCTGAGCCTCATTGAGCATCCTGCTGGCATAATATATTGGTCATAAAATCCGATAAAGCCACTGTCCCAAGACTACTCCCATTGTATAGTCACTGGAATCACACAACACCTCAAATATTTCCTCTTTGTTGGGAGAAATCATCACTAGAGATTCTACAAGATGCTGCTTTAGATACTCAAAATCTATGGCGCATGTCTCATAGAACTAAAATATGGCATCCTTAGATAAATGATTGGTGAGGGGCTAGGATATTTTGGAAAAGTCACGGACAAACCGCCTTTAGAAACAAGCATTCCCTAGGAAGTTGCGGATGGATTTGATAGAAGTAAGAATAGGTAGTCGTGAAATGACTTCTATCTTTGTTGGGCCCACCACTATCCCATTTTATTAGATTCTATGGGAAATGACGATGAAACTTTGCACCACGAAATGAAACTTTTACCCATTCAAAACTAGGTTAGTGTTCTCACAACGTTCCAATAATAGATCTAGGTTCCATAATGAAGTGGCGAATGATTTCCCAAAAAAGGAAAAATCATCCATAAAAACCTCCAAGATTTATTCCTCCATGTCATGGAATATAGCCTGTATGCAATGCTGGAAGGTGGCGGGGGAATTTCAAATGCCAAAAGACATCCTTTGGTATGAAAATGCACCATAGGGTCAAGTGAATGTGATCCTCTCCTAATACTCTAGAGTAATGGAAATATGGTTATAGCGTGAATAACCATTGAGGAAACAATATAAGGTGTGCCCTGCAAGTATCTCTAGCTTTTGATCCTTGAATGGTAATGGGAAATGATACTTCCATGTGTAATTGTTTAGCTTTTGGTAATCCACACAGACTCTCCAACCCGTGACAGTGTGTGTATGGATGAGCTCGTTCTTTTCATTTGAAATTACAGTGATACCCCCTTATGGGTACCATTTGGAGGGGACTCACCCATGGACTATCTGAGATGGGATTGATGATGCTGAAATCCGTCAATTTAATCACCTATTTTTTTATAACTTCCTTCCTAGGGGGATTTAGGCATCACTGTGGTTGCCATGATTTCTTGGAACCTTCTTCAAGTTGCACTTTTTCGGTAAAAATGGTAGGGTTGATGCCCTTTAAATTAGTGACTATCCACCCAATAACGTGCATCTGTTGTTTCAAAACCTATAGAACTGCATCTTCCTACTCATATGACAGTTCTACGTTATGTTTGATAGAAAAAGTATGATTGGGTCCCAAATATCCATACTTTATTGAAGATGGAATAGGTTTCAGTTCGAGTTCAGGTAACTTAAAAATGAAAGAACAAGTAGTTGTACCTTTTCCCATTCTAGACTATCAGTAATAACCGTACATTTCTAATAGTGGCTACACTGGCCTTCTAGGAATTTTATGTCCTCTGGTTCTTATTCATTTGGAATGTTTGGAAAAATAATGGTATCTAAAAAAGAACATACCAAATCATTCCTTTTTTCTCTCAAATGATCATCCATAGTGGTTATAGCATAACTGTTCTCATGCTCAGAAAATGATGCATGTTTAACATCCTTGAGTACATTGTTGGAGAATCTCTCATCCCCTACCTGAAAAACCAACTCTCCTTGGTGCACATCAATCAATACCTTTCCAATGGCTTGGAATGGTCTTCCTAGTATGAGAGGTCCCTCCTGGTCATTTTCCATGTTGAGGATGATGAAATCAGTTGGAAGGATCAGCCGACCCACCTTGACGAGTACGTCCTCCAGTAGTCCCTTAGGATGTTTGATGGATCGATCAGCAAGTTAAAGGGCTACTCAGGTAGGCTTCAAATCATGAAGCCTGAGATTCTTGAAAACTCCAAGGGGCATGAGATTCACACTAGCCCCCAAGTCACAGGGAGCCTTCCCAAACTTGCATGGTCCAATGGTAAAAAGAATAGTGAAACTACCTAGATCGTAGAGTTTTGGAGAAATTGAGTGTTGGACAACTGCAGAACACTACTTGGTTACGGAAATGGTCCTCAGATCCTTCATATTCATTATATTTTAGAGTATGTCCTTTATGAATTTGGCATTGGTAGGTATCTACATCAGTGCCTCTGCAAATGAGATATTTATGTGCAGATTTATAAACACTTCCATGAATTTTTCAAACTGGTGGTCTAGAATTATCTGTTTCAATCTCTCTGGGAAGGTTAAGGAAGGTACAAATGGTTTGACAACCTCTTGCCCTTTATTCTGCGAAGCCTCCTTTTTTGGGCTTTTAGATGGGGAGGGGCTGGTATTATTACATTCTTCATCATCAGGGGGTGTGGATACACCTGGCTATGCTATTTTGTTCTATTGGAGCTATTTTCCACTCGGTAGTATGACAACATGATCTTCCTCTCTCAGGATCTTCTCTGTATTACCCGGTAGAGTATGGTGTTTCCTTCATGAGAGTTGGTTTGCCAACTGGCCAATTTGGTTCTCTAGGACTCGAATGGATACCTCCAGATTTTGGAACCTGGACTCAGTAGTAGATATGAATTTAGTCAAAAGATCATCTAACCTTGAGGTGTTCTCCTACTAAGGAGGTGTAACACCTCAAGCTCCCATGGTAGGCTTTTCTATGAATAATACAGTAGCGTGTGTTGTACGCAACTTCGAGTCTTAACACACACCACAACCAATCAAACTAGCCGTTATGAATAATAAATACTACATTTTAAAATTTTATTCATTTTATCTTTCAAAATGGACTTCATTTTTGGATTCAGAATTTTGAAATTAGCTTAGGCTGATTTTTTTGTACTTTTCGGATAACTTTCCAATTTTGATGAATAGTGAAAATTACTAAATTTTAATTTAAAACAACTTTTTTTATCGAAATAATTAATTGTGAAAAATTATGAGTTTGAGGGATTATAGAGTATAATTAGATTACATTTTCACTATTTTATCCAATGTGGGTCATTGGACATAATTACACATTTAAACTAGACGTAAGCAAGTACCATTATTTTGATAGTTATTATTTCTTAAAAACACGCTTTTTGTTTTTACAATGGGAATTAATTTTAAATTAATTTATACCACTTATATGTTTTGAATTTAGAAAAATTGATTAAATATTTAGAATCAAGAGGTCCAAATTGTGTAAATATGTAACTTTTTTTAGACATTTTGAATAATTACTTCGGTAAATATTTTATTTATCATGGTTAAAGGGTAAATCCGGTAAATAAGGGTAATCAAATAATATTATAATAATATTAATTTACACTAAAACATGTGCTAAACCTATTGGGTGATACATGGGCTACCATGGTCATCTTTGGGTTGATTTGAGGACCCCATGGAGCCACTTGTAAGTGATAAGGACACTTTATATTAATTAAGTAAAAGTAAAAAAGAAAAATGACATAAGCATATATATTTTAGAAAAGAAATTTATACATAGGGTTATATATGTTATATATTCAACTATAAATATTCATTAGAAATATAAAATTATTTCCTACATAATGGTATTTTATTTATAATTTTTAGACATTTAATAATTAAATTTATTTATGACACAATAATGATGTTGTATTTTCCTTATTAATGAAAGAATCAAATAATTGGTATTATAAATGTTAAAATAAATATAATTTGAAAATTTTGATGACATCAACGAATTAAATTGGTTAATAAGAAATTATAGGAATGATTAAATGTATTTTTTTCGAATTAATAAAGTTGTTAAGACTTTAAAAAATCAATTATTAAATAGTGTCAAAATTGACATAAAAGAGTTTTTAAAACAAATATTATATTATTATTTCATATTCTATTCCTATAAATATACAGTTTGGCCAAAGGACTTATATAATGATAAATGTATCATTAATGGGCCACTTGGCGGTCTCTTGGAAGTATATAGTATGTTTAGTAACTATATAATTTTAAAATACAAAGCGACATGGTAAACGTCAATCTTTTTAACTAAGAGTTAAATATAAATGATAAGGTTAATATAGTGACCCAAACCTGTCTAAAATCTATGGGATGAAAGTGTTTAGACCCATCCTCACCTTATATATTTAATAATCTACTTTTCATCCATTAGAAACAGATTATTAATTTATTATAAATTAATACTTTATGTTTTTCCTAAAGAGCCCCTCCTCCCCATTATAAAAGGACACCACTTCTAACCAATTCGTCATACCTTCAAAGCCTTTTGAATCGGCCAAAATATGCCCAAATACCCTGTCAACTATCATCACTTAATCCTAGAGGCCTTCCTTTAGTCACAAAGCCATCCTATGGATCCCTTTTGATCAAATCAAAAGGAAGAACCTGAAGAAGAGGTAATGTTTTCACCACCCTTTTTCAAGTTCCTTTCTTCTTCAACTTATTCTTTCTTTGTTGTTTCCAATATGAAATAAAAACTCCAGTATCTTATATATATTTTGATGTTATTATGAGTTTAGTACAACGATATTCAGTATTCTATCCATCCTTCGAATTCCATGTCACCATACGTGCGTACGAACGATATACCATTTCCACGTCGTGGTGTAATTTTTATTCAATACATTATTATTTGAATGGGTATAATAATGATTTGTAATTCATGTAAATAATAAATATAACATGATAATGATTCTTTATATATGATATACCATCCAATTATATATTAATTTAACATCAAAATAATGATATTGTCGCTCGTGCATATGTACGGACTACCGTCTCCACGAACGCGATGAGATTCATTCCCCATCGTATCCATTCAAGTATAATTATCATTTGATGATTAAAAATAATTTTTAATGATTTTATATCATTCTGGATATGAATAATGTACAACCTATTCATAAAAAACAAGGAATATGTAACAAAAAATATAAAATAAAATGAGTAAGTTAACACCTGAAACGACGATAATACTAAGATATTATTAACAAAGCAATGATAAAAGATCATATATGATATCATATTTATGTATATGATTCTTTTATAATTTTATAACAATCATTTCACCATTTTACATGAGTTTAACCTACCCTCAACCAAGGAAAAGTACAAGGAAAGGGTATATTTCACAATCTCTTGATTATCTGAGCTTGTTTATACATAATTATCTACTGGGACCTCTTTATCATCCACATCCATGTTTCTTAAAAATGTATATCAAATCATTCTTAATATTTTATAGAATATGGGTTAAATTTATTTTTCCCCTTTTTTTAATTTTTATAATATGTTTATAAATGAATCTTTCCATTGTTTTCCAAACAAGGTCCTTTTTAACCTTTTCGACAAAATTAAGGTAAGAATGTCTTTTTTTAACATATATGGTTGGTGTGACTATTTTCGGCCATTATAAACTCGTCAAAGCTTACCATACAAGATTATAAGAATATTTTCAAAGTAAATGTTTTATTTTATAATTATGTGACTCTTAAATGATTTCAAAATAGAAAGATATGTTTCTCTAAAAAGAGTTTTTATTTCATCTATGTCAACATCCTTTGATGGATTTTATGTTTATTTGGAGTATATTAATTATGATAAAAAACGTCCATAATGTATTGAAGATTTTGTGATAAGTTTGACTATGGATGTTCTATTTTTATACAATTCATTATTTATGGTTAAAGTATTAACATTTCATATGCTAGTTTTAATACGAATGTTTATGATATGATTAAACCTTTTCATATGAGGAATGTATTGGACTTAATAAGTGATGGATGGAGCTCGCTATAGCTCCTCGATGCATCGGTAGGTCTCATGAGGCAACTAGACGTGGAATTGTCCGAGTACCTTTCCCAATTTGATTTATGGTTTTGGATGAGGCCTTAACCATTTTTAGACGTCTTGGTTGAGGCCTTGACAAAATGTTTCAGAATGTCCTGCATTATACATTCCCTCATTATGGAAATAATATTGATGGTTCATGTGGCCATTCAACTAGTAGAATACCCATGATTATGATTTATTATGGCATTATTTACTTAGCTCATATTCTTTCCATAAAAGTATTATTGTTTATTATTGGTAAAGGCATGTGGTTTCAATTATTTACCATGTTTAATATTTTAGTCATTTTCCACTGTATTACTTACCCTTACTGAGCATTTGAGCTCACCCATTTTTTATGTTTCACTTTCCCAAGATATGAAGATGTTAGTTATGAGTGACCTGTAGGCATAATCAAGGAGGCCTGGATGTTTCTTATGAAATATATTTTTGTTGTATTTCTCTTCAATCTGTAAAGTTGAACTTATGTATGAATCTTGTTTCCAATAATACTAAATTGATCGGTCTTTCGAGACATGATTTCCTTGTGATCATGCCAATGTTATGTTATAACGCACCAACTATGGGTAACTAGGGTCGAGACGTTACAGTTGGAATCAGAGGAAGTTTAGTTCAAACCTTGGAAACTGGATTTACATAAACTCTGATTAGATCATATAGACCTAAGATGGACTTTGAGGATTATTATAGAAGAACTTCCTAAAATTTCGATATTGTAGAAATTTTGTGAGTTTTCCAAGAAATACATCTCTATCTAGATACGAGCAGGTAGAGGCATCTCTGTCATAGATTTACCTAGGGGTAAAACCCAAAAACACCACTTTCAGCTAGAATCGAACGGGACCTGGTGTATGAAAATGGGCCTTGCTGAACTCTTGGTTACGACATTACTGAGGGATATCCATAGGATAATTCTCATTTTATTTACAAACCATTATGAAGGGCTTATGAGTATATACTTACGCAAGGAAAAAAATTTATGATTATATATTATATCCATAAATTGTTGAATTTATCTTAAGTGTTTTAGAACTTGGGAATTATGTATTTTGATTCATAAAATAATCTAGTTTATGCCATTGTTTAGAAATGGAACCTATTGGAAGGAATGGAAATCATATCAACACATGTACTCCATTTAGGGATTTCCCTCCTACTCAAGAAAATTATAATGGAGCTAGTGATACAACTGGTGCTGATCATCTTATCACCATACTATGACAACTCACTCAGGTTATGAATAATAACCTTACCCGTATGGAGCACCCAGATCTACATCATGGAGGATTAATGTTAGAGCAATTCATGATCCAACAACCACTAACATTAAATGGGAGTAAAAATCCCTTAGTACCTGAGTAATGAATAAATTCCTTAGAGAAAATATTCCACGTTTTGGGGAGTAGCGAAAGTGAAAAAGTTGTCATGGTAGTTTACCACCTTACTGGAGATACTGATCAATGGTGGTCATTGATTCAAAACGCAAAGGACGATGAGGAAGTATCAAATATGGAATGGAGGGAGTTTAAACAGATTTTCTTAGAAAAATACTTTCCTCGTGACCATCGAGAAGATATGGAAAGGCAATTTCTGAGTCTGAGACAAAAGGAGGATGAGAAAGTCGCAAAGTATGAGGCTAACTTTACAAGATTAGAGAAGCATGCAACAGATTATATACGTAACCCAATAAGTAATATTGACCCTTTCTTTGATGGGTTAAAAACATTTCTTCTTCGAGCTTTAGTATCACAATCCTTCTCGTCATATGAAGATATTGTCTCATGTTCTATCAAGACAGAAAATGAATTCTCTAAATCTTATGCCAATAAAGTAAAGTAAGAGAAAAAGAGAACGATGGAGCAAGAGATAGGTAATGGGAAAAAGGGGGGCAAGGATTTTCCATTTTGTGATAGTTTTGGGAAGAAACACCCTGGTACTTGCCTAAAAGGAATGGGAGTCTATTACATGTGTGGTGAAAAAGGACACCAAGCTCATGATTTCAAGGGAAAGAAAGTTTCTGTAAACATTGAATGCTATAATTTTAGGGAAAAGGGGAATTATGAAAATGAATGTCCTAAGAGCCAAGGAAACATACCTCAAAAAAGGACAAGAGATAAAGTCCAAGCTTATGTTGATACTACAGTTGAAGATGAATAATTATTGTATTTGTGTTTCTGGATTCAAGAACTATATTCTGGTTATAAGAATAATGTGATATATATAAGGATTGTACTGCAATACTATTTTATTGAGGACTTGAGATTATATGGTTCTAAGAAAAGTGATTTAATAGTAAGCTAAACTTTTTGTAAAATACATGTTTAAAGGAAAGGTAATCCTTAATATGGTCCTGATAATGAGGTAGTGATTTTGGAATAAGAGATGGTTGATTTAAATAAATAATTTTGGATATTATTGATTACCTTGAAACAGATTAATGATATCTATATCCCATCATTGTTGGAGTTTAAAACATTTTTGGATAGAAGAAGTATATACAGTATTCTATAAAAAAATAAAGGATCATGAATTAAATCAATATGGTTTTGTGGTAATTCAGGATGTGCAGTGTTTTAAAAGAATACATGATGCAGGTGTTCACATGTTATTACATGGAAAAAAGGGATCTTCGTTGTGTTTAACTTCCTTACATGTTTTGGACTATGATAACATTATTTTGAGATTATTCTTGATTTCCATAAAAGGATGACTCGGTGGTCGGGTGGCAACCCGTTAGGACCGGCAAGGCCGCGACACTTGAACCTGCAACCGAAGGGCGACAAGGGTGTATCACCTACCACTGGCCCACGAGATGTCCTCGATTGAAAAATGTAGTTTTTTATAAGATGGTTTTTTAGATGATTTATAAATTCTTTTTTTAACCCCAAATGAATAGGATAAATAGAATATTTTTATGTTCTATTATCTTTTAGATTGAAAGATGGGTTTGTGGTAGAAATCAGTTAAAGGATAGAACTCTACTTGTCAAGTATATATATTTTGTCTTCTATTATTCTATGAAGAAATTAATTATTTTGCTTTATTGAAGGGATCTTAAAACCAAATATATGTTATCCTAATACCTAATGTTTTGTTGAACCGATGGTATTTTAAATCATCATAGGTTGATGAATTTAAGGATGTCAATTTTACATTTGTTTGTGATTAATGTCCTCAATCACTACCTGTAAATATTTAAATTTTTTCTCCAATTATAAGTCTCTAATTTCCAACAATGTTCTCTTAATCAGTTCATAATTTTGTGGTGACCCATTCATTTCTATTTTCTTCATATTAAGACTAAATTTTATTAACCAAATTTCCAATGTGGGTTTTCCCACAAAGATATCATATATTTTCAACCTTTTATTTTTGAAAACAAAATTCAAATTGAAAGGGAGCAATTTACTGAAGGAGGGAAGAATGTGACAGCCCACGCTTCCATGGTATCCTTTTCTTTGAATAATGCAGTAGCGTGTGCTGTACACAACATTGACTATTAACACATACCACAACCAATCAAACTAGCCGTTATGAATAGTAATACATAATTTTAGAAATTTTATACATTTTATCTTTCAAAATGGACTTCATTTTTGGATTTGGAATATCGAAATTATCTTAGGGTGATTTTTTTGTTACTTTTCGGATAACTTTCATATTTTGATGAATAATAAAAATTACTAAATTTTAATTAAGAACAACTTTTTTAATCAAAATTATTAATCGTGATAAATTATTAATTTTATGGATTATTGAGTATAATTAGATTATATTTTTACCATTTAATCCAATGTTGGTTATTGGACAAAATTTCACATTTAAACTGGTTGTAAGCAAGTACCAATCTTTTGATAGTTATTATTTCTTAAAAACACGTTTTTTGTTTTACAACGGGAATTAATTTTAAATTAATTTCTGCCACTTCTGTGTTTTGAATTTTGAAAAATGGATTAAATATTTATAATCAGGAGCTCAAAATTGTGTAAATATGTATCTTTTATTTTTAGACATTTTGAATAATTACTTCGGTAAATACTTTATATACCATGGTTAAAAGATAAATCCGGTAAATAAGGGTAAAAAATAATATTATAATAATATTTATTTTCCCTAAAACATGTTTTAACTCTATTGGTTGATACATATCCGACCATGGGAATCTTTGAGTTGATTTTGGAAACCCATGAATCCACATGTAAGTGATAAGGATACTTTATATTAATTAAGTTAAAGTAAATACAAAAATGATATAAGCATATATGTTTTAGAAAAACAATTTTTACATAGGGTTATATATGTTATATTTTTTACTATAAATGTTAATTAGAAATTAAAAATATTTCCTACATAATGGTATTTTATTTATAATTTTTAGACATTGAATAAATAAATTTACTTATGACACAATAATGATGCTCTATTTTTATTATTAATTAAATAATCAAATAATTGGTATTATAAATGTTAAAATAAATATAAATTGAACATTTTGATGACATATACAAATTTTATTGGTTAATAGGACACGATATTATTTCATAAATGAATTGGTTTTGAATTAATAATTTTTTTAAGACTATAACAAAAATCAGTTATTAAATAGTGTCAAAATTGACATAAAAGGGGTTTTAAAACAAATATTATATTAATATTTCATATTCTATTCCTAAAAATCTACGATTCGGCTAAAGGACTTATATCATGATAGGTGGATCACTAATGGACCACTTGGAGGTCCCTAGGAAGTATATATTATGTTTATTAACCATATAATATAAAAATACAAAGTGACATGGTAAATGTCAATCTATTTAACTAAGAGTTAAATATAAATGATAAGGTTAATATAGTGAGCCAAACCTATCTAAAATCTATTGTATGAAGTGAATTAAACCCATCCCCACCTTAGACTTTGAATAATCTACTTTTGAGCCATTATAAAACGAATATTAATTTATTATAAATTAATAATTTATGGTTTTCCTAAAGAGCCCCTCCGCCCCCTTATAAAAGGTCACCATTTCTAACCAATTGTTCATACCTTCAAAGCATTTTGGTTCTGAAAAAATCTGAACAAATACTCTATCAACTATCCTACCTTAATCATAGAGTCCTTCCTTTAGTCATAAATCCATCATAAGGATCCCTTTTGATCAAATCAAAAGGAAGAACCCGACGAAGAGGTAATGTTTTCACCACCCATTTTCAACTTCCTTTCTTCTTAAAATTATTCTTTCTTTATTGTTTCCATTCTAAAAAAATAACTCCAGTATATTCTATATTATTTGATGTTATTATAAATATGGTACAACCATATCCATTATTCCATCCATCCTTTGAATGACATGTCACCATACGTGCTTACGTACAGCCTATCATCTCCACGTCGTGGTGTAATTGTTATTCAATAAATTATTATTTGGATGGGTATAATAATGATTTGTTATTAATGTAAATAATAAATATAACATGATAATAATTTTTTATATATTATATACCATCCAATTATATATTATTTTATTATCAAAAGAATGATATTGTCGCTCCTACGTACGTACAGACTACTATCTCCACGAATGCAATGAGATTCATTCCCCATCGTATTCAATCAAGTATAATTCTCATTTGCTGATTAAAAATAATGTTTAAGGACTTGATATCATTCTGGATATGTATAATATACAACCTATCCATAACAAACACGGCTTATGTAACAAAACATATAAAATAAAATGAGTAAGTTAACACCCAAAACAACGATAATACTAAGATATTATTAACAAAGCAATGTTAGAAGATCATATATGATATCATATTAATGTATATGATTATTGTATAATTTAATAACAATTATTTCACCATTATACAGGATTTTAACCTACCCTCAACCAAGGAAAAGTACAAGGTAAGTATAAGGCCCCGGCCTTAAACCTTACTTAATATTGAATTAAATGAATAATTCACGTTGAGGATTTTTTCAGGTTTAGAGTTTTAGAGAATTAGAACATAACTATTACATCTAAAAAGATTACAAATTAGTCACTTTTACTAAGTTTCCATAATAAAAAAAACTCCTAAAAAGAAACATGTCTAGTTCCATGTTTTATATAGCGAGACATTCCCTTGATCCCATACTTGACCTTATTCCACTTTAAGTCCTGTGAAAAACATTTCGAAAAACATGGGGTGAGCATAAAAAGCTCAGTAAGGGATACACAAAGAATGAAAACTATTAGTTTTTCAAAATCAAGTAAACCATATATACTCTATCAAAGTAATACCTTCACCTTCATGAAGTAGTAAAAACTCTTCACTGAATAAAGTATCATTACTTACCTTTTTGTAACCAAAGGATTACCATAAAACCCATATAAAGAACACATAACATATATAAAGGTAACTTGGGACATAAACATACTTATGTGGAATAACCATACGGCCGACTTCCACACATATCACTTAATGGAATAGCCATACGGCCAATTTCCATACATACTTAATGGAATAGCCATACGGACGACTTCCATACCCAATGTATTGGAGGTTATAACGTAACCACCCATCCTGGTATTCACGGCACCACCCGTCATATGGTTTATAACGTAACCACCTGTTAAAATGTCCAAGTACCAATATAAAATCATAAAACATAAAACCAATATAAAGGAAAGATAACATTTCCACATTTCAATCACAATATATCATAAATATATTGACATAATAGAATCCTTTATCAAAACCATTTTCAATACCAAAATACATATGAGAGTATATGGTATTTATTTTATTTTAAAAGCATTACGGCTTGTTGAGGAAGCCAAAGTCCAAATAATACTCGCGGCGGCGGAAAAAGTCGTTGTCACCGCGTACGTTAAAAAAACATTCCTTTTTGTCGTTTAGTAAAACGCTTCGTAGAAAAAGATTCCTTTTGTATAAAATTAAAAGTCAAAGGGGTTTATACACCGTATAAAATAAAGTTGTGTATAAAACGAAATATGCCTCAATGAAAGGAGATTGAGACGAAGTCCCTTACCTTGGGTCCGACTTGACTCGATCGTTCTTTAACATCCTGAATAATAAACTTGAGTTAATTTATACTTGTTTAAGAACCTTTTTAATGTTCATTATTCCTTTTATATCACTTATTGCCATGTTATAAACATTATGTAACCATTTAAGTTAATAATGTTTGTTTTGTCAATATTTGGTTCTTAAGTCGAAAGTGGACTTCTTACAATTACATGTTGTTCGTGTGGTCAAAGGTTATTTATATCCAGAATGACATTACTAATTTGGATATCATATATATCATATATATCCAGCATATACATTTATTTATAATATTACATAATCATTTAGAGGTAAGAAATGAAATGCACCGTTCATGGAGACGGTAAGCCGTACGTACGCATGAACGCTACTTTCATTTCTTTGTCATATTAATGGAATTAAAACTAAATGGGAGGTATGTATATTTTAATTCCAGAATTATATTCATCATTTAGATATACTATTCATTATATATATCCATTATATACATGTACTTTTAATAGTACATTACATTTGGGGATAAGAAATGAAAGGCACCGTTCATGGAGACGGTAAGCCGTACGTACGCATGAACGCTACTTTCATTTCTATCTCATACTTTAATGGAAAGAAATAATAATGATATAGAGGTATATTATAATTCCAGTATAACATCATATATAATAACTTTAAATCCATCCTTTACACGTCCCACATATGGCATTAACGAATCACATCACTTTGAGGGGGTGGTAGTCCGCACTTCCTTAAATGAAGATATCGTGTTTACCCATAATGGAAACCATAAAGGTATGCCAAAAATGAAAAATACCGAAGCTTAAAGAAAACATAAACATATTATATATCATATATAAAAATAGTGACATCATAATGGCCACCCTTGAAGGTGTTAAATTAGTATTGAACAATCATTGTTTCAGGAGGCAGAATTTCGCCATCCACGGAAACCGTATGTTCTTTAACCATTTGATGTAGTTGTGTGAGAGTGTAGCTCAAATAAATATTATAACAAAATCCTAGTATATTGAAGATACTGGTGTTGTTACAAAAGAAGTAAATAAAAAGAGTTTAGAGGGTTGGAGAAGCAAAATAAAACAAATGAACAAGAGAGAATGAATTACCTTTAAAAGTGTAACTCCCTTTTGATTTGAGCCTAAAGGCTTCCTTTGAAAGGATTCTGCCCAAAGGGAATCCTCTAGGATGAGGAGAGGGATGTGGAGAGAGTAATTGGGCAGGGGATGGCCGAGCCAAAGGCTTGAGGAGTGTGTGAAATGAGGTAGAGGTGGGGGCCTTTTATAAGAGGGGAGGAGGGGCACTTTTGGAAAGTAAAGAATTATTACTTTATTTGAAAATGTGTTTCGGTTTCAAAAGGTCCCACATTGATATAATTCGTGGATAAGGTGATAAGTCTTCGAAATCCACTCATCCAATTGGTTTTGGACATGTTTAGTTTATAGATTTTGCATTATCTTTCTATTTTATTTAAATCGTCAAATAATGATGTCATCGCTGCATCATTATTATGTCACAAATAATTTATTTTATTTAATGTCTAAAAATTATAAAAAAAATACTATGATGTAGGAACTCTTTTTATCTTTCCAATGACTATCTATAATCAAAATTTGAACTTGTGTAACTCTACTTAAAAATTGTTTTAGTAAAACAACTCATGTTTGTGTCAATTTAATTTTAACATTAACTAAAAATATATTATTGTCATTTTCCAACTAAAGTGGCTCCATGGGGTCCCAAAGTTGGCCCATGACTTGTCTTGGTCGGCCATGACTCACCCAATAGGTGTAGGACGAGTTTCATGGTGTTTTCACATTCTTATAATATCATTTTTACCTTAAACTACACTAATTACCTCTAATCGCGATTAATGAAAAAAAGTTACTATTCACCAAAAAATTATTATAATCTCATTGAACCACATTTTACTTCTTAATGACAACCATGTATGTCAGATTTTCAAAATTCAATACACATTAGTGGTAGACTTTCATTTAACTGAAAAATCAGTTTGCTTGATTACCACTTAGTGGTTTCACTATTCATCAAAAATTGAAGTTTTTCAGAACATTACCAAAAATTCACCCTAAGATATATTTGATATTCCGAATTCAGAAATGAAGTCCTTTTTACAAAATTCAAAACATATTAGTCACATTATTTAATTTAATAATTAATTCCCGCTGTCAGAGCAAATAGCGTGTTTTTATGAAACGATAAGTATCAAAAGATTGACACTAGTTTAAGTCCAATTTCAAAGTGAAATTGATTCCAATGACCACCATTGGATTAAATGGTAAAAATATATTCTAATTTCACTTTAAAACCAATTAAAAATATAATCTAATCATATTAATAAATTAGAATAAAAAGTGGTTTTGAATTAAAATACAACATTTTACACTATTCATTAAAAAAAAGAACTTTATCAGAAAGGTACCAAAAATTTACAGAAAGTAAATTTTGATGTCCCGATTCTAAAGAAGAGTTATATTTGGTCCAAAATAAAGTATAAGAGTGATCAAAACTATATTTAATGACGGTTCTCCATCAAAAGGTGATAAGTGGACCTTTCGTGAAAATTAGAGTATAAATGCCTAAAATTGAACTCTTTCCGTATTTTAAGCCTTTATCTTTTATTGGGTAAATGTAAAAACATTTAAAAACATATATAATCATATTTTAGTTATTTCTATCCATTCCCGCTAGTACAATGGCTACTCGTTAACTAACATTTAAAATAATATTATTTTATTACTTGTGTGCAACGTAAGTTTTCAAAGAAACTCATCGTTGCGTACTGAGTACGCTATCGAACGTAGAAACCCCTTTTAATTAAAATTAATATTTAATTCGTAAATATTAATAAATAGGAAAATTCTTTATTCTTTATTTACCTGGGATGTTACATCCTTATCCCCTTTTGGGAATTGCGTCATCGCAATTTTATTCACTTATCAAAATAAGTGGGGGGTATTTATCCCTCATAGCATTTTCAGATTCCCACGTTGCCTCTTCAATCACATGGTTTTTCCACAAAACCTTTACCTGATGAATCACCTTATTCCGTAACACCTGCTCCCTGTGGTCAAGAATCTGGACCGGTTGTTCCTCATAAGATAGATTCTCTTCCAGCTGAACTACCTCTGGACTCAAAACATGAGATGGATCTGGCATATACTTTCTCAACATCGAAACGTGAAAAACATTGTGTACCTGAGATAAACATGGAGGGAAAGCCACCTGGTATGCAACTGATCCAACTCTCTCCAGAATTTCATATGGTCCAATAAACCTTGGACTCAGCTTTCTATTCTTACCAAATCTCATCACACTTTTCCAAGGAGAAACCTTGAGAAAAACATGATCACCTACCTCGAAAGATAGATCCTTCCTCCGGTTATCCGCATAACTCTTCTGCCTGCTCTGAGCTGTTCTCATGTGTTTCTGAATCAGCTGAACTTTTTCTTCCATCTCTTCTACCAATTCTGGTCCCATCAACTTCCTTTCACCCACTTCATCCCAGAAATCTAGAGTTCGACACCGCTTCCCATATAATGCCTCAAATGGTGCCATCTGTATACTGGAATGAAAACTGTTATTATAAGAAAACTCAACCAAAGAAAGATGTTGGTCCCAACTTCCCTGATAATCCATCGAACAAGCTCGTAGCATATCCTCCAAGGTCTGAATTGTTCGTTCTGACTGCCCATCTGATTGAGGATGAAAAGCTGTACTAAAATTTAATTCCGTACCCAACGACTTCTGAAGGCCTTTCCAAAAGTTATAAGTAAACCTGGGATCACGATCCGATACAATGGAGAGAGGAACTCCATGTAACCTGACTATCTCTTTAAGATACAAACGGGAAAGTTGATCAAGAGAGAAAGTATCTCGTATAGAAAGGAAATGAGCAGATTTAGTCAAGCTATCAACAATAACCCAGATTGCATTATTACCTCGAGATGTCTTCGGTAATCCCACAACAAAGTCCATGGATATGTTTTCCCATTTCCACTCTGGAACTGGTAAAGGCTTAAGCATCCCTTTCGGTAACTGCCGCTCTGCTTTAACCTGTTGACATGTCAAACACTTCACAGTAAAATTAGCAATGTCTCTTTTAATTCCATCCCACCAGTAATACTCCCGCAGATCTCTGTACATCTTAGTACCGCCAGGATGAACTGAAAACGGGGAACTATGAGCCTCACATAACAACTCATTCTTCAACTGTGAATCACAAGGAACACATAACCTCTTCCCAAACCTCAAAACACAAACACAAACTTATCCAAGAACTCATGGAAAATTTTATTAATAAGGTCCATGAATACAGCAGGTGCATTGGTTAACCCAAAAGGCATAACTACAAATTCATAATGGCCATATCTAGTACGGAACGCAGTCTTCTGAACGTCTGCTTCTTTTAACTGATGGTACCCCGACCTCAAGTCAATCTTCGAAAAATACTGAGCTCCCTGGAGCTGATACCACTTCATTCGATTGCCCAACATCTACTGATGTTGTTGCAATGGATTTCACCACCCATTTCTGCTTGTAGTCTGGCTGCATTCCCCCAGTTGAGTTCTTCGTTGGACACTCATTTGCATAATGACCCATTTCATTACACTTAGAACATCTTACCATTGGCTTTTCATTTCTTGCTTGATCATCTTCCTTACAGTTACGAGCAATATGACCGGACTTACCACACCGAAAGCACTTACCAGACTTGGATAAACATTCTCCAGGATGCATTTTACCACACTTCTCACAGGATGGATATTTGGTTTTCTTACCTCCTGGCTTATTTGATGAATTCTTCCCCTTTTCCTGCCAAGTAGACCTCTTATTCTGTTGTTTTTCATAGAACACCTGATCATCGGCAAACTCCATTTCCACCTTCTCCGCACATCGAACAAGTTTTTCATAACTTTTGAACTCACGAGAAGCTAAAGCCCTTCGATACCTTGGCTTTAACCTTGAGTAAAAACAGTTTATTTTACTATCAAGATCTCGTATGAAGTTTGGAGCATACCTTGCCAATCGAGTGAACTTTTCTTCATAAGCAGCCACTGAATCATCCTCCTGCCTCAATTCTAGGAACTGTTTTTCCATCCTAAGACGAACCGCCTTAGGAAAATATTTCTCAAGAAACATACCTTTGAATTCGTCCCAGTGAAGATCCTAAATCTCATCACTATCCCTTATATTTTTCACCATCGACCACCACTGATCAACTTCACCTTCAAAATGGTAAACAGCAAGACTAACCTTTTGATGTTCTGAACACCCCATGACATCAAAAATCTTCTCCAGCGCTTTAATCCACCCTACAGCTTGCACAGGGTCAGATGATCCTCTGAATGATGGAGGATGTTTCCTCATGAAATGTTCCACCACTGACATGTTCCTCTGTGGTTGATCTGGATGATCTCGTGCATGGATACCACCACTATTTATAGCCTGAGTCAACTGTTCCATCACTGCAACAAACTGTTCAGTTCCGATTCCGACCATCTCAGGTTGCTGATTTGGAAGGTTATCTTCCTCCTGATGTCGTCCCAACATAGCTGCTTTTTTTCCTCTGCGGAAAACCATTCTGAACACAGAAATATCTTAGGCGAAGCAACATGGTAATCCGTAAATGCTATATCATTTCAATCATATTATAATTTAACACTTTTCTAACTCCTAAAGATGTCTAAACCGACCTTTGATACCAACTATAAGGCCCCGGCCTTAAACCTTACTTAATATTGAATTAAATGAATAATTCACGTTGAGGATCTTTTCAGGTTTTGAGTTTTAGAGAATTAGAACATAACTATTACATTTAAAAAGATTACAAAGTAGTCACTTTTACTAAGTTTCCATAATAAAAAAAACTCCTAAAAAGAAACATGTCTAGTTCCATGTTTTATATAGTGTGACATTACCTTGATCCCATCCTTGACCTTATTCCACTTTAAGTCCTGTGAAAAACATTTCGAAAAACTTGGGGTGAGCATAAAAAGCTCAGTAAGGGATACACAAAGAATGAAAACTGTTAGTTTTTCAAAATCAAGTAAACCATATATACTCTATCAAAGTAATACCTTCACCTTCATGAAGTAGTAAAAACTCTTCACTGAATAAAGTATCATTACTTACATTTTTGTAACCAAAGGATTACCATAAAACCGATATAAAGAACACATAACATATATAAAGGTAACTTGGGACATAAACATACTTAAGTGGAATAACCATATGGTCGATTTCCACACATATAACTTAATGGAATAGCCATATGGCCAGTTTCCATACATACTTAATGGAATAGCCATACGGCCGACTTCCATACCCAATGCATTGGAGGTTATAACGTAACCACCCGTCCTGGTATTCACGGCACCACCCGTCATATGGTTTATAACGTAACCACCCGTTAAAATGTCCAAGTACCAATATAAAATCATAAAACATAAAACCAATATAAAGGAAAGATAAAATTTCCACATTTCAATCACAATATATTATAAATATATTTACATAATAGAATCCATTATCAAAACCATTTTCAATACCAAAATACATAAAAGAGTATATGGTATTTATTTTATTTTAAAAGCATTACGGCTTGTTGAGGAAGCCAAAGACCAAATAATACTCGCGGCGGCGGAAAAAGTCGTTGTCACCGCGTACGTTAAAAAAAATTCCATTTTGTCATTTAGTAAAACGCTTCGTATAAAAGGATTCCTTTTGTATAAAAGTAAAAGTCAAAGGGGTTTATACACCGTATAAAAGAAATTTGTGTATAAAACGAAATATGCCTCAATGAAAGGAGATTGAGACGAAGTCCCTTACCTCGGGTCCGACTTGACTCGATCGTTCTTTAACATCCTGAATAATAAACTTGAGTTAATTTATACTTGTTTAAGAACCTTTTTAATGTTCATTATTCCTTTTATATCACTTATTGCCATGTTATAAACATTATGTAACCATTTAAGTTAATAATGTTTGTTTTGCCAATATTTGGTTCTTAAGTCGAAAGTGGACTTCTTGCAATTACATGTTGTTCGTGTGGTCAAAGGTTCTTTATATCCAGAATGACATTACTAATTTGGATATCATATATATCATATATATCCAGCATATACATGTATTTATAATATTACATAATCATTTAGAGGTAAGAAATGAAATGCACCATTCATGGAGACGGTAAGCCGTACGTACGCATGAACGCTACTTTCATTTCTTTGTCATATTAATGGAATTAAAACTAAATGGGAGGTATGTATATTTTAATTCCAGAATTATATTCATCATTTAGATATACTATTCATTATATATATCCATTATATACATGTACTTTTAAAAGTACATTACATTTGGGGATAAGAAATTAAAGGCACCGTTCATGGAGACGGTAAGCCGTACGTACGCATGAACGCTACTTTCATTTCTATCTCATACTTTAATGGAAAGAAATAATAATGATATAGAGGTATATTATAATTCCAGTATAACATCATATATAATAACTTTAAATCCATCCTTTACACGTCCCACATATGGCATTAATGAATCACATCACTTTGAGTGGGCGGTAGTCCGCACTTCCTTAAATGAAGATATCGTGTTTACCCATAATGGAAACCATAAAGGTATGCCAAAAATGAAAAATACAGAATCTTAAAGAAAACATAAACATATTATATTTCATATATAAAAATAGTGACATCATAATGGCCACCCTTGAAGGTGTTAAATGAGTATTGAACAATCATCGTTTCGGGAGGCAGAATTTCGCCATCCACGGAAACCGTATGTTCTTTAACCATTTGATGTAGTTGTGTGAGAGTGTAGCTCAAATAAATATTATAACAACATCCTAGTATATTGAAGATACTGGTGTTGTTACAAAAGAAGTAAATAAAAAGAGTTTAGAGGGTTGGAGAAGCAAAATAAAACAAATGAACAAGAGAGAATGAATTACCTTTAAAAGTGTAACTCCCTTTTGATTTGAGCCTAAAGGCTTCATTTGAAAGGTTTATGCCCAAAGGGAATCCTCTAGGATGAGGAGAGGGATGTGGAGAGAGTAATTGGGCAGGTGTTGTCCGAGTCAAAGGCATGAGGAGTGTGTGAAATGAGGTAGAGGTGGGGGCCTTTTATAAGAGGGGAGGAGGGGCACTTTTGGAAATTAAAGAATTATTACTTTATTTGAAAATGTGTTTCGGTTTCAAAAGGTCCCACATTGATATAATTCGTGGCTAAGGTGATTAGTCTTCGAAATCCACTCATCCAATTGGTTTTGGACATGTTTAGTTTATAGATTTTGCATTATCTTTCTATTTTATTTAAATCGTCAAATTATGATGTCATCACTGCATCATTATTATGTCATACATAATTTATTTTATTCAATGTCTAAAAATTATAAAAAAAATACTATGATGTAGGAAATCTTTTTAGCTTTCCAATGACTATCTATAATCAAAATTTGGATTTGTGTAACCCTACGTAACAATTGTTTTAGTAAAACAACTCATGTTTGTGTCAATTTAATTTTAACATTAACTAAAAATATATTATTGTCATTTTCCAACTAAAGTGGCTCCATGGGGTCCCAAAGTTGGTCCATGGCTTGTCTTGGTTGGTCATGACTCACCCAATAGGTGTAGGACAAGTTTCATGGTGTTTTCACATTCTTATAATATCATTTTTACCTTAAACTACACTAATTACCTCTAATCGCGATTAATGAAAAAAAGTTACTATTCACCAAAAAATTATTATAATCTCATTGAACCATATTTTAATTCTTAATGACAACCATGTATGTCGGATTTTCAAAATTCAATACACATTAGTGGTAAACTTTCATTTAACTGAAAAATCAGTTTGCTTGATTACCACTTAGTGGTTTCACTATTCATCAAAAATTGAAGTTTTTCAGAAAATTACCAAAAATTCACCCTAAGCTATATTTGATATTCCGAATTCAAAAATGAAGTCCGTTTTAAAAAATTCAAAACATATTAGTCACATTATTTAATTTAATAATTAATTCCCGCTGTCAGAGCAAATAGCGTGTTTTTATGAAACGATAAGTATCAAAAGATTGACACTAGTTTAAGTCCAATTTCAAAGTGAAATTGATTCCAATGACCACCATTGGATTAAATGGTAAAAATATATTCTAATTTCACTTTAAACCCAATTCAAAATATAATCTAATCATATTAATAAATTATAATAAAAAGAGGTTTTGAATTAAAATACAACATTTTACACTATTCATTAAAAAAAAGAACTTTATCAGAAAGGTACCAAAAATTTACACAAAGTAAATTTTGATGTCCCGATTCTAAAGAAGAGTTATATTTGGTCCAAAATAAAGTATAAGAGTGATCAAAACTATATTTAATGACGGTTCTCCATCAAAAGGTGATAAGTGGACCTTTCGTGAAAATTAGAGTATAAATGCCTAAAATTGAACTCTTTCCGTATTTTAAGCCTTTATCTTTTATTGGGTAAATGTAAAAACATTTAAAAACATATATAATCATATTTTAGTTATTTCTATCCATTCCCGCCAGTACAACGACTACTCGTTAACTAACATTTAAAATAATATTATTTTATTACTTGTGTGCAACGAAAGTTTTCAAAGAAACTCATCGTTGCGTACCGAGTACACTATCGAACGTAGAAACCCCTTTTAATTAAAATTAATATTTAATTCGTAAATATTAATAAATATGAAAATTCTTTATTCTTTATTTACATGGGATGTTACAGTAAGGGTTTATTTCACAATTTCTTCATTATCTGAGGTTGTTTATACATAATTATCTACTGGGACCACATTATCATCCACATCCATGTTTCATAAAAATTTATTTCAAAACATTCTTAATATTTTATTGAATATTGTTTAATGTCATTTATACTGTTTTTTGGCTTTTTATAATATTTTTATAAATGAATATTTCTGTCGTTTTCCAAACAAGGTCCATTTTAACATTTTCGACAAAATTAAGGTAAGAATGTCTTTTTTTCACTTATACGGTGGGTGCGACTATTTTCTACCATTATAATCTTGTCGAAGATTCCCTTACAATCTTATGAGAATATTTTCAAAGAAAATGTTTTATTTTATAAGTATGTGACTCTTAAATGATTTGAAAATATAAAGAGATATTTCTCTAAAAAGAGTTTTGATTTCAACTATGTGAACATCCTTTGATGGATTTTATGTTTATTTGGAGTTGATTTATTATGATAAAAAACCTCCATATTGTATTGAAGGTTTTGTGATATGTTTGACTGTAGATGTGCTATTTTTATACTATTCATGATTTATGGTTAAAGTATTGACATTTCGTATGCTAGCTTTAATACGAATGTCTATGATATGATTAAACCTTTTCATATGAGGAATGTATTTGACTTAGTATGTGGAAGGTGGAGCCAGCCACAACTCCTCGATGCATCAGTAGGTCTTATGAGACAACTAGACGTGGAATTGGCCGAGGCCCTTTCCCAATTTGATTTATGGTTTTGGCCGAGGCCCTAATCATTTTTAGACGTCTTGGCTGAGGCCTTGAAAAAATGTTTCAGAATGTCCGGCATTATACATTCCCTCATTATAGAAATAATATCAATAGATCATGTGGCCATTCGACTAGTAGAATACCCATGATTATGATTTATTATGGCATTATTTACCCAACTCATATTCTTTCCAAAAAAGTATTCTTGTTTATTATTGGTAAAGGCATGTGGTTTCAATTATTTACCATGTTTAATATTTATGCCATTTTCCATAGTATTAAATACACTTAATGAGTGTTCGAGCTCACCACTTTCTTATGTTTCACTTTCACAGGATATGATGAAATTAGTTATGAGTGACCGACATGCATAATCTAGTATGCTTGGATGTTTCTAATGAAAGATATGTTTATTGTATTTCTCTTCAAGCTGTAAAGTTGAACTTATGTATGAATATTGTTTCCCATAATACTAAACGGATCGGTCATTTGAGACATGATTTCCTTCTGACCATACCAATGTTATGTAATAACGCACTGACTCTAGGTAACTAGGGTCAGATCGTTACAGGAGGTTGTTGAGCTGGTGGAGGTGGTGGTTGTCATGGCTACTATGGGAGAGGGTTTTGATACCCTTGTTACTGATAAGAGTCCTGTTGGTGATATTTCTACCTCTGGTACTAGTTTTGATATAGACGCTGGTTGTAGCTAGGGGTTGCTGGGGCTACAAATTTTACCATTGTTGGCCACAACCTGTGTTTTTCTAATCATGTCATGATAGGTTCTTGTACTGCTGGTAATGGTTGGGCCCTCGATTTTGTGTAACATAACTTACCTCGCTTGTCGATGGGCCTCTAGAAGAATCTGGGCATTCTTATATTATGTGGTTATCACCACATTCACTTCATGCCAGATGGTTCGCCACATATACTAGGGACGTTCCCTTCAAATTGAGTGTATCGATCTTCTTGGACACATCATCCTACTGGGTAGCTAGCATAGTAGTCACATCTATTTTATTCATACCTCGTTTCTGTGTTTCCCATTCAGAAGGATACAAGAAGTTATTGGCAGAAATATCTTCCAGTAGTTCGAATTGTTCTTCGGGTGACTTTCTTATTACCGTTCCTCCACCAGTAGTATCCACCACAGACTTGGTATTAGTTGTCAACCCTCCGTAGAAGGTTTTTACTTGCATCCAAAGTGGAGGTTTGTGGTGTCAGAAATTTCCTAACATCTCCTTGAAGCGCATCCATGAATCATACATTGATACAGCGTCATGCTACTAGAAATTGTGAATCTCATTCCATAGTGTCACCATATCTGAGGTTGGGAAATATTTTGATAGGAACACCTGGGCTAGCTCCTCCCAGGTAAGGATAGATCATTGTGGAAATCCTTTAATCCAATATTTCTCCTTATACCTTAGAGATAAGGGGAAGAGGCGATGATAAATGGCATCTGTGGACACTCCATGGTAATGGAACGTGTCACATACATCCAGATGATTGGAGAGAGGTGCATTGGGATCCTCACTGGACAAGCCACCAAATTGAATAGTGTTCAAGATCAGTTACATGATGCAGGCTTGATCTCGAATTGTTCAGCTTGTACCAGTGGTCGGACGATGCCCATATAAGATCTCTATATTGATGGAAAACCATACATAATGAGAGTAAAACATGGAGGTGGATATCGAGGAAGGGGAACTGGCATGAATTGTTGGTCCTGAGGGGAGTAGTATGGCCCCGAACCTTAGTTGAAATATGGAATCTCCTCTGGTTGGAATTGTTGGAGCTGCTGCGGGCCATATCCCGGAGCAAGTGGATCTTTTTGGTTCCCTTTGTCATATGGTCCTATCTACTGTCTAGCTCCATAGACAACAGTTGGATTTCCTTCCTTGTTCTATGCCAGTGGAGTGGTTTGGTTGTGTTCATCCATGAGTGATCGTTGGCACCTCAAAAACGTCTGTTTGATCTCCAGGTCAGTTGAGAAAAACCCCGATGACTCAGTGTTCATGGAGTGTGTGAGATGGCCACTCATACACCAAAAGGACTAAACAAAACAATACAAAACACCAAGCATAAATGAGGAAAAAGAAAGATAAAATGAAATATTATTAGAAAAGATTTTTTTTATGAATTTTTTATTGTTATTTTCATTAAAATTTAATATAAATTTAATTAAAACCAGAATAAAATTAACTCTAAGAGGTCCCCAGCAACAGCACCAAAATTTGGCAAGTCGGTTCACCGAAGGTATATTATCGGTGTCCCAATTTTTTTTACCCTAACAAGTATAATAGCAGAAAGGGGTCAATCCATAGAAAACTAAGAGGTTATTTTATCTTACTTACCTTAATTTGTATTTTTATTTTAAGTTATGTTTACTAAATTTAGAGTTTATTTCTGTTGGTTTTTAGGATAAAAATAAAAATAGATTTTCAGTTTCTTCGAAAAAATTTCTTAATGGAATAAAAGTAATAAATGAGAAAATGGAATTTGATATAGATAAAGAGACGTGTGTATTGGGGTTATGGGTTAATGAGAAGTTGTTTACTAAAGAAAATTGCTTATGTGGTTGTGTTTTTCATGATAACGCAACAATCTGTGTTTAATTTTTAATAATGTTTCCTTGGTCTGATAAACATTATATTTAGAGTTGAAGTAACTAACTCCTTGGTCTGGTAGTTAGTATTTAAAAGATCATTATTTGAATTAGTCAATTTTGAGTCAATTAATTCTTCTAATGACCATGAAATTATACGTCGGTATTCTTCTTTTGAATCCCTGAAAATTCTTCCCTTCTTCTAGTACCAAATTTCCAATGATAATATGAAGTGTTTTAAGAAGAATAAATATAGGTTAATAAAACAAACCCATTCGTATCAACTGAATTCAAATTAAAACTCAACATCTCCCACAACCCCAACACACTGGGTGTTTCGTTACACATTGAGAAGAAAATAAACATAAAACTATTGATACCTGATGAAATCAGGCTTGGAACTTTGAAAAAGTAACGATTCTTTGGTAGATGGAAGAACGGTGGTATTACGACAACAGAGCATCAATCCTTTGGGCATTGAACCTTTCTTCTATAATTTCTCTCCACACCACCCCCTTAGTCCGGAGGCCAATGCCACCTTTTATAAAAAAATAAGTACGCAGCTTGTGGAAAAGGTACACACCATGTACTTTTGTCAACGCATTTTTGCCTCTATTTTCTCCGCTTGTAGGAGGCCTAACACGCCATCATTGAATCAGAACTTGGTGTCTCCTAGTAGATGAACGTACACGGAATGTAGCGCCACCATACACGGTGTGTAGTCTTGTTTTTCAGACACCAACCGCTTCTACAGTGGTATACACATCCTGTATTATTGGAACATGATGTGTCCCCTCCATCTGGCCACATGGCGTGTAGACTCTTCTCATCCACCAACTACTTCTAGAATGTTATACACGATGTGTATATTGTGCACATGGAGTGCACCGCCTTATGGTTACTTAGGCATGTACTTTTCCTAGTCAACCCATGTCTGAACTTGAATGTACACGGTGTGTATATAATTACATGCCATGTAGTTATAATTTTTTGCTCAGTTCTTCCCCGTTTTGTGTATTTGGCCATAAACCTCTTGGAAATGAACAGGATCACCAAAATCAATGTATTTTTTCCATAAGTAGTAGGTAATTGGTCAAAACATGTTCTTATTTTTCAATAGATTATATGAAAATGTATACACAAATCAGGTACATCAATTTCCCTATACAACATAATTTTAGTTTGTATAAAGGGATTCAAAATGAACTATGTAACTGATCGAGTGAAATATATTATTGTAAGTAAACTTAACTATAGGAATGTGTGATCCCATCAACCATTGAAATAACTTGAATAAGACCTTTGCCTATTTTTATAGATTTTAATATTTCTATGTTTTATGAAACTTAACATCATATCAATAATTTTATGAATATATCACCAAAATATAATGGTAAAAAAGGATCTGGATCCGATAATAATGATTGGGGAACTCCTTGGAAACTCAAAAATTATTTAATGTATATTATGGAAATATAATCTAGAGAGAGTAATTATCTTATAGAAATGAAGTATTCTAACTTAGTATGGTGATTGATGATAACATCTAATTTTATCATCATAAATGATAAGATACATCCAAAAGGTTACAAGTAACATTAAATGTATTTCAAACAATTGTAAAGGAATTCCACCTCAAATAAAATTGTCACTATATAAAAAACTAAAGTGTTTTAATTCCATATATGTATCTTAAAATATCCTTAATATTCATAAAATCACATCACATAAAACCCCAAAATGGGTGTCAATGAATTTAAATTCATGATCAATCTTAAACTCATAAACCCACGATGGTATCCATAACTATTAATTTAATCATACATGGAGATATATTTTATTCCAAAATATAATTCAACCTTTATTCAATAAATAATATTTTATCTTATATAAAAACATTTCATTGGAATATTGGGTTCATCTGTAGATTGATTAAGTATCCAATGTGATATTTTTATTCCAGAATCCATGTAGATGGAGATAATCCCATCAAATTTTACTAATGGATGGAAAATAAGATTTTTATAAGGCTGATTCTTACAAAATAAGACATGAAATTCATAACTAAAGTGGGGGGGATTAGTTTTTCCTAATTATAATGATAATATTTACCTATTTTCCTTTTTATCATTGGTTTCTTTGGCTTATCATCCTCAGTATCCCTTAGATTGGGGAATTAATTCTCCTAATGACGGAACTCCTTTAACTTGAAATGCAAGAGTCAGGTGGTGGATTCTATTGATATATATCTCTATTCATTATATTGAATGTTCTCTTCACACTAATCAGACATTATTTTTCTTAATTTATATGCTTTTTACACATGAAACATTATTTGTCCTTTCAGGCACCCACCTATGTTCACACACCCATATTTTTTTGCAAGTGAGATTTTAAAACATTTTCATCACTCAATATACAATATCATTGAAATTTATTTATTTCCCCACATTCATTTTCTTATCAGCATAACCAAGAAAGTTTTTAATTTCCATTTAAAATTTTTGTACACATCAAAAGATTTATTCATATAATACAATGTCACTTATTGATAACTCCCATCAATGGGTTGGTTTTAAGACATTGAATAATAGATCACCATTAATTTTATAATGAATGATATTCCCTAATGATTATATCATAGGTCTTGTAAAAGTTTCTTCAAAGCCACCAAAAGATTCCTCATTCTTCTTCATAATCATGAGGATTTTCTTCACCATTTCTTGTAAAAATAATATGAAGGAATTAATTTTTAAAAAATAATATTTTTAAACTCATCCCATATGATGGATTCAATTTCTTATCATTGCCTTGTATTCTTAATAAAATTTCATCGTTGATCTACCCCACCTTCTAGATGATAGAAATCCAATGTGACTTTTTTCAGGCTCTGAAAGTTTGAGAACATGAAATATCTTTTGAGTATTACTGATCAATTTCTTAGTAACTAATAGATATGTGGAAATACTATAAAAAGTTTAGAATTAACTCATTATGGAATCAACAAATCATTGTTCCGTTATTTCATATTTTTTAGGTTCTCCATGATTTATAGCATTAGAAAGTTGTCTGAGGATAACAATAAGTTTTTTATATCATCTCCCATAATAATCAGTTAATGAGGAAGAAAATCATTGAATTTTCCATTAGATTCTGAATTAGAATAGTTAACTCAGATTCTAGCAATGGAATAAAGTAGAAAACATAGTTCATGAAACACAAATCATAGTGGGGAGCCACATAATTATGAATATAACTTACAGTGTGTCTAAATTCAGACACCTTATTTGCAATATAAGACACCATGTGATTAATATAGGATCTTTATAGGCACTATCTATTTAAATCCATCATTATTGTTCATATATAATTTTTAAATTTCCAAATCATATCCCCCACGTGTGTCAATCCATCTTCCCACAAGATCTATTTTTGGGCCACAGGTGATAATTGAGTCCATCAAACTGCGCCACTTATGAAGTTATTACCTCTAGTTACCTCTGTAAAATCCACATCAACTTTTTGTATACAGAGAGGGATATAATTTCTTTCAAATAACATGATCTATACAAACATAATTTTATTTTAAATTTTCATATACCTTGACGTATCTTTAGAATTAACCATAGGTACATGCGTAGAAATATTATTTGTGATATCCCTAAATTTCTATAAACATACTTTCTAAAGGTTACCGAAAAATCATTATAGAGTTGGAATCATGGGAAATCGTAAGAAAAGTTAAAGAATAAAATTAAATGAAAATTTTAATATAATTAAATGAATTATATTCAAGACATAAAATTTCAAATGTGATATAAATACCCCACAAAAATATATGAGTGGTGAATATGGAATAAGTCTCCTTAAAATAATTGAGAGATAAGAAATCCAATACCAAACATATTGACATCCATGGTACTCATTTGAATATTCAATATAATGAATATTATATTATTATACATATATGAAATAACTATACCTATATATATATAACATATATGATTTAATCATATCCTTTAATTACCTATTTATCAACAATATAATGCCAAAGTCACATTTTGGGTAAAAAAATTTGTTTTCTTATATGTATTGAATTTTCATTTTTTTTCCTTTAACATTGATCATGGTTATATTATCTATATATTAATAATCATGAAATAATTATAATATTTATAATTAAATTTTACTTTTAATTCTAATCATGAAATATGGTTTTGAGAAATGAAGTACGTTACAATCATGGACATGGCATGTCGTATGTATGTGTGATTAATGTTTCCATTTTTTAATGTTCTTCATGGAATGAAGTTAAGTAATTTATTATATTTTCATATTTATAAGAATATAATAAATAACATATTAATTATTTAAATATACTTATACATATCATATGTGTGGTGTGGTGATGAAAAGAGAGTCACATCGCTTTGTGAAGGCGGTAGTCCACACATACTTGAATGACATTTTAATCTTTGAGTGCGTAAAATAGTAAGAAAAAAATAATATGTTATCCATTAATAATGGAAATTATGTCATTAATATCATTATTATATTATGTATAACATATATATTTTTTAAATTTATCCTTGTTATCTTTCATTTAAAGTGTTAGTAAAAACAAATTGCATCATTTCTGGTGGTGGTAGTCCACCATTTATATGAGAGACATTATCATATTCCCTACGAAATGAAATGTAAAAAAATGGTATATATGATATAATTACTCAATAAAATTTATTATTTTTTTAATTTCACATATATACTTTATATCAATCATAATACCAAACAATGAGATGTGTTAATGGAAAACCAAATGACATCAACTTTTGAGGTGGTCGTGCACCTTACACATGAATGATGATTTCATAACCAATTTAATGGAATTTGGTATGTTTATTGGTAATTAAATTAAAATAACAAAATATCTATATATTTAATATTCCAGGGTTATTATATCATTGTGATTATATAATAATTTAAGGTGGGGGAGGAAGAAATAAAATTAAAACAACCGTTTAAGAACATTACCTCTACTTTAGGTATCCTCCTTAGGTTGAAGGAAAATACTTCTTTGTTTGGATTTATTCCCACACTAAGGATAATAGTGATATAGTAGGTATGTTTGGAGGTGAATTTGGTAGGTATTTGATAAACCAAAAGAGTTTCATGGTGTAAAAAAATGATAGAGGGGTGGTCTTTTATATGATAGGTGAGTGGTACTCTAGTAAATATTTGAAACAAAAAGTAATACCCACATTTTTCTCAAGACACAGTGCTCCTAAATGGAGTATTGTCGATACATATACAAAATAAGGTCTAAATATGGACATTCCATATATTTTATACATGTTTTTTGGTCATTTATACCTTTATCATTTTAGTTTAACTCCCAAGTAAACCTATTTTTTCTTTAACCGTCTTAATTAATCTATATTCTTTTCACAATAATTTTTAGTCAAAAATTAAGTTGAAATAATTAGATAAAATATATTATTATTATTCCAAATATAGAATCCATATTACCAAATTCAATTTATATTTGTGTAAATATTTAAATTAAAATTTCTCCTACACACTCGATAAGAAATCAGGTTTTAAATGGAAAAATGTTCAAATATTTATAAAGATTTCATGTCCAATTTGAATATTACATTGATTACAATGAACTAAATTATATTATTGTGTATATAATTTAACTAAATTTAATTTAAAATAAATTTTATTTATAATTTTATTTTTTATTAATTTAAATGAAAAAACATTATGCAGTTAATTTATTTTATTTTTTACTATTCCTCCAAAGAAATAATCCTTTCAAAAAAAATTCCAAATTTCCCCTTAAAATTTTATATTTTGTTAAAATTTCCCAAAATAATCTATAAATGTTTAGAAAATTTATTTCAAAAATAAGATTACAAAGAGAGATAAAAATTATTTTAGAAATACAATTTTATTGTGAAATTGGATTTAATATTATCTCTTGTCTATAAAACACATAAGATAAATGTAAATCGGTTGAATGAATATATAATATTAAAATTTTATTAAAATAATTAACTAAACTGGATATTTTAATTTATTAAGGTATTAAAATAGTATTTCAGAAAAATATTTCATTTATTTTATAATAGTTTTTATTTTCATTTTTAATTATTGTCCAAAAAAGAATTCGTAATAAATGCTTGTGAAAACCAAATAATTTCATAATTTATTTAATCATATTAATACCCACTATTACAACTCCTAGGTGGTAACTATAATATATAATAATAATACTTTAATAAAAAGTTATGTTTCATTTGAACTAAGTGTTGTCTGTAACACAACCCCAACTCAGTGTTTTGTGTAATACAATATAATCTCAATATCGCATGAAACATAAAATATTAAAAATATTATATTATTATACAAAATAACAAAATATCATTATGTTAAATATATATTATGAATATAATTGTTTATCATTATTACGGTGAGTAAAATATGAGGAAAATCATAGCACCATGTTATACTATTTTGTTGTCAGATGTTGAAAAAAACCCTATTGAAGATTATTTGGAAGATATGTTGTTGGTTTAGGTTAAGAATGTTAAAAATGGAAAAATTATAAATAATTAAACATTTATACATATTACCAAAACCACTGAAAATAATTTTATGGGCTTAAAATATGAATTTATGAATAAACTTACTGGGAATGGTGTGGTGGATTGGAATAAAACCAAGATGGCATGAAAGAGATATTCAAAAAATAAAGTGGATAATTTTCACAGAAACGTAAGGGTTCCCAATGTTTTACTTGCTAACCTCTCTGGACCCAAGAAGATCTGGGTACCAAAAATACTCCATGTTTAATCTATTTTGCAGAGAAATTGATTAAATTGTTCCTGTAAGAACTTATGGTACTTTGATAGTGGATGTTCAAGACATATGATAGGAGACTATTCTTGCTTCAAGATTCTAATTAAACATGATGATGGGCATGTCACCTTTGGTGACAATGTAAAAGGAAAAATCGTCGACTTATGCCAGATTGGTAACCCTGATAGAATATAAATTTCTAAAGTACTTTTTTTGATGGATTTAATTACAATTTACTTAGAATATCTCAGTTATGTGATGATGGATTTAATTTTATGTTTGAAAACGATGCTTTCCATGTTTTTAATTCAAAAAATGATTTAGTTTTCACTGCCTGTAGAAATGAGAATGTATATGTTTTTGAGCTAAATTCCTTATCCAAACAAAATGTTTCCTGTTTAAATGATTTTCATAAAGAATCATGGTTGTGGCACAGAAGGTTAGGACACTGCAATGTGCACTCACATAGGAAGATATCTAAGAAAAGTTTAGTTAGAGTCTTACCTAAATTAGAATTCCCACTTGACAAAGTGTGTAATCCCTATCAAAAGGGAAAACAACAGAATGTTTCTTTCAAAATAAAATAAAGAAGTTTCAATTTCTCAACCACTTAAGTTGGTTCACATGGATTTTTTTAGACCGTCAAGAGTTTCATGTTTAAATGGAAAGAACTATGTTTATGTTCTTATAGAGGACTTTTCTAGGTATAATTGGGTATACTTTATAGCTCACAAAAGTCAAGCGTGTTCCAATTTTATCAAATATTCCATGTCAATAGAAAACCTTAGAGGACTCAGAATCAAGACCCTGAGAAGTGATCATGGCTGTGAGTTAGAAATTCATGAGGTTGAATCTTACTACTCACACAATGGCTATAGTCACAGTTTGTCTTCCCCTAGGACACCACAACAAAATGGAGTTATAGAAAGAATAAATAGGACCCTTCAAGAAAGTGCAAGGACTATGCTTAATGAGTATGACTTACCAATCTATTTTTGGGATGAAGTTGTAAATACATCTTGTTATATCATCAATAGATTTTTAATTAGACCTTTTCTAAAGAAGACTCATTATGATATTTGCAACAATAGAAATCCTAAAGTTAGTTACTTTAGAGTTTTTAGTTGAAAAATCATTATTCTTAATACTAAATATAATCTAGAAAAATTTTCTCCAAAAAGTGATGAAGGAATTTTCCTGGGTTATGAAATCTCAAGTAAAGACTATAGAGTGTTTAATAAGAAAACCAAATGTGTGGAAGAATCAGTTCATGTTAATTTCTATGAGACTGCTCCAAATGAGCCTAAAAATCTCTCTTAAACATCTTGAGGAAGACTTGTCAATTCTGAAGCTGAATGATAAAGAAAGTGAATCCCCTCTAAAAGTATCAAGTTCTGGGAAATTTCCAAAATCTGCACCTGCTGATTCTAAACCAACAGACAACAATGAGGACTCTTAAGAATCATCCTCTAGATGTCGTTGTAGGTGATTTAAATAGAGGAACAAAAAACAAGAGCTTCGTTAAGAACCCAGGTTGAACATCAAGCTTTTCAATCACATCTTGAACCCAAAAATATTAATGATGCTATCTATGATGAATTTTGGGTAATGTCTATGCATGAAAATTTAAATCCGTTCGAAAGAAACAATGTCTGGGAATTAGTAGAAAGACCTAAGGACACTTTGACAATAGGCACTAAATGGGTGTTTAGGATCAAAGTTGATGAGTCTGGAAATGTTTTTTGAAATAAGGCTAGGTTATTTGCACAAGAATATAGTCAAGAAGAAGGAATATACTATGAGGAGATATTTTCACCTATAGCTACATTAGAATCCATTAGGATACTACTTGCTTATGCAACTCATTTGAATTTTAAACATTATAAAATGGATGTTAAAAGTGATTTTCTAAATTGTTTTATAATTGAAGATATTTTTTTTGAACAACCCCCTGGTTTTATAAATCCCCATTTTTAAAATCAGGTTTTTAAACTTTATAAAGCTTTATATGGTTTAAAACAAGCTTCAAGAGCATGGTATGATAGGCTCCTCTCTTTTCTTATTTCAAAAGGTTTTACCAAAGGGATAGCTGATCCAACTCTTTTTATTAAATGGATTTTCAATGATGTTTTAATAGTAAAAATTTATGTGGATGATAATATTTTTGGAACTTATAAAAATTAATTGAGTGTTGATTTATAAAAAATGATGCAAAATGAGTTTGAAATGAGTTTAATGGGAGAACTAGAATTTTTCCTTGGATTTTAGATTTTTCAAAATAAAAGTGGCATATTTTTTGAATCAAAGTAAATATATTAAGGATTTATTAAAATGTTCTTCTTTGGATATTAGTAAAGGTAGTGACACACCTATGAGTAATACTTGTAAGTTGGATGCTAATGAAGTTGGAGAACCAGTGGATCAAACAAAATACAGAGGTATGATAGGGATTCTACTCTATCATACAGCTAGAAGACCTGACATTATGTTCAGTGTATGTCTGTGTGATCACTTTCAAGTCTATCCAAAATAAACTCATTGAACTATTGTAAAAAAGGATTTTTTAAATATCTTAAATTTACTCCCAACTTAGGACTATTTTATTCGAAAAGATAATCATTTGTCTTATTGAGTTATTCTGATGGTTATTTTTCCAGATGCAAGTTAGATAGAAAAATCACCTCTAGGACATGTCACATTTTAGGAATGTAACTAGTATCTTGGTGTTGTAATAAGCAGAATTCTATTGCATTATCTACTATCGAAGTTGAACACATAGCTGTGGGTAGTTGTTGTGCTCAAATTCTATGGATTAAACACAATCTACTAGACTATGGATATCAATTCAAACATTTCTCTATATAGTGTGACAATAAAAGGGCTATTAAAATTTCAAAAAATCCAGTATCTCATGCTAGGAAAAAGCATATTGATGTGAGACATCACTTGTTGAGGGATCATTATGAAAAAGGTAATATCACTCTTGAATTTATTGGCACTGAACATCAATTGGGTGATATATTCACAAAGACATTGAATTCTGAGAGGTTAAATTACATCAAACAAGAGTTAGGTATGATTAACATTAGTATAGGAAACCTCACAGTCAAACCTCATTGATATGTACCTCACCATTGGACCTCACCGTTGGACCTCATCGTTGGACCTCACCGTTGGACTTCACCGTTGGACCTCACTGTTGGGCCTCACCATTGGACCTCACTGTTGGAATTAACCATTTGACTTCACCATTGGAATTCACTGTTAGAACTCACCATTGGAACTCACTGTACATCTCACTATTGAACCTCACTGGTGTACCTCACTGATAGGTACCTCACTGTGGGATACCTCGCTGTTTGATTTTACCGGTTGTTTATGCGAGAATCAGAACCGTTTTATTCCGGTTTTAATTTTTTTCCTAAATGATAAAACTAATACTACAAACATATCTTAATCCAAATTCTTCCTCAATCTAGAACCTTGTTCTTACAGTCCCTAAACCCTAACTCTCCATTTTAACCCTCGAACCTCCTTTAATCTCCATGGCTAGAACCATGTGACCCCCGACAATCAATGAGGATGTTCCATGGCAAAAGAGGACTGAAGCAGAGTCTAGTGGCAGCAATAGTACCCCTACAAGACTTGTCAACCCACTTCTAACAAAGAGAGAAATCTTGGCTGGGAAGGAGTTGAGTGACGAATGGCTGCTGTCGAACAAGTCATTAGTGCTGGAAGAACTGGAAGCCCAAGGATGGACCAAATGTTTTTCCAAAAACAATGGACCGTACTACCTGAAGCTTTTAAAAGAATTATATGAATACCTGAAGTTCGAAGAGGGAGATGATGTGCATAGGATGATATCCAAAGTCAATGGAAATGAGTCAGTTTTTCGTCTGCTGAGTGGGATGCCTATTTGAGAGTTCCTCATGAAGGAGTGTATGAATACTATTTTGGAGTGGCTCCTCTAGACAGTGATGTTTTCAAGTATGAAAAATCTCTGGAAGAGCTGACAGGGAATGTAAAATCAAGGAAGATCATTGTAGCTGAGATGAATAGACAAGACATACTATTATTCAAGTTCATTCAGCATGTGATTAGTCCCAGGAGAGGGGATTTTACAGTGATGAAGTATCAAGACATATTCCTGATGTACTTACTGAAGCATGGAGAGAAGATCAACCTGTGTAGGTTACTAATGGCACAATTGGAGGATATGACTAAGGCATGCTCAAAGTTCAATTCCCTATTCCATGCCAAGATAATCTTAGTAATGCTAAAGGTAAAGGGTGTTGCTAGAAATAAAGAGGAGATGATAGTGGCTAAGAACAATGTTTATATCTCCAAATTTATTTTAAACTTCGTGAAAATTAGTTGGAATCCCTGGAAGAAGGCATGGGTAAATGATGAAGGAAAAGTGTATGTAAAGTTTGACCCTATTACTCACACATCTAGGCCAAAAGACAATAGAGATCCATGCCTGAAGCCTGATGAGCCAGAACTAGCATACTCAGATAATGAGAAGGAAGTTGAAGGAGTTGTAGAACCTAAAAGGGAGAACACCCCCATTGATGATGGGAGTGAAACTGATTTACCTAACAATCCTGTTAGGATGGTAGATTTTGGAGCAGCTAGCCCTCCAAAATAACTTCCAAGAAGAGATACTATTCTAAGGGACAGTGACTCTGAGACCAGTGAAGAAGAAATATCTCATAATATAGTGAGAGACACCTATGTGGAGGATGAGGTTACTGAGTCAGTTTATTATGATCATGAGGAAAAGGAGGATAGTGATAAAGATGAAGGAAATAAATCCACTATTGAAACTGATGTTGAGAATATTGAAGGAAAGGAGCTCAGTCTGAGTCCTCAGATAGATAATACATACAAGAGTGTGTCTGATCAAGAAACAGGGGTGTCATCTACTACCATTGAAATAGTGATCAATGATGACTCAGTGGAAGCTATGACTAACCCCAATGGTGAACCAATGGATCATACCGAGGATGAGTCTTTGAGAAATGAAGAGGAGGCTGTGGATTTACCTAGAGTAGAACCAACAAAAGAGAATACTCAGGAGACAGCTCCAAGTGAGGGGAAGCATCTTAGTTCTGTATCTGTTATTCAGGACATTGAAGAATGGTCAGAAGTCCCTGGATACCTGGTACTTGGGTTGGATTATGATGATTTTGATTATGATATGTCAAGAAAGGGACACCACATACCTCCTGTTTTAGAACCTGCTGTAGTACCACCAGTGGTTACCGTTCTTGAGAACCTTGTCCCTAAGGACAATCTAGAAAAACTGAAAATATATCTGCACCAAATGTTTGATAATAGGGCCTCTAAAATGGAAAAGGTAATGGCCTTAATTCAAGAGATGACTATTTTGGAGATGGATAAAGTTCAGTCTTCCATTAAAGATCATTTATTCCAAGGATTATTTGAATGCCAGAATCAAATCAAGGATGTGTATCAGTCTGTGAAACTTTTAAGACAGTCAGTGGTGAGCCTGACTGATCTAATGGATTTTATGGTCCAATCAAACAATGAAATTCACTATATCGGAAGTGTGATGCAACATTTGGTTACAATGTTTGAATGTTTTAAGGAATCCATGAAATCACATGTGAAGGGACAAGATGATGATTTGAAGAAGCTCATCAGTGGGTTGACCAAGTCTTTTAATGAAACTGTTGCTTTCACTATAACACCCTTGTTTGCCTCTACCTCTGCTTCCACCTCCATTGCACCACCTGCTGACTTGTCAGCTTTGAGGACAGTGATCAGTGAAGAGTTATCCAAGCTATCATGTGTCAGTGCACCTGACTCTCAATATCTGACTTAGATTATCTCCACTACTAATGATGTTCAGAAGATAGTTAGTGAATTAATGAGAAAGGCTTCCCATGACTAGATGAGCATAAAAGAGCAAATGAATTACTATTATAAAATTATTTACTCTAAGCATCAGATGGATGCTCACTTCAAGCTTCTGTTGAAAACCTCATGATTCCACCAGTCACTAGAGCCTTCAAGGAACAAGTTACTCAGCTGGGATAGTTGACTCAAGCCTTAGAAAAATTTATGGAAAACAAGGATGATTTCATCTCGGCTATGGAAAGATAAGGAATCATTATTACGTACTTCAGAACCCTTCTCTTTCCCTTTCTCCATGTGGACTGTACTCCTATCATAATACCTCCTACCTTACCAGCATCTCAACCCAATAGTTCTTCCATGATGTCTCCTTCTGAGGCCATCTGAAGCCTTACTGCACTGATACCTCATAGAGATACCCACTAAAGACCCACATGAGCTTCTGTTACTACTCCTCCAGTCATTCCTGCAGCAATTCCTATACCTGCTGATCCACCAGCTCATTCTCCCTCTTCTTCTTCCAAAGGGAAAGAACTCTTGCTTGAGGCTGATGTAGATTGAGTTTGTTTGTGTCTTTTGATAGGGGTTGTATATTCTTTTTTGGGTCATGTAATTTCATTCCATTAATAAAAGCCTTTTTGTTATCTCCATTTGTGTTTCTATTTGCTAATCACAAAGGGGGAGAAATGGTATCAAAGGGAGAAATGTTGTTCTATTACTAGTAATATGATCCTATGATTCGGGAGAAATATTGTGCTAATACTCATATGATTTGTAATAATACTACTAATATTATCCTATGATTTTATCACTCTCTAATGAATATTTTCTGCATTTCTCTCTAATACCATGTACCAATATTATCTGATATTACCCTTTTATTAATCTATGGTACTTGAAAAACCACAACTGAACTAAGGTTCTCTTTTGATCTCTGTTCCATAACTGTATTATATGCTTATCTGTGGTACCTATAATTAATACATACTGGAATAATTTGTGATTATCAAAAAGGGGGAGATTGTTGAACTCACCTATTTTGATAATCAAAAATCATGTTTATATACGGATCATGATATATTAAGTCATTTTCTTAGTCTCATGACTTTGTTGCACCAGCTTACAATTTACATTTCTCAAAGTACAAGATCACTATTAAAAGCTACTAGTAAGGGCCTTCTGTTCAAGGTCACCGTTATAGCTAACTGTTGCTAAAAGATCACCGTTGAAGATATATAGTCAAGCATTGGAATCTACCCGTACAAGGTCACGATCACAAGTCTACCATTGATCTTCTTATCAAAGCTTAAAAACAAAGAGTCACCATTACAGGTCACTGGTGTGACAAGGCATCTATTAGAAATCCACTGTCAGACTCATTCTCAAGTCTTCTGTTAAGAGATTTATAGTTCAAGTCTACCGATGGACATGTCAGCTGTTAGTAGAAGGCTACCACTAGACATCTCCTACTGTTGATATAGTCCACTGATTGTTCAAGATGACTGTTAGTAGAAGTTTGCTGATAGAAAAACTCCACTATTGATGAAGTCAATTGTTCTGACAGTATCCTGCAGAAAAGGTCACTGTTGAAGTAGTTTGATGTTACAAAGCTACCATTATAATTTTACTGATTAAAGTTTACTGCTGAACAAGAATATTGACTGAAGCCCACTGTTATAGAGATAATATTACATAGAGTAACAACTACAGATACAAGGCATCCACTGACACAAATTAAACCGTTACAGGTCTACCAACATAGAGCTACTGTTGGAAGATGACTGTTAACCAGCCACTGCTACTGAAACTCTATTCCTTGTCAATATTATTAATATAGTGCTAACAGTTATTTTATGTTTTTAATGCATGTGCTAGTAATTGATGATGTTTTTGGCCTTTTGGGAACCATACCTAATACCTGTAAGAAGATAATCATTCCTATTGACTGGAGATGAACATGTATGAAAGGGAACCCTGAAGATGAACAACATAGTGAAGTATAGATAAGTCCTTTCCATGCATATGAGATCCAACCTGGTGTTTCGAAAATACTTACACGCATAGAAGAAGAAGGGAGGCTACATACTGAATCTGTAGAACCGAAGAAAAGTTCTTCTTACCTAAGGAGATGATCATCTCTACATTTGGAAGTTCGAACCTGGAAGTTGCGACACTCTGTTTGAGAGGCACCTTGCAGAGAAGGACCAAAACTTCATTTCCTTCATTTCAAGTAGTCCAGAGCTGATCTTCCAAAACATAGAGCATTCTAAAACTTCTTCCTAATATCATTAGATCTATTGTGTTTAAATATTTTACATTTGTGAGTAGTGTCTATGTCATACACACACTGACTCTTGTTATTGAACTTAGAGATATTGAAAATCCACATTCCAAACTCTCTTTACATTTGTTTCCCATGCATAACTATGGAAGAAGCCTAGTGGGCTTGGTAGTTTATTTTCCCACGTATAACTGTGGTAGAGGTTGTCAAACCTGGATAGTTTGTGAAATCTTTTGTAAAGCCTGATATAGAATGTGTATAATTCTTAATATAATTTATTGGTGGTAGGTGATCACAAAGTGTAGAGGACTAGGTCCTGACTTAAGATTGAACCTCTTGTTTAAATTGTTGTGTTCAACTCTGTTTTACATTTATTCGCTACTTATATTTTCCAAGATAGAAATCTGTTTTTACATTTCCTCTGATAGTTAGGTTTGGGTAGTGTGTATATATGATTGTTTAAGTAAGCTTGTTTCAAAAGTTTAATTAGTACTCACACTCATTCAACTGAGTATTAATCAACCTTTGAGAAACCCGTTGAACAATAAATCAGTTATATCTCTACTGCCTTAATTAACTGGGCTGTTTTAATTTGGGGTATTTTTATCCTATAAGGTTTGTAACAAAAATTTTATTTGGAACTCAATTCATCCCCCTCTTGTGTATCCACTCAGACCAACAGTGTTGATGAAAATGAAATATGATATTCATGGTGGTGGTAGATCACACATTTCAGAAGTGATGTTTTTATTTTTCAAATGGTTGGGAGTAAGGTATAAAAAGATTATTGAAAACATATACTAAGATTTTGTATAATTTTTATAATTATTTAATTATTTTTAATATTTAAATTATATGTTTCAGAGTTATAAGAAGCATTAAATGAACAAAAATGATAAAGGAGTGATTAGGATTTCTCACCTTACACCTCAGCACAACTCCGTGAGTCTTCTTAGATTAGTTTTTAATTGAGACCAACACCTCTATTATGTGACATGGAGTGTTATATAAGTATTTATATAGATCATGTTCAAAATATTTTGTTATATATGTGCGGATTAGTAGGTGGTTGAAGCAATCATTTTACAAGTGAAACGTGTGACATTTTTTTTAAATACTCATTAATTTGATTAAAATATTGACACATCCAATGAAAAGTTGATACAATATTTTAAAATAATGGATAAGGGGTATCATTTTGGATAAAAAAAACTCATAAAAAAATATAATGGAAGATTTTTGAGATATATTTAGCATTTTACCCTTAATTTAACTTTTTCCCATAATTTAATGTTTCTTAGATAACTCAATTTTTTTACCATCATAAATTATTTTTAGGATAAAAAATTAAATATTATATTTTTTTAAATAAATTATATATGAAAATAATTTTAAATGAAACAAATTTTAGATTAATAAAAAATTAATTTAAATAAAAGTGTTCTTAACATAATAAAAAGAAGTTTTTCTAAAAATATTATTATATGAATAAAAATTAATTTATTGAAAAATCATGTGTGTTACGGATTCTTATGATATTTGTTGGTATATTCATATATAAAGGATAGTTATTTGTATTTTAACTAAATAAATCACCTAACAAATCATGTTTAAAAATTAATAAAAAAAAGGACTAAAATAGTTTCTTTTTTAAAATAAAATATTACTTTGGTTCCAAAAAGTCATGTATAGGTTCCCAAAGTTCAGAATAATATTTTTAAAATTATGGATGATTTCTAGGATTAAAAACATTATCACACACAAAACCTTGATATTTTTGTCGACTTTTACTTCCCTCATTAGGAAGCGAAAGAACTGTAACACCATAATAGTTTGTGAAGTATTTTTTTTTGAATTAATTTATGTTTTTTAAATTTTACATTTCATGCAACATTGAAAGTAGTTTTTTAGATGAAAGAAATAAATTTTCCTTGAATTATATAAATCACAAATTTAAACATGCACTATAAATAAAAAATAGTTTATCTTGATCTACACTGAACACTAAGGTCAAAATACATTACACAAAATATTTACTTTCCTCGATGGATTATGTAACATGCAAGACCATGTTTTAATAAAAAATACAATTTTATTAAAAATATTATTATTTTATTTAATCTATTATAAATTATATGTTAATATATAGGTTATGAATAATATTAAATAAGTTATGAAAATACATGTGTGAATTTTTTTGATATATATTAATGAGAAATGAATATACTTACTAAATGAATATGAAAATAATGTTTTTATAAAAACTACTTTTACACTCACCAAGTGATTTTTTCCTTATAAATTAAATTAATTACTATTGGGTAATAATATTAATAAAATATATATTTTATATATTCAATAATGTTTTTACATTCCTTAAATATATTTGATAGGAATAAGATATAAAAAACCCAATATTACACATAAAACATATATTGTTATAATCACAATATTACCACCTTTTAGTGGGAAAACTATTTTAGATTTAAATATTGGATCATTTATAAATTTAATTTTTTAAAAAATTTCATTTTTGAAAAAAAATAGGTTGGGGTAAAGTTTTGGTATTTTTTTCATGTTACATTTTTTGATTAATATTGAAAAATATAGAATTTTAATTCAAAACTGATTTATCACAAAATTAATTTACAAGGATAAATTATATTAATAATTATTTTTAATTTCTAATTAGATAATATAAACATACATTTATTCAATTTAAGTCATTTTATAAAATTTAATTTTTAAATTGGATATAAAACATACCAAACTTTTCAACATTTTTTACAAACTAGCCTTATCCTCCCGTTTGCGGGATTAAAATAAAATTACTTTCAACCACTTCTATGAATATAATTTTAAAAAAATGGATTAAATATTTTAAATTAAAATAATTTATAATATTAATTTGGTTTAAAATAATTTCTGACAAAAAATATTAGTGAATGTAATTAAAATTAATTAAAACAATTAATGGTAAAATTAGCTTAATAAATGGATAAACCTTAAACATAAGGAAACAAATACGAATAAAATTGTGAAAAATACATGTTATGTCCATATTGAAACCCTAAAATATCATTAATATAATTATGTTCATTATTAGTGCCACTTTTCATGGGAAAAAGGTTGGTGGAATTCCATTTGCAAAAATTTACAGAATTTCACACCTCATCCACTAAATAATGAAACTCAACTCTCACACTTATTCAAACATATAAAGAACTTTAGATCTAAAAAATATATTAAATTAAGCTCCAAACATCGATACCTTAATACATTATGCCTCACTTTGTTCATAAATCCAACCAAGGAGTCCCTTTTGTGCAAAACAAACGGAGTTACCCAAATAAGTGGTAGCATCCTTCTTTAACCTTAGTTCTAATATTTTCTTTCTCCATCACCTAAAAAATTCTTATTCCATAATTATATAATAATATTATTATCCTAAAGATAGATATATTTTTTATTCTAATGTTTATACTTGTGCTTATACACAATTCCATCTATTGTGTAACGAACATAATGTTTTTGTATTCGGTGAATTACTTCAACATAAAAGACAATATTTTATGATGAATATAATTATCTTATAAGATATATATTATATTTATAATGAATTTATACTTGTCTATTTATTATATATATAATACCTTCATGATTTCCATTTTCAGTAAATATGATATGTTCATTTGTTGCATTGTGTACTACCACCTCCCCAAAGCGATATGATTCGTTCACACATTACATTGAATGTATTAAAGATGCGTTTAGTAAAAATATTATATATATATGAAAAGATAATTATACTTAAATTATATATATATGTTCATATATTTTATTTAACTTATTTAATTAGAAAAATTAATTAAACTGAGGAAATCCTCATGCGTAAGTACGACCTACCGTCTCCATAGACGGTGTATTCCATTTTATATTTACATTTTTTATATATTACTATAAATATTTATATACAAAATATATATAATATATTAATCATGCTTGAAATTTTTTAAATTAGTAAATCATGATCTATTTTATATGATCTTGAATAAAAATTCAAAACATGTTCAATAAACAAAGAAGTCATTACCTAAAACATTACATTAACATGGAATTGTTAATAAATGGGAATTAAAACTACATAAGTAAATATTATAGTATATTATATATAATAATATTTTTTGGTAGATTTATACTGAACTCTTATTTATTATGTAGGTGGTTTGAATATGTACAAATAAAGTCAAGGCTTAAGGAAATGAAATTTCATCTCAGTTATTACTTCGATGAGATACATGTCTTATTCACCACTCATTTCTATTTTGTGGAGTGTACATTGACATATATTTATTATATTATTATTATACATATATATATATAGTTAATAAAAATTTTATTTTATTTTCTTTTGTTCATGGGGTTTTTGTTTAAATGTTATAAAATTAGTAACGTAATTCCGTCATAATTTACCTTATTTGAGACACATTCCTTACTATGCACCTGTATTTTTCTATGAGGCATATATTATTACTATGAAATTTTATATCAAGAATATAATTTTTTTCATGATATTTAAATATTCATGTAATTTTATTCTTTCTGTTGTATTATGTTTTAAATTTAATAATTTGGTTACAGTTTATAGCTATAATCCCATCATTGTAGAGATTATTTATGATTATATTTCCATAAATTAACTATTATGATTCATATTTCAATAAGTATAATAAATTTCATTATCCACAATATATTCATGTCATATCCATGTAATGGTACCATTTTTCTACTCTTTTCTACTTAATATAATTAAGAAAATGTGTTTACATATTTCTGACTACTTTTATCCTTTTGGTTTGAAATAAATGTAATTTCTAAACTATGTTTTCTAAAAATGTTTTCAAAAATGTTACACTGTTATCCTATGATGTTTAAAGAAATATTTTACCCATGTATTACCTTTTTTAAAATGGTTTTAAAAGGAATCTTCATGTCATTTTCCAATGTAGGAAATTTTCTAATCTTTTAAGGTGTAAAAGAAATGCTTGACATTGATTGACTTATTTTCCATCATGACCATAATTTCCTTAATTCATAATTTTTACATTTATATGATTATTTGTTTATAGATTTTTTTTTCAAAATAATATTAAAATTTTTTGATATTAAAATTGTTTTCTAAGAAAAGGGGGTATAAAAAATGGTTTTATATTTACTAAGTGTTTTGAAAGTTTTAAAGATTCATTTATAAGTTTTGTAAGAAAAATTTTCACAAAATGGTTTCAAGAATTATTTTTAAATTTTCAATGAAACAGATTTTCAATTTTTTTAATATATTTTATTATTAGTGTGCATGTTGTTTTTATAGAAGAAGGTTTTCAAAATATTTTCAAGATTTCCTTATATGTTTTCAGAGATTGTTTTAAAAGGAAATTATTTTCAAAATGTAATGTGTATTAAAAATAGTATTTCAAAGAAGAAAATATATTTCCCAAATAAAATTTTTAAATAAAATTTTAAATCATTCATTATATTATAATTATTTTTGAGATGGTTTTATGAAAATTATTTTCAAATAATGGATATTTTTTATAAGAAATATTTAAGGTGATCTTTCAAAATACATCTCAATATATGAAGTCCTGAATTTTATAGTTTAAAGTTTATTGGGGTCATGATACAGGAATACCATTCATATTATTTTTTTAATTGTTTATGTTTTAATATCATGATGTTTATAACACCTGTTTAACCCTTATGTGTTTATTCTTTTGAAACCCCCTTCTCATCACATGTTATGCTTTGATAAAATGATTATGAATCCTATCTATTTTTTGTAGGTTATGATGTGATGAAATTTTTATGATACCCATTTCAATTATTGTTTTATGATATGATGTTTATAAAATCCATTTCTTTTTATGGGTCATGATATGTTGCTAGTGTTAATATATTTTTTCATATTTATTTATGATTTTGTTATGTGATAGGTGGTACCTATATATCCCTCTAATGAATTGAGTAATGATTTATATCCCATAATATAATGATGGGAATTAATTTGACAATATTGATCTACATTCAGAAGATGGGGAGACCTGGTACCTTACAAGGAAATGACTATGATTATGGATGGTAGTGTGTCCCACCTAGTAGGTGTAATCCCTAATACTATGGGAATATAGGAAAACCCAATCCACTATAGGAATATTGGAAACACAATCCACCTTTGGAAGATGGGGAAACATTGTAACAACCCAAAGTCTTTCAATGGAATTTACCATCTTATAAATATGCCATACAATAACATGAAAACACACCATAATGAACTAATAAGTGATAAGTTACCATTAAAAATAAGTTTGTCACTTCTGTGTTTTGAATTTTGAAAATACGATGTACACAGCTGTGTTCAAGATGATATTTGGAGTCTAATGAAACAAAAATAATTTTCAGTGAATAGTAACATACCCTTATGAATAGTAACATACCATTATGAATAGTAATATGACCCTTATGAATAGTAAATAATTCAACATAAGAGTAACCTTACCCATGAATAATTAAATAAAATTTAGACATCTTAGAAAATGATAATTTGACCTTAGTAAATGTTTTTATATTTTGTAAGTCATAAATAATTAATTATAATTATTTAATTAATTTAAAAGAAAATTTATTTTCCTAAAATTTGTTCATAAATTATAAAATCAATGTCTTATATTTTTAAGATAATTTTATAAGACCCTGCGTAATTTTTGAAAGCACTATAAAATCAGTTTTAATTTTTGAAAACTATTTTTTAAGTAAATTATGATTTTAATTAAATATTAAATTACTAAAATTTATAAAATTGTTTTGGAAAAATGGAATTCATTTTTGGATTCTACACGTCAAAAAATGGTAGGTTTAAATTTTTGGGATTTTTCTGAGATAGTTGAATTTTTGAGGAATAGTGAAAAACCATAATATACAAAATAAGATAAATAAGCTAATTATTGAGTCATGTGTGATGTTATTTTGATGTAATCCAACTTGGTTCAGGATCACATGATGGAATTAATATTCTTGGTCATTGAATACTCACTATTCCCTGTCTTGTGGATAAATATTAAACTAATGGATTTTATATTAAGGAAACCCCTCTCCCCTCCACTATAAAAACAACCCTTCACAACCTCATTTCCTCACACCTCTCAAGCTCCAATACTTCTATAAACTCTGCCCAAACATACTCCCTATCCCATATACCACGTTCAAGATATTCTGGTCTCCTCAAAAGACCATGCCTAACTTTCTTAAGGAGGATCTCCAGATGATGATTTAAGAGGTAATTTCTCTCCCTTTTCTTCTTTATTTCCTTTCATGTTCAAGTTCATTCCTTGATATCTACCCACATATATTCATCCAAATTGTATTGTAACTCTAGTATTATACATGTACTGGAATTTTATGATGCTAATGGGATATTATATCATCCAACCCTTTCTCTCTTATTTTTATTATATTAAAAAGAACATTTATCATGAGGTGTTAATTTATCACCTTCAAGAATGACATGTTTTCTTCTTCAATTTCTACCTTCCGATCTGGTCATGAACCCATTTTAATGGTTGAACCAGAATATTTTATTTTTATTATGTACTATTTAAAGTTTTGGAAATAACTATGGCCATATTACTAGTGATAAAATAAAACAAGTTCATTATGATCGAAAAACCGTTAAATTAACCCAACCAATCATCATTTAATTATTATCTAATGATTAATCCAGATGGATATAAATTGATTCATTATAAGATCATTTAAACTGCTGTAATATCATTAATAACATGTAATATCATTTTTGGATGTTTACCCATGTTCTAATCGAACTTCAATTTAAGAATACAAGTGAACCATTCAAGAAAAACATAAAAACAAACATTCTCGAACAATGTTTAGAACTCTATAACTAATCCAAAAGAACATGAAATCACATAGTGAAACCATAATGAACTATATTAATTTAAAAAAGGTTTTGGATTTTTAAATAATGAATATATTGTCACTATACAGGACATTAATGAGAATGAAGCATTCGAGTAAAAGGTAAGGGGAAATTCTCAAACCAAATTTTCATCCTTTGGGTTCTCCCACTTTCACTCAATTTTTTGATATGGTTACTCCATAAATATAATTTCTTCATCATTTTATTTAATTTTATGAGACATACATGTTTTTCCCTGGTTTTTATGTCAAACAAAATGGTTTCCAAAAGAACTCTTCTTTTAAGAACACACCTTTTACTTCTAACTCAAAGTAGAAGGTTCTTGTAACATGTATGTTATTACCTCATTCATTTGGGAACCAAAAGTTTATGAATGTCTTATTACGAGATGAAACCCATTCCATTCCTTTTGGTAGTTATGTTCATTATTTATATATGTTCTATGTGGCATGTGTGATAATGATATTGTAATAATGTGAGGGGTGTGCCTGGAATTATATAGTGCAATATGAATGTTTCAAAGTGACAGATGTGCCTGGAATTATATAGCACTACAATGTATTAGGTAAAGTGAAGAATAACATGTGTAAATGTGAAATGATGTGTGAAAAAGATTCTATATTTGTTCCCAGGTATGTGTGGTAGTTAACTACTAAGACATGATGTTTCATTTTTATGCATTTCCATATTTCAAATCTTTTATTTATGCTCCTCTGACGTTCATGATCTTTTGCATATTTCAGGATTATTCTCACCCAATGCTATATTATTCTTATCTATCCTTTGACTAGGCTTTTATCTCTCCCCTTTTTTTGTATATCCTTCGGTGTTTTTTACAACCCAATAGTTGTAGTCCCCATGAAGAGCCCCAATTAGTTCTAGAAATGCATCTGAACTTATAGGGAATGTTATTATATGTGTATCTGTATACCAAGATTTTATGCCTTAATCCTATGTTATGATTTTATGGCTTATTATCTTGAATTTATTATGATTCATTCCTTATAAACTACAAACCATTATTCCATGATTCAACATTAATATATTTGATATTTATAGAATGATAATCTAAAACTATGGATGAATTCTCATTACCATATGCTCATATTCATGATTATATATCTCCCAAGTTTTCTTTTAATGAGCAATGGATCTAACCCCTTTTGATGATTCCTCCCTATGATAAGAAGATATATTTTATGTATGATATGTATAATAGGGGTTAGAGTCTTGGAGAACATATTGGGAGACCATATAGCTTACTCATGTACTAGTCTTTACATTTCAAAGTTTCTAACAACACCAAACTTATATGGTACTTGGGAATCTTTTTGTGTAATGTTTTAGGTATTCCCAAAAATTATGTAATATTGATGTATGTAAATACTAGGTTTTTTATTGTTGGTATCAAATCAAAGGTTTACTCAACCATTGGAAACTAGGATCAGAAGACCTTAGTGGTAACTATAAGGACATGTCTAGTGATAATTCTAGGGAAATTAAATTAGTATGAAAATGTCAAAGAATTTTGTTAATGAATAGAGTGAGTGGTTTCCTTACAATACATTCCAGTATAGATACTAAATTTGGATATGGTTCTATAATGTATTTACCTTTGAGTAAAAACTATAACAAGACGAGTCGGGCCTGACTTGAGCATAACCAGGTGTATGACAATGGGAATTACTACGCACCATTTTTGAAACTCCTGAGGTATATGCTTTGAGAATTCACAAACTCTCCATGACCCATCATGAAGGATTTAAAAATATGTTGGCAACAAATAAACTAGGATAAACCTATGGTGTCATTTAATAAATAAGGTTTCATAATTTTTACATCCTATAAGTGGTTTTTTTGTGATTATGTGGTTCCTTGCTAAGAAAATTGTTTCTTACTCTAGGATTTTTGGTTTAAGTCAACTGTGGGAACCAGCTGTAACTGGGCTAATGTTGAATGTGAGGGAAACATTGATAATGAATAGTCAAATGGGATGATCACTATAGTTAAGGATGTTGTAATCATGTATTATAAGATTTAATATAACATGATTAACAACTTTTAACTGAACCAATAAATGGAGAATGTGTGAATAGGAAACCAAGCTAATTTCTTAGAGGAATAAATAGATGTTTTGACTATGGGAACTGAAAAAAAATAAGTAACTACAAAGGGAAAATAAAAAGTTCAGTTAAAAAGTGGAAGAGAATATTTTCCTCTATAGGGTATTCTAAATTGTTGACTTTATAAGATTTGGAAAGTTTGGTAATTATGAAAAATGATGTCCTATGTTTAAGGCCCATAAAGGGAATAAAAAATGTGGTACAATTAATGGTTTTTCATCTTATGATGAAGAGACCACATAAAATATAATAAAGGTATGTGTTTGTTTAATAGTATTTTTTACAATAATTATTAAATTTCTTTTGATAAATGTGAATACAAGATTCATATATCATATTATTTGAAAGGGGTAATCAGGAATAAGATGACAAAGCATAGGAAATATTTTATTAAGAAAAATGGATGAATAAATAATTTCTGTTTTCAAATTCAAATTTTATATTAAATTAGTCATGAAATATATATGTATTTTCAGAATACATTTTTATTAAGGATTTAAAAGGATACAATGAATGGTTCTGGTGGGGTAGAATAGTTATTTAATTGAAATGTGATTTTTTAATCAATGGAAGGTAACCTCTAATTTATTCATATTGTTGCTATAAGGATGTTTGGATGAATTTTAGTTGGTTATGAATGTGTAAAGTGAACAATACTAATTACCTCATAACTGATAAAGTTGTTTTTTAAAATTTAGTCTATTTTATCATGTATGAAGTTTACATCTTCTTAGAATTAAGGAATATATCTAGTAACATTTTGAATAGGGTATGATGGGTGTTTTTGAAGAGGATTTATGGTAATTTAGGTTATTACGATGTTTCAAGAGGATATATGTTGAATATATTATCATGTTTGAAATGTAACAACCAATATATATATAATTATATATGGGATATCAATGATAATCTAATTTAGTGACATTCTTTATAATGTTGGTCATTTTCATCTTTCAGAAGGGTTATAAGGTTAACTATTTAAGGAATGATTTGTGTCAAATTGCAGACGAGGTTTTAGAGATTACAGAATCATATCACCAATGTGGATTTATGCTTATTGTATAACATGTGATGACATTTTGTTTTATATATGGAATGAACTACTATTCTATTAATTGATCTCATGATCTTATAATGCTTCCAAAATAAAAAATTCACCTTCACTTCTTAAAATAAGATATGAAGTGGAAATTTACCAAGAAACAACAACGGGTGAGATTGTACTAAATAAATTAAGTATAAATTCCCATGAAAATTCATCAACATAAGGAAAAATGATCTTTATTCCAATACATTTATCCCCGTACCTTTGTTTATAATGAAAACAACTACCCCTTAAATCACTCTAAATTTATGGCTTTGGGATTGTAATATTTCTCTTGAACTTTCAATCTATCACACTCTATCAGAGCTTGATATTTAGATTTCACTTCGAAGTCCATGTATTCACTTCCCACAAATGATCTCCTGTGTGGAAACATAGTTATATGTTACTTTGTGTAACCGCTATGATTGCATCTTTTCCATTTTAAAGGAAGTTTTGGTTTTAATTTTTACAATGTGGGTTCCTATGAATGGAACATTCAAGTTTTAAAACATAGATAACCATAAATAATTTCAAGTGTGAAATTTATTATGAGGGGTAGAATGGAGCACCTCAATATTTTTTTAAATATATATATTTCAAATAATTTAATCTTTTTTATATTTTAAATTTCATGCAACACTAAAAATAGTTTTTTATCTTAAGTCATTAAAATTGGAATGTGTTATATGAAATAAAAATTTAATCATGCACTACATGAAATATAAATTTTATCCTAATATACATGGGAAAAAAATGTTATCTTACATTACATGAAGGACTGAATTTCCTCGATGGATTTCGTAACATCTGAGAACCAGTTATATTGAAATATAATTTTTTATTAAAAATATAATTTTTTATACAATAAGTTTTAATATATCTATTAAGATGGGGGTCATGAATATTATTAACTAAAATATTAAAATAAATGGTTTAAATCATTGGTAATTAATTAATAAGAAATTAATATAAGAAAAAAATTGAAAATAAAGGGAATGTCTTTATAAGAACAACTTTTATGCTCATAAAGAAATTCAATACTAATAAATTAAATTTATTACTATTTAAGAATGACATTTATGATATATATATATATTATATTTATTCAATAATTTATTTTATACTTTAATATATTATATTTTATAGGTATAAAATAGGAACAAACCCAATATTACACATAAAAGCCTATATTTGTTTAAAAGAAGTATTATCGCATTTTTTTAATGAAAATTTTTATATCTAAATTTTTTCACTTTAATAAATGTTTTATGTAAAAATAACTTCATTTTTGAAATTGGAATAGAAAAATTAGTTATTTTTAATTTATATTATTTTTATGAGGTCTATTTGTTTTATGAATAGTGAAAACTACTAAATTTAAATTCAAAACTTCTTTTTTAAATAAATTAATTAGAAGGTTAAATTATAATTTTAATTGGTTTTAATGTTTAATTATATAAAATATAAATTAATTTATACAATTTAGGACATTTGGAGAAGTTTCATTTTGAAATTGGATGTAAAAACATGATAAAAGTTTGAGAAAGTTTATGTTAAATAACCACATTGTCATCCCGTCCACATGATGAAAATTAAATTAATTTCTGAAACATTTGGGATTTTTAATTTTGAAAAATTGTTTCTATATTTTTTATCATCCTAATTTACAATTTCTAATAATTTTAACACAGTTTTTGACTTAAAACTATTATTGAATGTAATGAAAATTAATTACAACGAGTATGGGGAAAATTAGCATAATAAAGACAAAAAAAATAAACTTAAGACCCCTAGGAGATGTATACTTATAAAAAATCCATTTCATTGACATATATAGAACATATCCTCTTTTTTTGAATTTTTTTTATTATTGGAGCCAATGTTTGTTTGAAAAACTTCATTAGAATTCCATTTCTAAACATTTATTAGAATGCCACTCCTCATCCACTATAAAAAGGAAAATACACTTCCCAATTATTCCAACCTATCAATCCATTTGGATATCCTATAATCTACTGTAGTATTCCCCCAACATCCCTTCCTTCCTCCTTTATGCCTCCCCATGGGTAGAATCCCAACCAAGGAGGCTATTTTTAGCAAAACAAAAGGTGTTACCCAAACAAGAGTTAATATCATTCCTCAAGCCCCTTTATTTTAGTTTCTTTCTCTATATCCAAAAATATTCTTATTACATATTTATATAACAACCTTAGTATCCTCATTATATTGAGATGTTTTTATTCTACGTTTTATACCTGAAATTAAACTCACTTTCATCTAATGGGTAACAAACATACCGTTTTTTGGGTAAAGAAAAGTACCTCCTCACAAAACAATGTTTTTTGTTTTTTTTCCATTACCACCACTCATGATAGAAAATTATGATGGAATAAAATTTTAAATATATATATATATGATATTTATGATGTATTTATAATTATTATGTTATTATATAAATCATGCCTCCATACTTTCTAATTTTTCTCAATTTGCCTTATTTGGGTAACATTATATGTTATGCACCTATACATCTCTAAAAGGTGTATAAAATACCATTAAAATATTATATCAGGAATATACTTAATTTCATTAAATTTCAATCTTCATGTAATATTAATCTTTCTGTTGTATTATGATTCAACGTTACCAAAGTGGTAAGAGTTTATAGCTAATATATCATCATTATCGATATTATTTATTGTAATGTTTCCATTAATGAAACATTATGATCCACATCTCAAGAAACCTCATAAATATTATTAACCTATATATATATATATTCATGTTATATTAAACTAATAGTACTATTTTTCTACTATTTAGAACATAATATAATTAATAAAATGTTATTATAAAAATCAAATTATTTTTCTCCTTTCGATTCGAAATATATGTTCTATAAAACTATGAATTATAAAAAAAATTAAACATTGTTTTACTATTATCCTATGTTGTTTGAATTAAGTTTTTTTCAATTTATTTACTTTTTAAAATGGATTTAAAAGGAATATTTTCATTTTCATTTTCTGATCAAGGAAATTTTTAAAATTTTTAATGTGAAAATGAAATGTTAAGAATGAACGGACATACCCACCATCATGAACATTATTTCCTTAATGACTAATTTGTATTATTATATGTTATTTTTTAGGGAAATACTTCCTCATAATATTATTAAAAAAATTATTTTAATATTTTTTCAAGTAAAAAGGTTTTTAAAAAAAATGTTTATGTTTGGAAAAGTGTTTTATATTTTTTCAAGATTCTTTTATAATATTTCAATGAATTTTTTTTTTCAAAATGATATCAAGACCTATTTTTTAGTTTTAAAAGTATTTTCTGTGAAAGTGGATTTAATTTTTTTTCTATATTTCATTTTGTGTGTTTAAGGTTTTTTAATGAATATGGTTTTATACATATTTTCAGGCTTCCATTATTTGATAAATATGATATATTTAAAAGAAATATAATTTCGAGATGAAATATATTTTGAAGAACATTTTTTGAAAGTGGAAAATATATTTTTCTCATGATTTTTTTAAAATTCAAATATAAATCATTTTATATAATAAAAGGATTTTCGAAATGGTCTATGAAAATAATTTTTAATGATATAATATTTTCCCTAAAAAATGTTTTAAGTGATATTCCAGAATCATTCTCCATCTTAGGAGCAATTTTTTATAGTCTAAAATTTATTGGGGAAATTACAAATTAATTCCATTCATATTCATTCTTGAATGGTTAATTTAATAATAACATGATGTTTATGACACAAATTCCTCACCCATGGGTTATATACTTTTCAAACCGTCTTCTTTTTATGTGTTATGATTTGATTAAAGGATTATTAAACGTTTATATTTTCTATAGGTTATGATGTGATGAAATGTTTATGATACTAATTTAGTTTCATGGGTTATGATATAATTTTTATGAGACCCATCTCTTTGTATGGTTCATGATATGATGCATGTTTTATTACCTTGTGGAATATGTATATGATATTTTACTATGTGAATAATGGGACTTACATATACCCCCATTATATTGGGTAAATATTTATATCTCATGAGATAATAATGGGATTCAAGTTGATGATCTTGATTCATTATAGGAATATTGGGAAAATTGATCCCTTATAGAGAAAGGACTCTGACATTGGATGGTGGTGTGTCATGCGCAGTAGCTGTAGTCCCCATAAAATTAAAATATGGGGAAATCTAATCCAATATGGGGAGATGGGGAAACCTGATCCACTATATGGAGATGAGGAAAACCGATCCATAATGGGAAGACATGGAAAGTTAATCCCTTATAAGGAATTGACTATGACTACAGATGGTGGTGTGTCTATCTCAGTAGGTATAGTCCCTATGAGGTTCCCTAAAAAATCATATCAATAAGCCTTTACTTATAGGTAATAAAATTACATTTGTATGTGTATTCCCCAATTCTCTGCATAACTACTATTTTATGATTTCATCTATTATGCTCTTGATTTCCTTATGATTCATTCCTTATGAAATTTTAACCATTTCACCATTATTAATGTTTATGATATTGTATTTTAATGGTATGATATTCTATTTTTTTATAATTTTCTCATACTATTATTCTCATGTTTGGGCATACTATTCCCACATGATTACCCATACTGAGCATTTGAGGTCACATATTTTTATGTTTCCTTCACCAGATTATGATGAAATATTTTATGTATGGTGTGTCTTTGAGGGGTGATAGGCTTTGAGATCCAAGTGGGATCGAATATAGATCACTCATTTACCACTGCTTATGATTCAATGTTTCCAAAGAAAATAAATTAATAAGAATTTTTCATGTATGATTGTGAATTGTTTTATATATTATTTAAAAATGATTTATTTTATATGAACATTTAAAATGGGTTGTTATAAGTACATATTATTAATAGAACCCTTATAATTAACATGTTTTAAAGTCCTAAGGACATTAAAATCCCTAATTGAAGTAGTCTAAGGACTAAGGGAGGGCCAAATGATTTCATTACATTAAAGATTCTAAAATGGATTTTTTTTCATAAATGTCTATTCAGTATATTCTACTAAGAAAATCTCTCCATGCCCCCTCACTTACCTGTCTCTTTGCGACATTCTTAATTAGTCACCCATATGGTCATGAAAGGGGTGCATTGCTTTTGTTGTTGGCCTTTTCTATCAAAATCCCCTACCATTGAGTGGGGTTATTTTTAAATTATGATCCACCACCTCCATGGAAAACATGGGACACCACCCCCTATCACCAGCCTTCTTAGCAGCCCACCCCATGTAGATATACACAACTATAATGTTCACCATGTTCTAATGACATTAAAAATAAGAAATACACCACAATTTAAATGGAGGAAATCATGAAGAATATATATTTTGATCCCTATATGATTCAATAAAAGGTAGAAATCCAATATAGCTATTTCCGATGAATTTTTTGGGGCGTGCACATCTATTTGTGAGGATACACAACTATTTCCCCGCATTCCCACATTCCAAAGGTGGGAGAAATCCATTCCTTATTCAGGGGAATTTTCTCCTTGATCGGAATGTGATGATGGGATATTGGTTCTTCCTTTTGTGGACACCTCCTCGGAACCCGTCACCTAGTCCGGGTGTCCCTTAATGATTAAGTTGTGGTTCATGAATCTCATTCATGTGCCATATCTTTGTGGATTTCGGTTAATTACACTACTTCTGTCTGGACATTCCATGGGGTCTTGACATGGTAGCAACCTTGGGTAAGAGTAGATGACTACATAAGGCATGTCAGGGCATCCCTGGATGTGTGGACATTGGGGAACCTGTATTATTTTTTCATAAGAGGGAATATCAGGGGTGCAGAATCCAAGGCATCCCATGTCGAATGCAGGGGATCATATGCCATAGGCATGTATCTGAGATTTTCCTCATCTTCCCATGTTTCACACTAGGTATACCATAAGTTTAACGTCTAGAAGAGACGGTTACACCAAAGGCATGTCTTATGAGGTTTTCCTAAGGCATATCAGGTTTAACATGAGGTAGGCTGTGAGTTTAACATCTTGTAGAGATGAAATGAGGGTGAGAAGAATGTCCCATATATATAGATCAAATTAGTACATCCCTAGGATGGAAAACCTGGAAGGTTTACCGGGTGGATGTATTAGAACACTCGATAAGAGCATACCCAAGATGGTGTGTCCCATAATGGGAAGATGTCACACTGTGAAGGATGATCTAGACACCACTAAGGGCATATCAGGGAGTGTGTACCCCAGAATGGGGGAACACCAAGGTTTACCATTAAATGGGATTAAACCTCATTGAGGTTCCCTATGTATACTGTGTAGACGATATGGATCAAAACCCACATAGTTCGAAGGAGTGATTAATGAGGGTATACACAAAGAACAATGACCCGAAGACATGCTGGGGCTTACACGTGAATTGCTGCACAAGTATTTATAGGAGCAGTGAGGGGTTGATTGACATGATCCCACTGCGATGTGGTGGCCCGGGTGAGAATTGGGATGGATGATGAGGAGTTGAATGGAGTGGACGGGGAAATGAAATGGGACTATCGTGAAGGTGATGGTAGTGTTGGTCTTGATCCTCAAAGAGACTTCCTACGTATCCCCATGGTAGGGAATCAAAGTTCACATAGTTCAGTGGGATAATGGGACATATGAGGAGGCGACCCATGAGAATGGACACATGGATATGATCTTGAGGAAACAGAATCTCCAGGTTGGGTCATGACTTTCTCAAAACACATAGGCTTGAGGGAGAGATCAGGATGAGACATGGGTGATGGGCATTAGCCTTAGAGAGGCTTCCGATGTATCCTTGTGGCAGAGAATCATAGTACACATAGTTCATCTGATGATGACTTACTGTCGATTGGGGACATCAATGGCTTACTGCTGAATGAGGTTGATAATGGCTTACCACATAATGGGGGAACAATTCCTTACCGCTGATTGAGGTCCACAGTTTAACGTCATGTAGGACAAGGGTGAACTGACGTGAAACAGGACCTGAGGCCCAAATAGATAGTGGGATTAAACCTCAGGGAGGATTCTTACATACCTAGCATGTCAAGGATCTAAGAACACGTAGTTCAGGTATGGTGTGGGACTTACACTCTACGCTTCCCAAGATGTTGATGAACCAAAGTGAAGGGGGTCGGAGCAACCAATTGATGGGGGGATTGAACCTCATGGATTCTTCCTATGTACCTCGCCTTGGAAAGGATCTATGTCTATGTAGATCGGGTGGTGTGGGGCTTACATGCTAGGCTGCTGAGGGTGTTGGTGAACTGATGTGAAGGTGGTTAGAGTGACCACTAGGTTGTGGGATTGAATCTCATGGAGGCTTCCTACTCACATTGCCTTGGCAAGGATCAAAGACCTCATAGTTCAGGTGGTGATTGGGGCATACACTCTATGCATCCCGAAGTGTTATGGTCGATGCTTACTCTAAGCCCATGTGAGTCATGGTAGATGTGAGAAACAAGAGGCAGTAAAGGCCTAAAAATCATGTTGGGAATGGTGCGTCCATGGGAAATAGAGTTGGTCTTGCATGTGATCACTTCCCAAGTGCCACTATAGAGCGACAATGGTGAATGAGGCTTACAAAAGGAAGCTACCCGGGTGTGGTTATGGAGTGACAATGGTGGATGGGGCTTATGCAAGGAAGCTGCATGTGTGCCGCTATGAAGCAGCAGCGGTGGATGGGCATATGCAAGGAAGCTACCCGTGTGCCGCTAAGGAGCGGTAGTAGCGGATGGGGCTTACCCAATAAAGCTTCTCTTGTGCTTCTAAGGAGCGATAGTGGCGAATGGGGCTTATGCAAGGAAGATGCCCATGTGCCGCTAAGGAGCGATAGTGTCAGATGGGTCTTACCCAAGGAAGCTTCCCATGTGCCACTACGGAGCGGCAGTGGAAGATATGGATTACGAAGGAAGCTTTCCGTGTGCCGCTAAGGAGTGGAATTGGAGGATGGTGCTTACGCAAGGAAGCTTCCCATGTGCAGTTAAGGAGAGACACCGGTGGATAGGGCATTCACATGGAAGCTTCTCATGGGCCGCTAATGAGTGGCAGTGGTGGATGGGGTTTACGTAAGGATGCTATCCGTGTGCCTATATGGAGAGACAACAGTGGATGGGGATTACGCCAGGATGTTTCCCGGGTGCCTCTATGGAGTAGCAATAATGCATGGGGCTTACAGAGGGAAGAATCCTGGGTGGCGTTATGGTGCAACAATTGTGGATAGGGCTTGTATGATGAAGCTTTTTAGGTGCCACTATGGTGTGACAATGATGGATGGGGCTTACACGACAAAGCTTCCTGTAATGCCTTCCTCATGTCTATCCATGAGTGCATCCCAACCCACTATTGGGTTGAGGCTTTCACCTTTGCGCTAGTGAACAAGCGGGATAATTCCAAGGGAACTATAATCAGTCTCAACAAAGGGAGATGAAAAGTGTGAATCACATGCCCGACATTCGAAATGTGGTGAGTGTGTCATGATGATGGTGGATAAATATTGACCGTGTTCGAAACACAGACCCCACATCGCGTTAGCTAGAAATGGAGACAAACAAATGAGGGTCGATTGTTGACCATGTTTGAAACATAGGACATGACTCAAAGTGTTGTCCTATGTCTTCTGGGGCATTGGCCGTGGACGGTAGGTGAGCCGATGCGGCATGATACCAGGCTGTTAGGGGCTCCCTTAAGATACTGAATAGGATGAAGATCGGAATGAAGGACGCACAAGTCATGAGGTGGAGTGATGGAATGTTTGAATGGATTCCAACTCTTTTGAAATTACGCCATTGTAATCATAAAATTAGGCCTCTTATGCTTATAGAATAAGGCATGTCTTGTTTGGAGGAAATTGAGTCCTATGTTTGAAACATAGGGTGTGCTACAGTTTATAGTCAAATATAGAGGACTGTAAGCATCTCATTCTTGGAGCATAAGGCATATCATGACTGGAGAAAGAGGAATCCTATATTTGGATCATAGGGAGTACTACGATTTATAGTCATGTAGAGAGGACTGTTGAAATCTTATTCTTGACACATAAGGCATCTCATATTTAGAGTAAGAGGCATCCTATATTGGGAACAGAGGGAGCACTACTGTTTAAAGTCATGTAGATAGGACTATTGGAATCTTATTCTTGGATCATAAGGCATCCCTTGTTTGGAGCAAGAGGCATCCTATTATTTTTCACATAGGGTTCACTATAGTTTAAAGTTATATAGATAAGACTATTGGCATCCTATGCTTGGTGAATAAGGCATCCGTTATATTGTGTAAGAGGCATCCAATATTTTTCATATAGGGTTAACTATAGTTTAAAGTCACATAGATAGGACTACTAGGCATAAGGCACCTAACAATGGTTGTTGTTGGGACTTACCCAAGGACGACCCTTTCTGGTTTAACCTGGCACATGAGCCTAGTGATGGGGTTTGGATGTGTTTCATGAGGAATGGTTTGACTCAAGGTACTAGGGGAATTGATGATGAGAATCTCAACTCACAACATGGGAAATGAAACAAGAGGAATATATCGACTGAAGGTGTTTCATGGTGTGTGGGGGAGTATCCCAAATCATGGTATTCCATAGGTGGAAGGTGGGTGCACATAAGGGAGCAATGAAAACTCCCAACGTCCCAGCCTGAAATGTTCGCGGTGTGAATCTCCATTCTCTCTACCATCACAAACCCCGATCGGGCATAAAGGTAGGATCCTTGCAAAGAATAAGTCTTTACAAAGTAGATTCACAGAGAAAAGGGGCTCGTGGGAAATGGGGACTCACGGGGAATGGACTCATGAAGCATGGACTTGTGAAGCATGGACTCGCGGAGCAGCATCACAATGGAAGATACTCATGGAGCAAGGAATCATGGAGCAACATCGCGAATGAAGCTTCTCGCAGAGCATAGAATCGCAGAACACCATCACTAAGGAAGTTTCTCATGGAGCATGGACTCGTAGAGCATGGACTCGCAGAGCAGCATGGCGTAGGAAGCAACTTGCAGAGAATGGGCTCGTACAACCACTTCACGAAGGAAAAACGGAGCTTCATGAACGGGGAGATCAGCCACCCAAGGGGCGGGGTCACCCTCCTAGAAAAGGGGGGTGAGCTGGGTATTTGTAGGAAAAGGGAACTGTGATGCAGGGAATGCTCGACATGAAGACAGATCTTGCTCCATGGCGGGTTCATGAACATCAAAGGGATTCCGAGATCCGTCATGCCTCCTTTCTTTGCAGCAGGTCGTGAATGTCAAATGGATTCGCAGAGCCATCCTACTTCAATTCAAGGAATGTCGCAAACACCAAAGGGGTTCACGAATCATCCCACCTCCTTGATTCGCGGCGGGGCTCCGTGATCATGGAGGGGGCTTCATGAACCAATTTTCCAGCCTAACTTCAAATGTCTATAACTAAAAATCCGTAACTCCGTTTGGGCCCTATGACCTACCAAATCGAAGCTTGAGAAATGGGATACGATCTTGGATAATGTATGGAATCATTTGGAAGTTTTGGGGACGCATTCCTTGGTTCCCACAATAGCAACAACATTTGTATGGATTTATGGTGCCTCAAACCCAACCTCTTTGATCTAGTGCACATAGACACATACTTTACACACTTACTTTGATTCCAATTATGAAACCCATGATACAAAAATTCATAATTAAAAATCATTAAAGATTATTTAATCTATTAAATATAAATAATATTTATACATTAAGTGCTTTATAAAACCAAGACACATCATAAAATGATAAATACTATATTCTTTGTGACGAGGGATAACTTTTTTCCATTATATGCATAGGGAAACATAAAATTCATGAAATTATCCTATATCTCCTTCCATTTTTTCCACATGTGATATCCTTCTAAAAATGTCACATGTACTGTATATCTAAATAAACCATCTAATAAAATTACAAGTAATGGATAAATATAAAGAATAAAATCATGGAATAAACATTATAATAATATTATGGAAAGAATATGTAAACCACATGATTCCATAATCAACACGAAACAATGAGAAAGCTATATCCATGAAAATAATTAAAACATAGATATTAATAACACTGATATCTTATTAATTCAATTAAAAATTTCATAAATTGAAAAACAATTTTTTATACAAACCCATACCTATTAATCACTGTGTTCTAACCACGATATGTTTTGGTGTTGTTTTTTCAAACATCATGATTATTAGGGTGGATTGCAAGATATTTTCACTATCTAGAAAGTGAAGTTCTTAAACACATTTTTTTATATATTGAAGATGTAATTCAATAGTTTTTAATATTTTTGGGTTCTGATGGATTATGAATTATAGTGCATAGGTGGCTGTGTTTGATGAGATTAATGAGGTTGGTCATATTGGTAGTCATTCATGATAGGTGGAGAGAAACATATTTATGTACATCATGTTAAATATAACATACTAACCTAGTTACATCTTTGTTTTATATGTGATGTGATTGAGAAGGTTTCATTGGGTGAGATGTGATGCGTTGGCTTGGGTGACTTCGGGTAGGAGGTGTTGACTAGTTTTACATAGGGATCTTGGCATGATGTGATTGCTGATGTGTCTTCGAGTGGGGGTATATAGAAGAGATGGGAGAACCATGATGTATCATTTTGTGGCATGAGAGTAGAAAATAAATGGATAAGTGGTGAAGGGTACCCATTATTTAAATTATTATTAATATTATACTATACCAAGATGTGTTATCTTGTCAACATTCTTCGGTGAGGATATGTTTTGTTTGATGACCTATTTAGGTGTCTTTGGTTCTGATGTATTCTAACTGGGAATTAGTATTCTATTTTCACATGTGCATGAGAGAAATTTTTTATAATCCTATGGAGTATAGATTTATTTAAAAAAAAATTTTAAAAACTATTTTTCATTTTTATAGGAGGACTTCGTGGACAGAGATAGACACCACAAGCTTGGTCATTAGAGCTATTGTTGAGTTACGGTCGTAGGACTATATTTATTGTTTTACATATATGATTTAATTTATATTTTAAAGAAATTACATGCATTGTGGGTTATTTTTTGGTTAACCATATTAATTTGATTTTTGTTTTTTAATGTACATTGTTTTATCTCATGATCCTAATTTTCTATCTGTTGAGGGTAATTCCACCCATATGGGTGAACCTATATATATCCTAGAGGATATTTTACAAGCCAGGGCCTACAGAAGGTGGGACTCTTGGGACATTATACACTCTATTACATTTTTTAAATTTTATGGGTGCGTTTGGAGGGAGGGGGTTGTGAATGAATTTAGGCAACATATATGAAATAAGTTTGAACAATGATCCTATATCAATGAATGAAATTTGAGTTACCAAAAACCCTTATTATCTGGGAAATAACTAAATAAATTGTGACATAAATAATAGAACATGATTTTGATGTTAGATCCCATGAAATTAATGCATTGTGATAAAAATATATCTATGGGTAGATAATAAACCATTTAAATAAAATATGGTGTACCATATGTATTATGTCACAAACAATTAGAATTGAGACAATGAAAAACATTTTGACTTGAGTAACTCTTTAATATAATCCCATTGGAAAAGAGGTAATGTAATTGTATATAAAAATACATGATTAAAATATAATTCATGACATTATATCCAATTTAGTCAGTATATACACCACAAAAATGAAATTTGGTGTATAATTGAAAACATGTATCAAAGAGAGAAATTTTAAATGAAATCCCTTACCTATTGTCGTATATTCCATGAACATAATTTAACCTCCTATATCAAATATATATATATCCAGTTAACTTAATTCATAAGCTTATTCATATTAATTTCATCAATACTCTTTATAAATAGTCATTCTGTACAGGAATTCTTTTGATTTTCCACAACATGTGTTTATTGTTTTGATAGTTTATACTAGTTTCATAATTGCAGTGTATGTATTTATTATTCATTAAATTTTCTTAATTATTATATAAGTAAATTTTTTTTGATTTTATAATTATTTATGATGTTAAAATTCTATTAGGGATAATTTTAGTCTTTATCCTTTAAGATGATGTGGATTATAAGAATGTTTCAATGATTTGTGACAATCAATGTATGTTTTCTTAATTAATTAATTAAATAATTATATGAAATATCCCTAAACAAAAAAATAATTATTTTAAAATTTATATCATATTAAAACACTAAATATATTCCCATAGTAATTCATGATAAAGAAATCATAGTTTTATTTAATTGGGTTTTCAAACTGAGATATAAATGAACATACACATATTTAATGATTGATTATGAGGTGGGTTTGATGTAATATAATTAAAAAATAGTAATAGTATTATTATATACTGTTAATTAGTGTGATATATTACAATTTTAAGGATTTATATGAGTAAATTATTTATATTAATACATTACACAATTCGAATAAAAGGTTAAACTCATAGTATGATATGTATAAATTATTAAATTAACAATAGTTATTTATCGATCATTTAATTTTTTGGTTCACTAATTTATCATACCATATCTTTAATAATACATTTTAAAACATATATATATATATAAATTCCACACATATAACCATCCATGTAAGGTGGCGATGAAAAAATATACATGTTCTGTTGTTGTGGTGATACTATGCACAACACAAGAACAATGATGTTGTTTTTCATAATGGACGGGGTATATGAATAAAAAATTATTATAACCCTTATATAAGATAATAACAGTATATAAATGATACTAATATTATTATATTTGTGTTATTAGAAAAAAATTTAAATAACATAATTAATATGAAAAACTAAGTAGTTGCCAATATTGTTGTTGGGGATATTAATTTCACTTGAAAGTATCTTGGGAAATGAAGGTCTATTTCTTACTAGTGGTGACCAAATAATTGTGAAAATGTGATAGGTTTTTATGAGGAGGAATTTTGAAGACTATAAAGGATAAATTTCACATATATGTTAATCTTTTTTTGGTTGATATGTTACCCTTTTCAACTTAAGAGAATAGTAGTTTTCCAAGTAACCCTTACATTTTGAATAATATAAAGTTACTATTTAAGTGAAAAGTGAAAAAATAGGACTGAGAATATAGGAATATTTTTTTGGGTCTATAATATCTCAAAAAAATAAATTGTTGAAAAATTTTGAGTGTCGTAGAGATTTGTTTAACTTTTTATAGAAATAGGTTTTTAAAAATTTAAATGTATATATAAGAAAAAATTATTTTAGATAATGATTTTAATGGTATAAAATTATTTACTATAAACAATAATGGATAACAGGCCTCATATTATACACATAACCAAACGTTCAATGAAAAAATTTTATTCAAAGAAATGGGATAAACATGTTTTTAAGTTAAAGTTTAAATTAGTTCTAAATTTTTTGGTCAAAGCATTATTAAGTTCCGAAAATATTTTAAAATTAATAATTTAACTATATAATGTTCTATTTGAATACTTTAAGGGTTTTATAAACGTTAGGACATTATTATACAATGCTAATGTCATATAAATAACAAGATTCATAAAAATTGTATTTTTTTACTAAAAACCAACCTTTTCGGAAATAAACTCAAAATTTCATACATAGTCTATTTTAATATGTGGATTCAAAACGAATCCCATTTTTATTAATTTCTATTTAAAAATTAAATAATTTTTTTTAATAAAATAAAAAGTATAAGTAAAAACTTTTTATTGTAAAATAATATTTTCAAATGTTAAGGTATATTATTCTCATTTTATATCAAATATCAGCGAAAATGCTCTTAATAAATTATTAATATTTAAAATAATTTATCATTTATAATATTTATCATAAAATATAAGTATGTATCACATAATGGAATTTTTTTAGAAAATATTTTTTAAGAAATAAATATTCTAATTATTCATTTGATGTAAACTCATTAAAATTCAATATTTATTAAAAAATTGATTAATGTTACATATACATATAATTCATGAAGCGGTTACCATATTCATTATTTCTAATTCAACATCTTGGGTTTTAATAGTTATACATAATTATTTATATACTATTGACATATATCATGATTTAATTTATGTTATGTGGTGTATGTGGATAAAGATATTAAACACAATGACTTATTTTAAGAAAACCAAAATTTATAATATTAGGGTGTTACATTATCCCCATAGAAATAAAATTTATCTTCAAAATTTGACTCTTAATATCATATTAATTTCTATATGTAACTAATAATTAACCATGCACCTCTAGATGGTCATGGGTTTATATAGGATATGGAATGAGAATTATAAATATGGAAAATCATTGTATGAAATTTATAATGAGATCTTACCCATTACAAGTTTCATATATAATTATACTAAGGGATTTAGATCTAGATCTAAAAATAATAACCTCCCAAAAAAACTTATAATGATTTATTTAATAACCATTACAATTGGTGTTTTTATTTATAACTAAATATCATGTTTTTATTGAAAACATACCTGAAATAGGACTCTAGAAAAGTTTTAGTGAAAAATCACTATCTGATTCATTAGTAGTAGTTTCATATGATTTTCTATGTTTCGAAGTTTATTTAGGTCTATCTCCCTCATAATCCCTTGGATTGGGAAATTATGTAACATAATTCCCAATACCTTTGTAAATGAAACATTGAATTTATTTAAGTTATCTATTTATCATACACTTGCGAGTTTAATGACCTTTAACACCACACCAATAACATACACTTACCCCTTTGAGAAAATTACCCCCACATTTCTTCCCACATTTTTCTCTTTGAAAAGAAATGATTCATCTTACCTTCCCCATGTATGTCATATGATCTTTCAAGAAACACATTATTTCTCATTTTTGATTTTTTTAAGACTAAAAATATGTTAAAATGGTAAATAATATTATTTGATTTTTTTAATAATCACAATGTTTCCCACATCAGATCGTATTTTGATGGATTGTCTATCTAAGTAATATCTATAATATTCCTCAAAACCATGGTCCCTTTTACTTCCAAAAATTACAATAAAATATTAGCTAAAAAAATTAATGGTAATTATAAATTAATTATAAAAAATTACCACATAAAAGTTTACTACAACATGTTGTTTAGGTTATCATGTAGTTCTTACAACTCAACTTTTATCAAAATCTATTTAGCCTATATAAATAATAGTTTAACATATATCTTTATAAGTTCAACATATGTTACATTGATTTAGGTTCTCTAATATTTATTAAAATAATCCAGAAAATATATATCCTAAAATAACAAGAATATTTGTTAAATATTACAAAGCTTAGAATCATTGAAATCCACGATCAGAAAATCAAAATTATCTTTCCTTAAAAAACATTATTTATTCCTATGATCATTTAATCTCAATAAAATTCTTTTCCCAAAACATATTGTAATTCCAATATAATAATACATAATTATATTATAAATTCCTCTAAAAATTAACTCTGTTATTTACCATAAAATGATATTAACCACTAATTGACAATGTTTCACTCTTTTTCATTGTATATCATAATCCAAAAAATGAGATTTAACTCTCCTAAAAAATATAATGAATAAATCATTAATCCCAACATTACCAATACTATCTAACATAAATCCATCAAAAAATATGACCTTTTAATATCTCATCATCAAGTTTATATTAACCTGAAGAGTTAATTATACCTGAATTATGTATTCCTTAATAGTTATCCTAAAAAATACAACCTTTCCATAAACATTATTTTAAATATTATTAATACTATTTATTACATTGTTTAAATACATTAATTTAAAAATACTAAATAAAAATACATAAATGTGACACATAATCCTCACGATAGTTAGAATATACCAAAATTTCATTAATAATTATTACTTACTATTGAAAATGGCTCACAATTTAAAAAAATATCAATATCAATTCCTTAATAAGACTAATAATTTCGACTTTTTAATTATATAAAGAATATAATATGACTCTAAACCATTTATGTATGTTATAGTATTAATTTATAATATTTAGTGGTTTTCAGGTATATAGAATTCTCAGCTTTAATTTTATGATATTGATTGAACAAAATTCTAAAAACATAAAATTTTATGATAATATCCAAAATATTAATATGAAAACATCAATTCAAATATTTTTTCCATTATGAAAACTTATTTTTTCCCACATGATACTTTTGAACTGACCTATGACTATTATTGTACAATCCTTTGTCATCCTTGATGATTTTTCTATTAGGTTATCTGACCAAACCAATTTACATAATCATTAATTTGTTTATAATGTTGTTTGAATTGAATATTATTAACCAAAGACAATCCATTTGGGTTTTCTCACCCGGTTTTTAATCTTAACCCTCCTTATTGTGCATCATAGTGATTATTGATCCAATTTTTAACAACCATTTTTATGTTGATTAACCTAGGGTCATCTATACTTTAATAACTTCCATTTATCAGTATCCGGAAAGAAATTTATTTCTAGAAAAAATAACATAATCTCTTCTAAAACTACATGATCTCATCCAATACATACTTTTATTCACATTTTTTTTGCAAATGGTTTATTATCCTAATCCTCAAAAAATATATATTATTACCATAACATTTAATCATATTATTATAAAAAGTGTTGTCGAAAATGATTAAGCATTACTTATCGATCCATAAATTGTATACAATAAATATCCTAATACCAAAAATTATATAAACTTTTTATCTAACACCAATAATGATTCTACAAACCTAAACTACTATATCACACTTTACCTAAATTCATAAACACAAGATATAAGTGTTTTTATATAATCATCTATAATTAAAAAATTATTAACGATTATTGGAACTATTACATCTAAATAATATTTTGAGGTTTAAAGATTTTTAGGATTAAGGAATATCATAAAGAAATAAATCTTAGGTTTTTTATAACATGAATTTTTTTAAATGATTTACTTCTTGATAAGTATTCAATATCTCCCATAAATTCTTTCACATGTGTTATTCTTCAAAAATTTTCAAGTGAACTACATTTATTCATACACTACTAAATAGAAACCTAAAAAATGGGTTAGCACAAATTCTGAAAAAGGGAAATATTAAATTATAGATATAGTGGAATAAACATGTAATAAATATTTTTGCCTGAATAAGTAAAAAACATGAAACCATAGTCAACATGAAATTGAGAGCATAAACAATTATCAAAAACAACTGAAATCATGAATATAAATAATTTTGATATCATACGAATGGAATGTATAATAAAAAATATTGAAAATATATTATCAAGTCTTTGTCTAAGATCACTATTCTTGTCTTCAAGACCACATTCTAGACATCTTGTTATACTATGAAGGAACACACATATTACCAAACCAATTTTTTTCTCATGGGTCATGTTGATGCATCATGGGACTATATAATGATGAGTCATACCCATCAGTTGATTAGTTTTATTAAATTCACCGTAAGAGTCACCAAGAACATTCATACAATTCCTTAAAAAGTAATCAGGTGAATAAAAATAGGGTTATCTAGATAATGAAGGATAAAAAATATAAATACATGATGAACTTGTTTAAAAAGACAATAATCATCAATAGTTCCAATACTCAATCACTTTCCAATAAAGGTATAATATTATAATAAACCATTATGTGAAAGAATTTAGATGGTCAAAAATATATAGTTAACTTTCCAACATTAATATATATTTAACAAAAATATGTGGTCTTCTAATGAATTGATCAATTTCAATAAAAGGGTAACATAATCCTAATTCATCTATATAAAGAAGGTTTATGGTAAAACAATACATAGTCAAATTTCCAATAATCATCCATATTAGAATAACAATATATGGAACCACAATAATATTACCCATTTAAATATAATAAAATAATTTCTTGGAAAAAATAATAACATTTAAATTATATAAAATTATATTTTCATACCATATAGAGAAATGAGTACAGGCCTATGTTAACACCGAAATAACATGATCATTAGCCATGGAGTTAATGTAGGAAGATGTTTTTAATAGAATAGAATACAAAAGGTGGGAATTATTTTTCACATAGTTTATGAGGTAAAAATTAATATCCCTATAATAATATGATACAATACCACATAATAAGATCAAACGGTTCAATATACCCATCTTATATCTAATAAGTTTGAAGAATTACCAGGACTTAATGAAAAATAATTATGTTTCCAAAAATATATCTTTTCGAAAAAAATTAAATTCATTGACACTAAAATAGAGAAAAATTAATTTTTAATAAAGTATTAGTGAATAAAAGGAGTATGATAAATATATATGCATAGAAATTTAATATACAATTCAATTAAAACACTATTCAGAAAAGGTTATATGTCTCATGGAATTAGAATTGAGACGGAGAAAACCCTTGTGTCTTGTGTAACAAGTTAATAAAAAATCCCTTGAAATCGATAAATTTTAATTAAACTTAAAATTAATTGATAAAAATAAAATACATTATATTATATCTCAAATTAGAATTATATACACCACAAAAGTGTTGTCATGTGAATAATACAAAACATGATAAAAAGAGATAAATTTGACATGAAAACCCTTAATAATTGTCCTGAGTTTCGTGAAAATAATTTAAACAAATTTATCAAAATAATAACTATATAAATAAATTAATTCAAAACCATAATAATATTATTTTTATTCATACTATTCATAAATAGTCATTCTCTAAATGAATTATTCCAGTTTTCTACATCAGATGTTAATAGTTTTGATCGTTTATAATTGATTAATAATTGCGATGTATGTTATTATTTACCGTTAAAATTTCATATTTAAAAGACAATTAAAGTTATTATTTTAGATTATTTATAATTATTTATTAATCTTAAATTCCATTCATGAGAAATTTAATCTCTATACTTGAAGATGAAATGGATATAAGCATGATTAGATGATTCTTGAAAATAAAAGTTTTTCATCCTAATTAAATAATTAAATATTTACATAACTTATATTATACCAAAAAAATAATTATTTACATATTTATATCATATTACACCATTAATTATGTTCCCATTTCCATTCCTGAAAAAAATTCATACTGTTCTTCAAATAGGTGGTTAACCTGACCCAAAGAAGAACATAACCTGATTTAATGAATGATTATGAGGTTTTTTTGTTATAATATTATTAATAAAGAATAAAGATGAAACTATGTATCATTTTCTAGATTTATATTTAAAATTTATAAATAATAGGACAAATAAAAAATAGATATGATGATATTGCCTAATTTGAATAAAAAAATCTCTTCTCAGTATTCCTTTTTTAAATGATTAAATTTATGATGATCATGTGTTGATCATATAAATAATAGGCTCGCTATTTATTAATAATAAGATATATAATAAATAATAAAAAACATATTTATCATTTAATACCATCCTTATATCTATCCTTGTAAGGAGGTGATGGAAAAGGAATCATGTTGGGTCGTGTAGGAGACTGTTTTCAGAATACACAAAAAATGATTTTGTTTTTATTAATGGATATAGTATATAAATAAAAGATAATAATAAATTAATATAATAAATTTATTGTAAATAAATTATACTAATATAATTAAATTATTGTTCTTATAAAAAATTTAAATGAACATAAATAAGAAGAAAAAACTAAGAAGTTGATAATACTCACATTGGGGACTTGAATTTTCCATAGATGTCTCCTTGGGAAAGAAGGTATTATATAAATTATTAATGACCTGAAGCCTATGAACATGGGAGAGGGTTCTAAGAGGTGAATATTAGAATATTATTAAGTATAAATTGGATTGTGATGTCAGTCATGCAGTGGTTGATATGTTACCATTTTATAAGTGAGGATAATGGTAGTTTGGGAGAGAAAACCTTACATTTTCAATAATTCAAGGTTGATTTTAAAGTGAAAAAGGACAAAAAATGAAATAATGTAGAGTGGAAAATTATTGTGGGTTGAAAATCACCTTAACTATGGCTTTTTGAGACAAGATTGTGTTTTTAGGGATATTTGTTTAAACTTTTTAACTTTAACCCTAATTTACTTTTACCATGGTATTTAATTTCCAACATTAGTAATTAATGAAAACTATAAAGATTGTACATTTTATCCAATTAAAAAATATTAATTACACATTTTTAAATCATTTAAAAAAAATTTAAAAATTTTGAAAAGGAAATTTAAAAATAATTAGAATGAATTTTTTAAGAATTTATTTTAGAGACCTAACATTTTATGCATTACAATTATATTTAAGATAATATTAATTTTGATAATGATTTCAATTAAATAATTTTATTTATTATAAAATAAAAAACATATTTTTGGCATCCAAGGAAATCCAAAAAACAAACCATTCTTTATGGTAATTTATTCAAATAAAATACCAAAAGTGGTTTATTATTAAAGTAACATTATAATTTTTTCTAAAAATGTTGTAGTTATGAATTATAAGTTAAAATCATATTTTAATATCATATTATCTTTCTGAAAATTAATTTTTTTTAAAATAAATTGTTTTATAAACTTTTAGGTCATAATTATATAATTATTTGTTCATTTAAATTACATATTTTGTGAAAACCATATTTTTTGTCAAAAAATGATTTTTAGGGAAAAAACTATTGAAAGTAAGTAATATTATTATTAGGAATTAAAAAATGAAGTCAGTTCTTATTAATGTCAATTTGCAAAATTTACATATTTTGTTTTTGAATAAAATCATTAATTTAAATTAAAATTTGTTTTATTTGAAAATGAAATTTTCATATATTGAAAGTTATTTATCTCATTTCGTACAACATACCTGCTAAATTTGTGTAAGAAAATTATTAATATCAACTATAATTATTAATATGATTAATATTATAGAAAATTCTATAACGAAAAATTAATTTTTTTATTAAAATTTTGTTTTAAATCTTAAATGATTATTTTTGTAATTAAAGGTAGAATAATTAAATTTCATATATATTAAAAGTTTCTTTGTTTTCTATATACATATAATTCATAAAATGGTTACTCAATTTTATTATCTATAAATAAACAAATATATTCTAATGGTAATACTAATATATATATATTTTAACAATTATTGAATCTATTACATTCGAGGGATATTTTTAGGTTTAGATATTAAAAGAATTATGATATATTATTAATTAATAATTCCCATTTTATTTCGAACTAGTGGGTGTTTTTCCAATATATTTTCCATAAGTCACATAATTTTTTGTAATTATTAAATATATCTCAAGAATTTTATGACATGTGGTATACATCTAAACATGTCATGTGTATTATTTCTCTTCAGAACATGAGTAATGGAAAAATAAGAATATAGTGTGTTCAAACACTCAGTATAAGAATCATATATCTGATGAAATAAACCTGACATAAATTTTATTTCATGAATTGGTAAAATAAGATAACTCATTATCTATATGAAAATGTGAGCATACTTTATACTTGAAAATAAATGATGACCTGTAAATAAATAATAAAAATATAATACTAATGGAATGCATAATATTAGACATCGAAAACCTATTTTGAAGGCCTTGTTCCAAGATACATTACTTGTCATCAAAATAGTAGTCAATACATCATGCTAAATTAGGGAGGCATACCCCAAATACACAAACTAATTTCTATATTACGAGACCTATAAATATAGTGATTGGATATATAATTTTAATCCCCACATGTTACCTGATTATGTCCAATGAATTCAGTATAAGAGACATTAAAACTTTTCAAAAAAATTCTTAATGAACCATTGGATGGATAAAAACATAAATATCTATATAATTAAGCATACCCAATATTAATACATTATAAACCAACATTAAGAAAAAATAATAATCTAAAATGCTAATATTTTACCCCCATTTATATAATGAAACTACAAGGTCAGAATCCATCCTGATAAAGTAGGTATATAATCAATAATATATATTCATCATTCTAATTATAATATATTGTTGAATAAAAATTTAAGTCACACTAATAAGTTTCCACATATTAATAAAATGGTTTAAATGATAATGAAACATTTGAAGAAAGAAGGTGGATGGTTAAAAAAATAGATAGTCAACATTCCAATAATAATCTGTCTTGGAATAATTATATATTGAATGCCAATAATATTCCATATTTCAAAAGAATTAAATTATTTCTATGTAAAAATATTCTAAAATGAATTATGTAAAATTTTACATTCACACATTATAGATAAATAAGTAAATGTATATGTCAATACTTGATTAACATCATCATATTCCATCTAGAGAAATATGTTGTATGAATAAAAATGAAAATAACCCCAAAAGTGTGTAATATTTTTTAAAAGGGTTCATATTTTAGGAATATATAACCACATAAAATACTGAGATAGTACCATATAATTTAATCAATGTAAAGAATATTATCTATATATATCCAATGTTTTCCAAGAATAATGAAAACCTAATAAATGAAAATTGAGTTTCAAAAAATCCAAAATAATAGGGAAACTAAATCAATATCCACACAAATAAGGGAACATTATTTGGATACTAAATCTAATTAAATACAAGTTGTATGATATAATTATTTCCATGGGTATTGAATAAACCATTTTAAGGAAACATGGTGCACAAAAGCTATTATGTCCCAAAGAATCAAAATTGAGACAAATCAAACCCTTATGGATTGAGTATAACATTATAAAAAGCCACTGAAATATAGGTCTTAAAATTTAACATCGAATATCAATATTAATATACAATTTTTGTCCTTATATTTAATAAATTTGTTATATAAACCATAATAATTAAATCATGAGTGTAATACCAAACATTTCCCAAAGAGGGGAATTTAATACAAAACCCTTACCTCTTATCTTGACATACATGAACATATTTCAACCTCATATAACATAAAACAGTAGTTCGAAATCAATTAATTCATAACATTAAACTTATAAACAAATATTATTCTCTTAATAAATATTCATTTTCCACATGAATTCCTCTGACTTTCCACATTAGGCGTGTATAGTTTTGATTGTTAGTTTTAGTTTCATAATAATCTTGTATGTGTTTATTGTACATTAAATGATTAGTATTAATATACAATAAAAGTTATTAATATGTATGATTTTTAATTATTTAGTATGTTCTAAATTCCATTCATGTTCATTTTAGTCTTTTTCATTGAAGATGAAATCAATAATTAGCATTCTGGAGATTCTTGACAATTGAAGTGTGTTATCCTGGTTAATGCATTAAATATTGATATAACATATCAAGAACCAAAAAAATAATTATTTAAAATTTTATGTCCTTTTAATCTAGTAAGTATATTCCTATAGTCCTCCATGATAAAAATTTATAGTATCATACAGTTAGGTGGTTAAACCGACCCAAACATGAACATACCCATATTTAATGAATAATTATTAGGTGGTTTTTTCATAATATCATTATAAAAGATGCCTAATAAAATTATTAATTGTTTATTAGTGTGATATATTGTAATTTGGAATAACTATAATAATAAATAATGTATATGAACATATTACATTATATTAATGAATGGTTATCTTCTTAGTACACTTATTTTAAATGATTAAATTAACAATGAAAACTTGTTGATTATATCATTAATAGGTTATATAATTTTTTCATAAGATAATATTTTTATATAATAAATATAATATTTCTCCATTAATACGATCCTCTCAAACTACCTTGTATTTCAGGGATGGAAAACCAAACACATTGCATCCTAGCGGCAGTATTATACACAACACACAAAGAGCGATTTTGTTTTTATTAATGGAAGTGTATATAAAAAATGACAATAACCATAATATAGTATAATTAAACTATATTGATGAAAATTATATCATTATAATTGTTTTTATAATAAACATTAACGATGATAATTAAGAATCAAAACAAATTCATTAAAATTACTATCATCAGGGGCTTATATTTTCCTTCGACGGATCCTTTGAAATGAAGGACTTATGATAACTTCTGGTGACCAGATGATTTTGAATTTTCGAGAGTATTATATTAAGGACAAATTTTAAAAGTTAAGAGGAAACATTATGGTGATATGTGAGTCCTGAAGTGGTGGAGATGTTATCCTTTTATAAGTGAGAGAAAGGTTGTTTTAGGAGAAACACTTATATTTTAAATAATGTATGGTTAATATTTAAGTGAAAAAGGTAAAAAAATGAAAAAACTAGGAGAGTGAAATGATTTTCATCCAAAAATAACCTCAACCAATCATTTATTAGAAACAATGTTGTGTTTTATGGATTTTTTGGTCTTTTAATATTTCTTTGTAGTTTTCTTTTACCTTGGTAATTATTTTTTAAGGTCATTAATTTTATAATAAAGACCAAGATCGACCTTTTTATCTAATTTTATAATTATAATTCTAAAATTTAAAATCAATATATCAAATAAAATTTCTATAGTTTTTAAAATTTAATTATTAAATTAGAACACTTAATAATGTTATTTTTTTAAAAAAATCATGGTTTCATTCCAAAGATTTTTATATAATATATAATTATTTTTTATATTTATTTTAATGAAAGAATTTTATTTATTATAAAATAAATATAGGTTATGGGGATTTCATGGAAATAGAAAAATATTCCCTTGAAAATAACTTATTTATGGAAAAGAGAAAGTATTGGTGTTTATTATTATTACATTCTAATTAGTTTAAAAAACATTGAAAACATGATTTATATGTTCAAAAATGTATTTGTATGAATATTTTTATTCATTAATTTGAAATATTCTTACATAAAATGTTGTTAAAACTTATATGTCATAATTTTATAATGATAATGTGATATAAATTTCAAGTTTTGTGAAAATCATATTTTTTGAATAGAAACCAACATTTTTAAAAATCAAAACTAAAATATTATTACTAATTAATTTTTTTAATGTGTAATTAAAAAAATGTACCATTTTTATTTATTCAAAATTAAAAAATTAAAAAATTTATATACGGAATAAATTCATGAAAAATAATTAATTTCTGTTTTTTATTGAAGAATTACATTTTAAAAAATTAACAGTTATTATTCTCATTTAATATCACTTTCAATCTAAATTGGTGTTAAAAAATTAATAATGTCCAATATAATTTTTATAAACTCTATGTTACTTGAAATATATATGTGCATTAAAAAATGAAATTATTTAAAAAAATTATTTTCCAAACAATAGAAGATCTTATTTTTCATTATAGGTAAACTAATTGAATTTCATTTCTATTATATGTAGATTTGTTTCTATATATATAATTAATAAATATTTTAATCCCAAAATCGTGATTTTTAATGTTCGTACAGAAATATTGATATTTTATCCTAATATATTATAGTTTTTATGTTAAGTTTTTCATGTGGAGGAAGCTATCAAACATATTGAATTATTTAAAGGTAATCATATATTAGATTTTCATGGTCTGGTAGGAATTTAATAATATTTTTAAAATATTTATTTATATCCATAAATACATATTTTGTCATGAAAAATGTTTTATAAATTTATAATTCAATATCATTTCATGATGAGGTCATAAAATTAATGTTAGTTTTAACAATTAATGTTTTCAGTTGTCACCTAAAAATTCAACATTCTAGAAAAATCCAAAAAATTATCCTTTTTATAATTTTGAAATGTTTTATCTAGTAATGGAATCCTTTTTATTAGATATATTCTATATAATTTATATTTTTAACATTTAAATATAAACATGAATAAAATCAATTTCAATTATGATAGATTGTGTATTTTGGAATATTTTTGGCATCTAATGTTCGCATGTTAAACTAGATACTCGAGTATTACATTATCCCACCAAGAAAATAATTTCATCCATAAAATGGTATACACATTATATCAAAAAAATTATGAATAGTTATTCACCATTTTTATACAGGGTATCATTACACTTTTCTTATCCTATAATTCCTCTAAATCACTTTCACCAGTTGTGTTATTTTATATTACAATACAAGCTCTATAATATCAAGTATCTATATAGAATCATCCATATAATACAATTCATTTTCTAATCTATTTCCATAGTGGTGAGTATATTTTTTTGTTCTATTCTTTACTCCCAGAATATGTTATTGGTCGACTGGATTCCTCTCTATAACTTCACCCAACTAGTTAGAGTATGAAATATCTTCCCATAAAATGTTCTTCGGGTGAAATTTGAATATTTGAATTGATGATTATATTATCTAAAAACTCAACTAATGTTCGATATTGATCACATGTACCTGGAAATCCATGTGAGAAAGACCCTAAATAGAATTATAAATTTTATATAGTAATTTTATGTTATCCTTGAATTTGTTGATGATAGGTTTTCCTCAAATATATCATGTTGTTGAGAGATTTATGAGGACTCATCCTAATTTCAATGTGGAAAATAGGTCATGATCATATAAAATTGATATATTTGAACCATGAAATATCATTAATTAATTTATATAGATTAATTGAAGGTGTTTATTTAATAGAACCACATTAATATATTTGAAATTTTAATAACTTGTTTGGTATTCCATAATGAACTATATATAATCATTCCACTTAGTAGTCTCAATAACTATAGTGAAAAATTCCATTATAACACTATCCCACTTCAGTATTGATATACATTGGGGATTTATAATAGCTTTAGGATGTTGTCTTTTAGCCATTAACTACTAGAATGCCAAGAATCATGAAACGTAGTCCAAAATTTACCAATTAATACTATACCATAAGTACTTTTCTCTTAAATACTTATAAATATTGGTGTTAATAGGGTGAAAAGAGAAATTTGGGCAATGCGAATAATTAATTAATTCCATTTTCAACTCAATTATTCATAGAACAAATAGTCTCATTCCGAACATTGACATGCCATCTTCATAGATGAAGTCTGAAAATCTACCATCACTCTTGGATTTAATCATCTTCTGAAAAACCTTATCATACTATGGAGAATTATTTATCTTATTTAGTAATGAAATTTTAGAAATTTCTAGGAAAATAATTTTTCCCATTACCTTATCATTACCACAATTACATTTTTAAAAATATGATTATTAGATCCTTTCTTATCTTCATCGGGGTTTGAAATCAATAGACCATATTACTCAATGCATTTTCTACCTTGTTTTCCTCCCCAAGTAGGTAGTGTATCATGTAATCATAGTCCTTTAGCAGTTAAATCATCTCCTTTTACTCATGTTGATCTCTTTATATGTGAATATATACTTTAAACTTTTCAGGTCAGTATATATATCACATATCTTACCAGTAAGATAATGCATCTATATTTTCCTAGAAAACGATTATAAATTCCCAAGTTGTATCGTGGGTTGGATAAGTTTGTTCACAAATCTTAAATTTCATTATTGTATATTAAATCACTCGATAATTTTATATAAGGACACAACCAAATCATTTATATGATGAATCAGAATATATTAAAAATCCTTCATTTCTAGATGATAGAGACTATACCAATTCATTAACTAATATTCTCTTTAAATTCACAAAACATAATTTACATTTTTTAACCATGTGATTATAGACCCTTTATGTAGAATCTTGGATATAAAATTGAAAAAATTGAGTAAATTTTTTAGAAATTATCAATAATATCCTATTAAACTTATGACAATTTTTATCATAGTTATATCCATTTCTGTTTCCCATTCTTTAACTATATTTAAATTTTATATATCTAAAAATATTCCATCATTAAATACAATATATCCCTAAAAATAATCTTCTTTTATCCAAAATTCAAAGTTACTAAAGATCCCTTATAATTCCATCTCTCTGAGGGTCTCAAGAATGATTTGGTGATGATAAGAAAGGCCTTTATATATTTTTGATTCTATCATGATATGCCTCCATGAAATTATCAGTATTATTATTTAATATTGTGTCCATCTGATCCATAAAGACAGAGTGTGTATTATTTAATCCAAGCGGAATTACTATAAACTCCTAATATCTATACCTTATATTAAATGTATTGTTCAGTATATCATTCCTTATCACCTACAACGGTCTATAACAAGTGTAAAGATCAATGCTCAAAAAATATTGAGGTCTGAGAAGTTAATCAACTAACCATTGATTCAAGGTAAAGGGTAAATATTATTTCTATTAGTGGAATTCATTTACTTATAATCGATTCAAAAATTCATATACCCATAATTATGGTTCATAAATATTATATGGGCCACCAATTTTAATCACTATGGAATATGAATCCCTTTTCAAAAAACTATTATAGCTATTTCTTCATTTTCACCAATTATATTGGTTCATCTATATAGGGAGTAATTGGTATTAATTTTTCATTAAGGATACATTTAATGGAAAACTAAAAAACACACCAAAGTGGAAGTATATGTAATTACTATGGATATATATATTTCAATTTATTAATGCAATAATAGGAACATCTTTTATTTGTTTCTTGTGTTTTCAATCTGTAAATTTAATTTCTCCTCCAATTCTCAACTAATTTCATTATCATTATCCAATATAGGTGGACCCATAAAAGAATCTGAAAAATGAATCCATAAAATAACAAGGATTTATATTCCCATATAATAAATTACCATCTCGATATCTCAAAAATAAATTTTTTTTGTTATACATTGAGAGGAAATAAATACCAAGGCTTGTGTCAAAGTAAATAATTGATATAATAATCAATTTTAAAACTGTGTACTATTTTTTAATCTTAGTAAAGGCTTCCCAATATATATCTTTTGTGATAATATTTCCATTTGATGTATTCATTGGAAACACCTTTCCAAGAATGTTGGGTACAGTACAACATTCATAGAAAACATGAAACATATAAAATAGTGAATTGATCTAGAATCGAAGAAAACATTAGCTAAATTTTATTTTATGATCAATGTAAATTTATTCACACTATTTAAAAATTCAACATCAACTATAATAATTAAAAATGTAATGAATTACTCTATGGTATTATTTTGAGGAATATTCCTTAACACTTGGGGAATTAGATTGAATAATGACATATCTACTTATAGTTAATGCTTTTTACTTCGTCGAATTCTCACATTAAATTGAATTCATTAGAATGATATCTTTTCCCTACAAAATTGATATAAAATACCAATACCTTCATTAATTTAATAAGGTGCTTCAATTGAAATATAATACATTTTTGACATTCCACCCATCCATTATTCAACTTCACAATATTTAACTATTCATTTCCCTTAACCTCCCTCTTCTTTTGTAATGACCATAAATTTTGGATCCTCTAAATTATTAATTTCCTCGATAGCTATTGTCACACACAACAACAAAATAACATTACAATATACTAAAATGAACTATAAAATATCATAATTACATAAAGAATATAATCAATAACAGAAAAAAGAAAATAATCAATTAAAATAATAATATATTATATTTCCCATTAAAAGAACATTTAAAAAAGGAATTTTATTGTACCTAAAAAATTAAATTGATCATATTTAAAGGTTTATTATAATAATTAATATTTATATTTTAAAACTAAAATATTCACATAAAATTATTTAAATATTTATATGAAATAATATTAAAGACACGTGAAGTTTAAAATGTTCAACTTGTTTTATTAAATTTATTTTTTCATTACATAATATATTTTCATTTAAAAGTTAAATTTAAAAACATTATAATTTTAGTTATGTAAACAATTAATTTTTTGATTAAATGTGGAAATATCATGTTATGATTTTTTCATTATTTGTTTTAAATAATTTCTTTTTTAGGTGAATAATGAAAATAACTCTTTCTTCTAAAAACATTCAGTTTTAGAAAATTATATTTACAGAATAATGAATGAAAGGTTTATAAAACCTTTTTTATATAATACATATATATATATTAAATAGTATATATAATTTAAAAAATACTATGTTGAAATTATAAAATCAATATTTAATATTTTTGAATGGTGTGTAATATTTTACTCTTAAAAATATTTTTATTCGATTAAATTAAAATATTATTTCCAACATTGGTAGAAATTAAACAATCAAATAGGGTTTCATATTTTAACGTAGTATGATCATAATATGTAACAAGCTAAATTCTATTTTGCATCATAAAAGGATGATTATGAAGACTAAAGTTATAGACTTTGATAATGGTAACATTGTTATTTTAAAATAATTATTTTATTAATAATGTGTGATTTTTATAAAAAAATTAATATCTTATCAAAAATACTGTTTATGTTTTTTGAATAAATATATATATGTTTTCGTGACTTCAATTTGAAATCAATACAAATTAAGATGAACAACACATAATGTTGACGTCTAATTTTTTTCTAAGAACTCATTTTCAATATATTTAATGATTTAGATTAAAAGTTACTTTCTATTATTTATAAATTTTTTATATTACATGGATATTAAATTCAGGATCATTAATTAAATATTTTTTTAGAGTTTTTGTTTTAAATTTTTAGTAAAACAAAATTCACATTGAAAAAAACTAGTTACCATAATAAAAAAAAATAAACAATTTGTAAATAAATTAAAAAAATTTAAATATTATTTTTAAATACTTTGTTGAGGAATGTTCAACCCAATATCACCATATAATTAATTATTCAAAATTTTTGAGAATTTTTCACTTGAATAGAGCAGTGATATTATTTCAGAATAATGGGTATTCCCAAAAGTGTTATTTTTTCACATATAAAAGGGGACACTTCCCCACCCATTCATTCATTTTATTTCTGATACTCTATAAATATTTTCCTCTTAAAAACCTCTCTCATTTTTATTTTTGTTTTAAAATGATTATTTATTCAAATCCCTTTATTTATAAATATAATTTCAAGAGAATATTTAAGGTACTAATGAGTTGAGAGAATACGCAAAATAAATTGGGAAGAAGGAAACTGTTTCATTCCCTCTATTATAAACTCCTATTACACATATTATAATTTTCACCAAAATTTATTTTATAAGATATAATTACAATATGATGAATTTGTTTTTCCATATTCAAGAAAAGCATGGTGTTTTAAAATACATATCATGTACTTGTATTAAATAAACTATGATTCAAATGATACTAAAGGCATAAGGGTTTTTGTTAACATACTTACCTTAATGAAGTTATAATGAATGTCCTTGAACTTATTTCTTCCATGATAGGTTTCTTCAACCCTAAAAATCTACTTCTTGGTATATTCACTTTCTCTATGAAAAAATTGATCATTTGATTCCAACATTACTCATGAACCAATTACATCTCCATTAAATGCATCTCATTATAGAGAATGATTTGTATCCTCAATAACAAAATGTTCCCTTCCTTTTCCATATATTAATTTCTTTATAACATTCCCATTTATATTTGGAAGCCTACATATGTTTTATCTCGTGTTACCTTCATATTTCCTTTATCATCATTTTAAAATGATGTTTTTAATATATATTTTTGATATGGAATTCCAAAACAGTGCAATTCAATATATTAAAAATGTTTCCCTTCACTTATCATTTGTTGGAGCATACACTATATATTTCCTATAATAAATTTATATACCATTATTGGATATATTATAAAATATCCATATGAAAATTAATAGTTTTGTAAAGTTTTCAATTTACATTTTTGTAAATAACATTTGAATGTGACTTGTAAATAAATCTTTTATGACTACAGTAATTTGTTTTCTAAATTATTTTATACTTTAATTAATATTTTGATTATTATTATATGTGATAAATCATTTAAAAGTTCCAAAATAGTTTTAAGTCTCCATTAATTCCAAATAAAAGGGAATATTATTATATTTTCAAAAATTATATTCTTAATTTTAAAAATGAATTATTCATTTAAAAATGGATTTTAAGGCATGTATTTTTATGAAATAAGTATTTAAGTGATTTTATGTATTCTAAATTTATTTTTCTGTAATAATATTTCAATTAATGTTTTTTTACCCAACCTATATTTTAAGTTTTGAAGGATTAGTTTTTAAAATATTTTTTCCTGAAAAATGTATTTCATTTAAAATAAAACATTTATAAAGTGTTCTAAAATCCTTTAAAAAATTTTTATTTCCAATTTTTTTAAATGATTTATGAATTTATCATAAAACGTTTTTTTTCATATATGACCATTATGTTAAAATATTGATATTTTAAATACAGCATCCAACTTATTTCTATCTATTCCTTATGAAATATTCATGGAATTTTGTTCACGTATCCCAAATATTTTCTATAGGTTTGTGAAAAGATACTTTATGTATGAATGTTATCATTTTCCAATGGATCACATATGTATGGATGATTATTGGTGGGGTAATATATCATTCTTTAATGCATTGGTCAAGGATTTATACATCATAAGATTATGATTTTATGTGTGGAATTTTTTCCACAATGGGAATCATGGGAATTTTGTTTGTTCACAACGTTAATGTGCGAATTTTTTTCACAACATAAAATGTGGTAATTTTTTTGATCACAACATGAATCAAGGAACTATTTATGTTCAAAATTCCATAATTTCACTTTACGAATATTTTTTTTGATTTTTTAAATATTTAATTGTTTTATTCTTATACTCATGAATATGTTATACTCTCAGGGATCATGTTTATTGTTAAATGTTTCCTCACTCTTTTAATTAAAAATAACAATATTATTCCATTATTTATTATCTATGATTTTTGGGTATAACTTTCATAAGAATCATGATTATACTCATATGATAATGTTATGCTCGCTTATGATATTTGACTGTTTTCACCTATGTTTACCCTTACTTAGTATATAATATAACTACATTCTTATTTATTCCCTCATGTTATAAAGATGTGCATTGACTTTTGGAAGGTTAGAAGGGATTATAATATAGTTCAATTATATTGAAGTATTCACATGAGTTTTGAAATAATTTTCCTATGTAACTCGTCCCCACTGAAACTACTCCAAATGATTCTATGAGTTTTGTGAGATTACTATGATAATTTATGATTAGGGTATATAAAAACATGAGTGTATAATTTTATAAAATATTAATATGTTATCAATAATGATACATTACCTTATATATCCAATGGGAGTATGGTAGATGTTATATTGTGAGTTATATCTTCAATGATAAATATGTTAATAATACCCCTTACTACTTTTATAAATGAATAATAGTTAAAATTGTGAGGTTGAAATTAATTTTAGGGGAGATAGTTACGTCTTGAGATTTTGGATCCTCTAAATTAATACTATATTTAATGTATTGTGATGTGGAAAATACCTAACTAACACAACTCCCAACTAAAAAGAACCATGACATATTGGAATTACATGAATAATATAATCATTTGTAGAAAAAAGTAAAAATAAACTAAAATAATTTAATATATTATTTTCTGGAATATCAAATATACTTTTGAAAAAATGCATCAGATTTTATATTAAAAAATTAAATTTAACACATTAAAAAGAATTTTATAATATATTATATTTATATTAAAAAATATTTCAAAATTTTATTTTTTATAAACTTATAAGAAATATGACTAAAGACATCATAATTTTTAAAAGGTTATCTTGTTCTAAGAAAATTAGTTTTTCTTAATATATCTTGTTTTAATTTAAAATATAACAACAAAAATTTTTATATTTTTATTTTTAAAAATTGAGTTAATTTTGGAATTATGTATATCCATATTATGTCTATATATATTCTTCAAACTTTTCCCAAATAAATTATTTTTAGGAGAATATGGAAAATAAATTTTTTGCTAAAAATAATTATTTTTTGCACATTATCTTAACAAAAAAAATTAAAAGCGTTTTATTAAAACATTTTTAAAAATATATATAATTAATAAGAAATATAAATAATATAATTTTTTTTGATTTAAATAATACATTTTTAATGTATTAGAAACATGAGTAATATTATAATGTAAATACTATTTTTATACAATTTTAATAACAATTAGTCTTCATCAAATAAAGAAATTAAATATCTAATAATGGAATTAATATTTTAATTTTAAATTATAATATTTTTTTATAAATGTTAAGTAATATTTGTTGGCACACAAGTATTATTACTAAGATTCAAGTTAAAGACCATAATAATGGTAAAATTGAAACTTTTAAAGAATTGTTATAGTAATTTAGTGTGTCATTTATCTTACTAACTAAATTTATATTTTGTAAAAAATTAATTTAATAAATTTTTTAATAAAATTTTTAAATATATTTTTAATCATTCATTTGGTATTCAATAATAAATAATATTAAAAACAAATAATGGAAAAAAAAATTTTCTACAAAATTATTTTTCTATATATAAAAGGTATTAATTTAAAATTAAAATTCTGATTATTAATAAGTTTAATTACATTAAATGGAGATTAAATTTTGTTTTCTGAAAGCATCAATTTTTAATAGGTGCTTCTTTATATTTTTATTAGTACATAATCTACTTAGTTAAAAACTAGTCAACCTAATAAAAACAAGAAAATGGAAAAAGTAACAATATAAGGTTGAAGATACATGATTGATTATTGTGAGAACTATTATCACCCGAAACACCCCATTCCTTTAAATTAATTCCTGAAAACTACCATTTTTCTCCTATTAGAAACTTATCTCATGTTAATTTTCCAATTGTCACTGTAATTTACCCAATTCCCTCAATTTACAATGATATGTTTAATAGAATTATAACGTTACTAAAGAAGATATGTCCATACGCAGAACAAATATTTACGAGTTAAGGGATTTATTTTCCCATTTTCAAATCTGTGAGAAATATTTTATATGATACACAATAATTTATTTTACAAATTTTGATTAATATATAATATTTTTTTTTTCATATTCATGAATTTCATGGGATTTTAAGAGACATATCATTTTCTTTCTTTAATTGGTCTTCAATTCAAATGATAACAATGTTTACAGTGCATTTGTTAAAAAACACCTTCAATTGAGTTATAATTAATAATCAATTATTCCTTATTACATGACTAGATAATTCCACCATAAATTATATTTCATAGATATTCTCTTTTACTCAATAGAAACTGATACATTTAGTTCAATCATCAACATCTATAAATTTCCTCCCTATAAAAATTATATCACTGTCAAGAGTAATTTATATCATATTTAATGATGGGTTCCCATTATTTTACATATTTTCATTTCATACAATTTTTATCTTTTATTATTTGAAAAATAATTTTATGTTATATTAAATGACATATACATTTTCCTTCTGATATTTTTAAAAGGAATTTTTTTTCTCTTTTAAGATGTGGTATTTCCACAAATTTATACTAAAATATTTAAAATGGTTTCCTTTTATATGTGTTTATTTTATCTTCCATAAAAAAATTACTATAAAATATTATATACCATTCAATGATATTTTTTTTAATATAAATTTTGAAATTAATTATTTTCAAAAAAATGACATTACATTTTTTAAAATGGCTTTTCAATTTGACCTATAACATCATCTTTTATCACTATAGTAAAAATGTATTTTAAAAAAACTATTAAATTGTTTTTCCCGTATTATCATTATTATTTACTAAGATACCATTCTATATTCAAAAATGGGTTTAAATATTGATTACTTCAAAAATAAAATGAAATATTCTTTTATTTTTCAATTGTAGATGTTTTACTTTGTAAAGGAATTATTGATTTTAAGATGGATTTTAAAGTATTGTTTTTTCAAAAAAATATTTATTCTATTGATTTATTTTATTCTAAAAGATTGTTTTTTAATTAATTGTTACCATAAATAAAATTTGTTTTTAAGACATTTTTTTAGTGGATAATATTTTTGAAAATTTATCAAGATCAAATTAGTTCATTTTAATGAAAACATTTATCAGGATTTTTTAATTATTTCAAAATTCAGTATTTTATGTTATTTTTGAGGGAATTATCTATCAATTTTATGAAATATTTTTTAATATATTTTCCTTAGGTTAAATTGAGCATAGTTTCAATCCACCATCCAACTTATTTCTCTGGAAATCTTATGTAATTTTCTAGGAATTTTTATTTTATAAAACCCATCTCTTTCCTCTGGGTTAGTTATGTGATGTTAAATGTATGAATGATTTTCAATTATAATGGAATAGATATGTATGGATTGTTGTGAGTGGGATAATATATTTCCCTTAAATACAATATTTAATGTTTTTAAGACATGATACAAGGATATTAACTGTGGAGATATTTCCTATCCACAATAGGAATCATATGTATTTGTTTTTGTAAAATGAAGATTTAGAAATTTTTATAAACAACATAATGCATGGTAATTTTTTTCACAACATAAAGAATTTAAATTATTTTTTTCACAATTCTATAATTTCCTTATAAAAATCTGTTTTCAATATTTTAATGATTTTATTATTTTATTCTTATACTCATGACTATGTCACAATCTCACAACTCATGTTTATTGAATAATGTTACCTCACTCTTCTAATTCATGAATTATTCCTTTTCACATGATTTATTATAGGTAATTTTCTTGGTATAACTTTCATATAAAACATTATTATTACCATATTCCCTTCTAATTATCTCTTATAATATTTTAATATTATCACTTTGTCTTACTTTTATTAGGAACATAATTTAAAAAATTTATTATGTTTTTATTACCCAGTTTATAAATATGAGTGTAACCAATGAATATTGTAGATGGGGGTATAGTACGATTTAATTATAGGGAAATGTTCATAAGTATAATAAAATAATTTTCATATATACCATGTCCTTAAAAATACTAAACCAAAAGGTTCTAAGAGCTCTATGAGATTGTTGTTATATATAATACTATTGAGAAATTTGTTCATGTTTAGTTTGGATTGCCTTAATTGGAATCAAATTAGTATTATAAAATTTCATGCTTTTTTCATCAGACTCATGATTTTAGGTATATGGAACCTTAATTAGTATTCATTTCATGGTAAAATATAATACATTGACAATTATTTCTATACCACGATTCTACTTAATACAGTATCCTCCCATATTGATAACATCTAAGAGACCAGTTCCCTTTGGAGGTTCAATTTAACAGTATCATAGGAACAATCACTATGTCTTTCTTAATTACATAAATTGTATGAATCATGGTCGTCTAATATTTTAACGTTAGACTCATACTTAGTAATAAATTCCTTTTCCATTTAATTTTAATTATGTAATTTCCTTTCTATATCAGCATGTTTATCTAAAATAAAATATTTTTTAAGGAATATTACTATAAATTATTTCTTTATATGCTCTTTATATCCTCATCCTTTATGTATATTTATACAGTAATCACCACTTTTTTATGTCTAAATTTAAATAAAACACCTATAGAATACAATTATACCTTTTTTTACTCCCAAATGTAGGAACCAAATTTTCCAGGGACTAGATCCGTTGTTTTGACCATAATGTATTTGTACTACCATTAAAGGATGAACATTTCTTCCTCATATAGTTGTTCAAAATAATTGTATCATTATCAAAATCAATAGTTTTATATTCATGGGAATGATTATCAATAATAAATTATTTCAATTACCCTAATATGACCATAATAGGGTTCGCTCTAATGACACCCATGTTGAATTTCTCAGGAGGGAAATTCAAACATTTTTTATGGGTGTTGATGTTCTATAATGATATTGGAGAATATTTTATGAATACAATGTATATGTTAAACATTAATGTTCTTGAATCTATAAATAGATGTATAATGGTTTGAATGAATTAAAAACTATAGGATTTGAGTATATTTTCTTATCAGTATATTTAAATATCTTGTTGGATTTAATGAGGTAATTATTACGGAAGGTTGAATGATGACCTTGACGTAGGATTTGAGAGAAAATTAAAATAATAAGAAACCAATTATGAATCATTGAGATTGATGGAATATATAATTTATATAATATTTTTAAAAATGAAATTTGAATATAATGTTTGAAATGATAAATTAAAAGGTGGTTATGATTTGGAAAATATTTTGGGTATTGAAATCAACTGTAGAATAATTCTTTAAAGAGATGATGAAGGAAATAACTATTTATAGAGTCTTTAATGAGTTTGAAATAATCATTGGAAATATTTTTTTAAGAAGAATCATGTTGGTCGGAGTGGATACTCAAGAGGGGGGTGAATAGAGTTCCAATTAAAATTTCTGTTTAAAAAACTTTGAGTTAAAAATCCCCCAAAAAGAATATAGAATTAAACTGTAGTGAATTTATATCAAAGTAAATGTTCTGCTAGGTTCTCAAGGGATTGATTAGTTCCCAGTTAATCAGATCAGTAGACTTGATTAACTTTTGAAACTAACTTACTTGTTTACAACTAATATAAACACTTGCGAGTTTAATTATCAATGTATCTTTAAAACAATTTTGGTTTTAAAGTATTAGCAGCAGAATAAAAGAAAAACATTGAAAGATATAAAATAGAAGATATAACCAAGAGGTTCAGTCTCAAGCCGAGACTTAGTCCTCTCAAAAGCATTTATAAAAAGATGATCCACACACTGGATCGGGGATAAAAATAGCAACCAGCTGTTCAGGTTCAAGACCTCTACCACAGTTATTCGTGGGATCAAACACAACAGCAACTAGCTGTCCATGTCACACGACCTCTACCACTATCCCAGTGGCAAAAACAAAATGAGGAGAGTTGAGTGAGGATTTACAAATCCTCCAGTTAGAGTACAGGAGATAGCGTGTGTGTAAAATACAGCATATAACACACACTTCTCAATATGTAAAAGGATAACTCACATAGCAAATATTTAGAGTTTAGAAATGGCTCTAGTGATTTTCATGTAGTTCTGGACTCCTTTGATTGATCAGAATTCGCTCTGAGTCCTCTTCAGGTTTATGTTTGGAAAACAGAGTATCTTCTGTTTCCTTGAATTCCAGGTTCAGAGAATGTTGAGGAAGCTGTTGAGTTGATGTTCTCTTTTTGTTCTCATCTCTTCTCTGGTACGCCCGATTGTAGGTGATCTTCTTGTAAGCTCAGACGTCTTTCTTCGTGTACACTAGCTTGAGTATTATTCACTTGTTCAGTGTGGCTGCAACCTCTTCACAACACGTGTTCAACTCTATTATCTATTCGTGTGTATACGTGCGTGTGTATCTCTCTTTTTTTGAGCTCGACAACAGCATCCTTCTTTTAAAGCACGAGCTCCGGCAAAAGATATGATTTCCTTTTTGCAGGTACGAGGTACTGTTCCTGGACATCCAACAGCACACATTAAATAAATTACAGAGCATTTAAAATATTCCTAATATGACCATTAGTTAGATTAAATAAAGATAAAGAAATTCAAACAGGTGTTTATGACTATCATTGTGTCAAGTTATCGGTGGGTCATCAGCATCGGTGAGACATCTTCGATGACTCATTCGATCAGCATCGGTGAGACATGTTCGGTGACTCATTCGATCAGCATCGGTGAGACATCATCGGTGACTCATTCGATCAGCATCGGTGAGAAATTTTCGGCGACTCATTTGATCAGCATCAGTCAGACATTTTCGGTGACTCATTTGATCAGCATCGGTAAGACATTTTTGGTGACTCATTTGATCAGCATCGGTAGCTGTGGACTTGTAATGGTAGCTGTGGCTCTGCCTTGAATTGGTAGCGGTAGCTCTCTATCGGTAGATGTGGCTCTGCCTTGTATCGGTAGTGGTAGCTCTCTATCGGTAGCTGTGGCTCTGCCATGTATCAGTAGCGGTAGCTCTCTATCGGTAGACTCTGCATAACGGTGAACTTCAGCATATCGGTAGCTGTCAACTTTGTTGTAGCGGTAACTGTCGACTTCATTGTATCAGTAGCTCTATGTTCTGATGATAGCTCTCTTATAATGGTAGCTCCAATATATCAGTAGACTTAATTGTATCCGTCGTTGTGAGCTGTAACGATTGCTTAGCTTGTAACGGTAGCTGAGAACTGTTTGAGCATTCACTTGCCAGAATGAGTTAAGTCATAGTAAACATATATCTGATAATTCAAAAGGCATAATTTAAGCATAATGAAAGCAACAACATATATTAAAGTATATTTGTAATGTATTAAGCATAATCAAGATATAAATAACGAATGGTTGTTATTATCCAAACACAATAAAGCCACTTAATTTCCAGAGGGTTCAACAATCTCCCCCTTTTTGATAATCACAACTTATGCCAAAAAAAAGTAATATCAGAGGAAAAAAATATATCAAAGTATGATATCAACAGTATAGGATCAGATAAAGAAAACAAATCTCAGCAATTGATATCAAACACTAAAATATTATCATAGGAGAGAGAAAAACACAAACAAGATTTTTTAGATTGAGAAGATTCACATATTCCTCCCCCTATCAATTTAACTACAGGATTCTCCTCCAATGTAGTGATTTTTTCCCCTTTGTCCCCTTAGGTGAACAAAATTCTCTCTCTCTCTGGGTACATCGCTCAATAATTTCTCCCCCTTTGTGATTAACAGAAAGGAGGGTATCAGAGAGAAAAGAGAAGGACGAGGAAAGAAAATAGACAGAGTAAAAGAGACAGTGAAGAGAGGAATGAAGTATTTGATTTATAAGCCAAAAGATACAGTGGGAAAATCAGAAAAGTACAAAAATACAATGAATCCCATCAAAAATTAAGCTATAAGCACTCAATCATCCTCTTGAACAGGTGTTTTTCCCTTGGGATCAGCAGAGGGTGAAAAGGTAGAGTCATCAGGCTTGAGAATTCCCGAAAGAACCACTGGTGGATCAGCAACTGATACAGTACCAGATCTGTAATCTATCTCTCTCTGAGGGATCAAAGGTGTCAATCTCCTGATGGCTTGAACTGGAGTCACGTGAGGAGTACTCCCAGAGTCAGATGGTGGAAGGGAAGGTGGTACAATAACTGGCCAAGCATCCATATGTAGGAAAGGCAGCAAGAGGTTCCTGAAATCCATGATGATGCTTCCACCTCTCTCCATAACAGAGACAAAATAATCTCTATTCTCAATAAATTTGTCTAAGGCCGGAGTAAGCTCCCTAAGCTTACTAACCTGTTCTCCGAAGGCTTGGGTAACTAGAAGTAATTTCATATTCTCCATCAAAATCTTGAAATGGTTTGACATTTGGTGCTGGGTATAAACCTTTTCAAAATAAGCATCCACCTTATTTTTGATTGCCTCTTGAGAAGCAGTAGCTGCCCGTAGTTGATCACGAACAAAACTACTAACTTACCTAGTGGTATCAAGAATCTGAGTATCGGATGCACCACCAGGACCAGCCTTAGCCAATTCTTCCTGAATAATATTCCGGATCTGGGCAAGGTTCACACTGGAGCTGTTTGAGGGAAGAGGTTTCATTGAGAAGGCCACTGTCTCCTTAAAAGATTGAGTCAGACTACTAACTACCTTATGAACAAGTTCATCCTGACTGTTCATATGTTCTTTGATAGACTTCATAAGGCCTCAAACACTTCCACAAATTTTTTGACCACTTCTTTGATATATCAAATGTCAGTGTGCACTTGGGTTTGAGAACTGTTCAAAGCAATCAATGAAGCAATGGATTGTCTAAGAGCAACGACAGCTCCTGTCCAACTCTCAATCTGAGTGTGGCACACCTTAAGTTCATCCACCATTTCTTTCACAGGACTGGACACACTACATCCAATGGATAACTCAAGGTATTGCTCCACGCTTTTCATCTCTTCAAACAAAATTTTCTTCATATCTGCCACTGCTTCTCTTGTTGCTTCTATCAATTCGGCTTTTAAAGACTTAAGGTCATCCTCGGTTGCCACATGTTCAGATATAGTGGGTAAGGTAACTGATTCCTTTTGGGGTTGGTCTTCCTCGTCAGAATATCCATAGGAAAGTCCACGAATCATATATTCGGGATCTGATGTCCAACCTTTAATGTCATATAACACTGATACTGAGCCAAGATTCTCCTCCTCACTTGGAACATTCTCCTGAGGTATCTCTTCCAACTATTCTTCCTGAGGTAAATCCATAATTTCCTCTACAAACACAGCAGATTCAATAGCCACTTGTTCTGAGTCATTAATGACTCTCTCATTAATAGGTGCTGCTGCTATGTCTTCCTGATCAGCCATTGTTCTGACTGTACCGACTATTAGATGACTCAAGCTAAGCTCTTTTTCAATCTTTTCTTCTTCATCTGCTTCACCATCAGCCTCTTTTTCTCCATTAACATTTTGATCAAATTCAGTTGTCTCATCCTCCTTAGAGGTGTCTTTGACAACATACTGGCCGGATTTTTCTTCTTCTTTTGTAGTCTTTGTATCATTGTCCTTTAAGACAGTTTCTCTTTTCTGTAGTTCTGTTGGAGGGCTGGCTGCTCCATAAAAAATAACTTGATGCACAGGACTAGGGGGAAAGTCTGGATCTCCTCCTTCCTCTACTGATGTCTCTTCCTCCTCAGTTTCATCATCACTATAGACCATTTCTGGCTCATCTGGTCCAAGACCAGGATCCCTCACATCCTTTGGTCTAGAAGGATGATCCATAGAAGTATACTTGTCATAAATTTTTCCTTCATCATTCACCCATGATTTCTTCCAAGGATTCTAGCTGACCTTCATGTACATACATACAGTTCTTGTAATACAGAAGTTATCCTTGACCACAACCATCTCATCCTGAGGTCCAACTATCTCCTTCACATTCAGCATTACAGAAATTAGTTTTGAGAAAAACAAGGCATTTGATTTTGACTTTGGTCTAGTCATCTCTTCCACTTGAATCATAATTAATCTACATAGATTGATTCTCACACTGTGCTTCAGCAAATGTAACAGATATATGTCTTGGAATCTCGTAGTGTCAAAGTCTCCTCTTCTCGGACTAACAACATGCTGAATAAACTTAAACAACAGATTGTCTTCTCCTACAATCTCTGTAGAGATCACCTTTCTAGGGGTCTCATTCCCTGTGAGTTCCAGCAGAGCATCTTCATATTGAAACACATCACTGGTCGACGGTACAGACTTGGAATAATAAGAAAAATCACCCTCATGAGGAACTCTCAGGTTCTCAGCCCATTCTCCTAATGTAAACGATACTTCCTGACCATTCACATATGAAACCATTTTGCTTTCTTCTTCAGACTTTTCAAAACGATCAAAATCATAAAATTGTTTTACTAATATAGGATAGTAAGGACCATTGTTGTTCGCGAAGAATTCTAGCCAACCTTGTTCTTGTAAAACCTTAAGAACTAACTATTTGATTTCCATTAGCCATTCTGCACACACCTCTTTTTCAACAACAATCTCACGCTTCGATAGTTGCAGGTTTACTAGTCTTCTCTGAGCTACACTTCCACTGCCACTTCCACTGGCATCAGCACTAGCTACTTTTTGCCTTTTCGCTGCCGGCACATCACTCCCATCAGTCATCTGTGGTCTCTTAACTCGGGCCATTTCGGATTTGAGGCTAGGGTTCTGAAGGTTGAGAGGTTTAGGTTTAGGGGATTCAAGCAGACAGGTTCGCAGTGAGATTGAGTGAGTCTAGTTCGAGTTTTAATATCATTTAGGATTCATAAATCACATAAATCATAAATAAAATAAATAATGGTTCGATGACTCGGCTTTACATAATTTTAAAACAACGCGAGATGTACCGGTAAAGTCTCTTAACGGTGAGGTCTTCTATCGGTGAGGTTTTTCTAACAGTGAGGTTTCTCTAACGGTGAGGTTACTCTAACAGTGAGCTTTCTCTAACGGTGAGGTTTCTCTAACAGTGAGGTTTCTCTAATGGTTTAAGGATAAGTTATCATTCCTAATTCGTGTCTAATGAAACTTAATCTTTCTGAACTTAAAGGTTTAGTGAAAATATCAGCTAATTGATGTTCAGTGCCTATAAACTCAAGTGTTATATCACCTCTTTGATAGTGATCTCTTAAAAAGTGATGTCTAACATCAATATGTTTAGTTCTAGAGTGAGACATAAGGTTATTAGAGACATTAATCGCACTAGTGTTGTCACAGTTGATTGAAACATGATTAAAGTCAAATCCATAGTCCAGTAGTGTGTGTTTTATCCACAAAATCGTTGCACAGCAACTACCAGCAGCGATGTATTCTGCTTCAGCAGTAGACAATGCAACTGATTTTTTTTTACTACACCATGTTACTAGGGATTTTCCATGTAAGTGACATGTTCCAGATGTGCTCTTCCTATCTAACTTATAGCCAGCAAAATCGGCATCTGAATAACTTGTTAAGTCAAATGATTGTCCTTTTGGATAAAACAAACCTAAATTTGCAGTATACAGAAGATATTTAAAAATCATTTTAACAGCAATCAAGTGTGATTCTTTAGGATTAGCTTGAAATCTAGCACACATACATACACTGAACATAATATCTGGTCAACTAGCAGTAAGATAAAGTAAACTCCCAATCATACCTCTGTAATTAGTTTGATCTACTAGTTTACCAGTTTCATCTATATCCAATTTACAGGTGGTACTCATAGGAATATCACTTTCCTTAATACTATCCAAACCAAAACGTTTTAACAAATCCATAGTATATTTACTTTGATTTAAAATAATTCCATCTTTAGTTTGAAAAATTTGAAAACCAAGAAAATACATAAGCTCCCCCATTAAGCTCATTTCAAACTCATTTTGCATAACTTGTGAAAATTCAGTACATAAAGAATTTTTAGAAGATCAAAAATAATATCATCAACATAGATTTGTACTATTAACACATCTTTTGAAATCCTTTTTATAAAAAGAGTGGGATCAGCTATTCCTTTTGTAAATCCTTTTGAAATAAGAAAGTTTGAAAGTCTTTCGTACCAAGCTCTTGGAGCTTGTTTTAAACCATATAAAGCTTTAGAAAGTTTAAAATCATGATTTTGAAAATGAGGATTTGAAAAACCAGGTGGTTGTTCTACAAAAATATCTTCAACAATAAAACCATTTAGAAAAGCACTTTTCACATCCATTTGATATAACTTGAAATTCAGATGTGATGCATAAGCATGTAAGATCCTAATAGCTTCTAATCTAGCTACAGGTACAAAGATTTCCTCATAGTCAATTCCTTATTCTTGATTGTAACCTTGTGCAACTAGCCTAGCTTTGTTTCTAATGATGTTTCCAGATTCATCAACTTTGTTTCTAAACACCCATTTTGTGCCTATGGTTATAGTGTCCTTAAGTCTTTCTACTTATTTCCAGACTTTGTTTCTTTCAAATTGATTTAGTTCCTCTTGCATATCCATTACCCAGAATTCATCATTGATAGAATCATTGATATTTTTAGGTTCTAGCTCTGAAAAGAAGGATTGATGTTCAACCAGATTTCTAAGAGAAGCTCTTGTCTTTGTTCCTCTATCTAGATTTCCTACGACAGCATCTAAAGGATGGTTCTTTAGAATCCTAGTTGGTCTTGAAAAGGTAGGGCTAGAGATTTCAGGTTCATCTACAGGTTGAGGTTAAACAGAAGTAGGGTCCGGAAAATTCCCAAAACTGGACGTTTTAACTACAGGTCCACTGTTTTTATCATTAAGGTTCAAAACAGAGAGATCATCTTCAAGATTTTAATGAGAGGTATTAGGTTAATGTGGATCAGTTTCATCAAATTTGATGTGAATAGATTCTTCCACACATTTGTTTCTCTTATTAAAAACTCTATAGGTTTTACTGGAAGTTGAGTAACCTGGAAAAATTACTTCATCAATCTTGGATGCAAACTTATCAAGATTATCTTTAGTGTTAAGAATAAAGACTTTGCAGCCAAAAACATTGAAGTAGTTAACCTTAGGTTTTGTATGGTTCCATAACTCATAAGGGTTCCTCTTAAGAACAGGTCTGATCAAGACTCTATTAATAACATAACAAGCTGTATTTACAGCTTCAGCCCAAATGTAAACGGGTAGGTCAAACTCATTAACCATAGTTCTAGAAATTTCTTGCAGGGTTCTATTCCTCCTTTCTACTACACCATTCTGTTGAGGTGTCCTAGGGGCAGAGAAATTGTGACTATAGCCACTGTGTGAGCAGTAAGATTCAAACTCATGATTTTCAAACTCACGACCATGATCACTTCTTAGGGTTTTAATCTTAAGTCCACTAAGGTTCTCTACAGACATGGAATATTTAACAAAGTAAGAACAAGCTTCACTTTTGTGAGCTAGAAAGTATACCCAAGTATATCTAGAAAAGTCATCTACAAGAACATAGACATAATGCGTCCCATTTAAACTAGAAACTCTAGAAGGTCCAAATAAATCCATCTGAACCAACTCGAGAGGTTGATAATTTGACACTTCTTTCTTTGTTTTAAAAGAAACTTTATGTTGCTTTCCCTTTTGACAGAGATTACAAACTTTGTCTGCTGGAAATTCATGTTTGGGTAGGTCTCTAACTAAGTTCTTCCTAGCAAGTTTTCTAAGTGAATTGACATTGCAGTTCCTAATCTTCTATGCCAAAGCCAAGACTATTTATGAAAAGAATTTAAACAAGTAATATTTTTCTTAGCTAAAGAATTTAAATCGACAGCATAATCGTTTTCACTTCTTAAATCAGAAAACACTAAAACATTTTGAATGTTAAAAACATTGCAAGAATCATTTTCAAATTTAACATAAAAACCATCATCACATAACTGAGAAATACTTAACAAATTGTATTTTTGTCCATCAACAAATAAAACTTTAGAAATTAATACTGAGTCAGTGTTACCAATCTGGCCTAAGCCGATGATTTTTCCTTTTGAGTTATCACCAAAGGTGACAAAACCTCAATCAACTCTGACTAAGCTTTTAAAGCACGAGAAGTCTCCTGACCTATGTCTTGAACATCCACTGTCCAAGGACCAGGTCTTTTTACAGGAGCTCTTTAAGCAGGTTTCCTACAAAACAGATTTAAACAGGAAATGATTTTGGTACCCAGAATTTCTTGGGTCCAGACAGGTTAGCTAATAATACTTTAGGTACCCATATTTGTCTAATGGGTCTCATATAATTTGTAGAATGAACATGCTTTGAAAGATAAACCTTATTAGATCCATAACTATGAATATAACTCGTTGAAGCATATGAAGTTCCATATTTAGCTAAATTCTATCCAGATTTAGGAATAAATCTATTCTTTGTAAACTGTCTCTATCCAGGTTTGTAGCCTATTCCAGTAGTGTATTTTGGTGAAACTTGCTCTCCTAGCATTTGAGTTAGAGTTTCTTTACCATTGGTAAATTTCTCTAAATCCTTTCTGAGTTTCTCATTAGACAATTTCAATTCAGTGTTCTCCTTTAACAGTTGAGCATTTTTCTCTTTTTCAATAGTGAGTTCAGTTTTAACTATAGTAGTGAGAGCATGTTGTTTCTTTAACGATTTGTATTTATCCTTAAGTTCATTGCATGTCTCTTCTAACATATCACAATACTCAAATAATTCAGATTTTGACATGTTATCACATTTAGAATTATCTCCATAATAGTATGAATTAGAAGCAGGAGTTTCTGAAGTTACCTCAGAAGTGTTTGTCATAAAACACATGTTTTCCTTGTTTCTGTGTTCAGTTTCAGAAACATCCGATTCACTAGAACTGTCCTCAGACGCACTCCAGGTAGCCTTCATGGCTTTCTTATACTTGTTGTCCTTGTATTCATACTTCTTCGTGTATTTCAGCTTTGGATAGTCTGCTTTTATGTGTCCCTTCCTTTTGCACTCATAGAAGGAAACTTCATCTGATTTATCAGGTTTCTTCCAATCCTTTTTCCAATGTCCTTTGTTGTCATACTTACCTTTGTAGTTTGAGTTTCTGAAAAACTTCTTCTTCCTATAAAATTTTTTAAACCTTCTTGCAATGTGAGCCATCTCAACATCACTGTCAGAGTCACTCTCACTGTCTTCATAGCTTGAACTTTCATTGATAGCTTGAAGCTTTTCCTTATCCTTATTCTTTGAGGTTGTAGTTTTGAAGGCAACAGACTTCCTTCTAGGTTCATCATCTTCTTCTTTGTTCACTTTGAGTTCTTCTTCATACATAATCAACTTGCCAATTTGTTCCTTGATTGGTAGTTCACCAATGTCACATGATTCTCTAATGGAGACAGAGGTTCCTCTCCATCTATCAGGTAGACAACTCAAAATTCTCATGATTTGTTCCTTTGCTGGAACATCCTTTCCCAGAGAAGTCATTGTGTTGACAATTTCATTGATCCTGAGATACATATCAGAAATGGGTTCATCAAGCTTCATCTTAAAATTACCATACTTAATAGTATAGGTATTCAACCGCATCTCCTTAACATTAGTTGTTCCTTCATGAGACACAATTAAGGTATCCCAAATCTCATAAGAAGTTTTACAGGAAGATATTCTATTAAATTCCTCATCTCCTAGAGCACAGTATAAAGCATTCATTACTTTACAATTATTATTGTAGGCTGTCTTAGTAGCTTCATTCCAAGTAGTTCTTACAGCAGTTGGTATTTTGTATTTAGATTCTATAGCAGTCCAAATATCAAAACCCATGCTCTCTAAATGAATTTTCATCTTGATTTTCAACTGAGCATAGTTAGTGCCATTGAAAAATGGTGGTCTATTGGTAGCAACACCTTCAACTCTATTATCCATGATAGCTTAATTAGGGAAATGATTTTAAAGATATAACAATTTCAAAATAACAGAAATTTTAAGAACTTTAAAATACAACTAAAATCACAGTTGAAAAACAGAGTACAAAATATTTTAAACAACCTCTTATACCAAATGTTGGTCGGAGTGGATACACAAGAGGGGGGTTAATTGAGTTCCAATTAAAATTTCTCTTTAAAAAACATTGAGTTAAAAATCCCCCAAAAAGAATACAGAATTAAACTGTAGTGAATTTATATCAAAGTAAATGTTCTGTTAGGTTCTCAAGGGATTGATTAGTTCCCAGTTAATCAAATCAGTAGACTTGATTAACTTTTGAAACTAACTTACTGGTTTACAACTAATATAAACACTTGAGAGTTTAATTATCAAAGTAGCTTTAAAACAATTTTGGTATTAAAGTATTAGCAGTGGAATAAAAGAATAACTTTGAAAGATATAAAACAAAAGATATAACCAAGAGGTTCAGTCTCAAGCTAAGACTTAGTCCTCTCAAAAGCTTTTATAAAAAGATGATCCACACCATGGATCGGGGATAACAACAGAAACCATCTGTTCAGGTCCAAGACCTCTACCACAGTTATTCGTGGGAGCAAACACAACAGCAACCAGCTGTCCAGGTCACACGACCTCTACCACTATCCCAGTGGGAAAAACAAAATGAGGAGAGTTGAGTGAGGATTTACAAATCCTCCAGTTATAGTAAAGGAGGCAGTGTGTGTGTAATATACAACATATAACACACACTGCTCAATATGTAAAAGGATAAATCACAAAGAAAATATTTAGAGTTTAGAAATGGCTCTAGTGATTGTCGTGTAGTTCTGGACTCCTTTGATTGATCAGAATTCTCTCTGAGTCCTCTTCTGGTTTTTTTCTGGAAAACAGAGTATTGTCTGTTTCCTTGACTTCCAGGTTCAGAGAATGTTGAGGAAGCTGTTGAGTTGATGTTCCCTTTTTGTTCTCAGCTCTTCTCTAGTACGCACGATTGTTGGTGATCTTCTTGTAAGTTCAGATGTCTTTCTTCATGTACACCAGCTTGATTGTTCTTCACTTGTTCAGTGCGGCTGCAACCTCTTCACAACACGTGTTCAACTCTATTATCTATTCGTGTGTATACACGCGCGTGTATCTCTCTTTTTTTGAGCTCGACAACAACATCCTTCTTTTAAAGCATGAGCTCCAGCAAAAGATATGATTTCCTTTTTGTAGGTACGAGGTACGGTTCCCTGACATCCAACGGCACACATTAAATAAATGATAGAGCATTTAAAATATTCCTAATATGACCGTTGGTCATATTAAATAAAGATAAAGATATTCAAACAGCTGTTTATGACTATCAGTGTGTCAAGTGATCGGTGGTTCATCAGCATCGGTGAGACATCTTCGGTGACTCATTCGATCAGCATCGGTGAGACATTTTCGGTGACTCATTCGATCAGCATTGGTGAGACATCTTCGGTGACTCATTCGATCAGCAATGCTGAGACATTTTCGGTGACTAATTTCATCAGCATCGGTGAGACATTTTTGGTGACTCATTTGATCAGCATCGATAAGACATTTTCGGTGACTCATTTGATCAGCATCAGTAGCTATGGACTTGTAATGGTAGTTGTGGCTCTGCCTTGTATCGGTAGCAGTAACTCTCTATCGGTAGCTGTGGCTCTGCCTTGTATCGGTAGTGGTAGCTCTCTATCGGTAGCTCTGGCTCTGCCTTGTATCTGTAGCGGTAGCTCTCTATCGGTAGACTTTGCATAATGGTGGACTTCAGCATATCGGTAGCTGTCAACTTTACTGTAGCGGTAACTATCGACTTCATTATATCGGTAGCTCTATGTTCTGACGGTAGCTCTCTTATAGCGGTAGCTCCAATATATCAGTAGACTTAACTGTATCAGTCGCTTTGAGTTGTAACGGTTGCTTAGCTTGTAACGGTAGTTGAGAACTGTTTGAGCATTCACTTGGCAGAATGAGTTAAGTCATAGTAAACGTATATCTGATAATTCCAAAGACTTAATTTAAGCATAATGAAAGTAACAACATATATTAAAGTATATTTGGAATGTATTAAGCATAATCAATATATAAATAAAGAATGGTTGGCATTATCAAAACTCAATAAAGCCACTTAATTCCTAGAGGGTTCAACAAATCATTTAGTAGTTGTTTCATTGAGAAATATTTTTTGGACTAGGGTATGATAATTATCCTTTTTAAAATGCAGATGAGATCCCCAAAATTATTGAAAAAGTAGAATTTAGTGTTCTATTTCTTAATGGGGATGATATAAAAGGGTGATTTTTGTCACATAACATCTCCTATAAACAATGTTTTGATTATGTTATCAACATTATCTTCCACACTGGTAGTATCGATTGTAACACCCCGAGATTTTATGAAAAATATTCATTTTAATTTCATTAATGTCTTGTGTGGTACGCTACACCAAAAGGAGCTTGCACAACACGCATCCTTGACTTGCCTTGCATTACACGCAATCGCGACCTTCCTCGATAGCGTGTGTAGTACGTAATACTGAGTTTCACTAAACAACGATATGCTATTAAAATATTATTAAAACTAGCCGTTATGAATAGTAATAACCACTTTTTAAATTTTAGAAAATTTAGCTCTCAAAATGGACTTCATTTTTGGATTCGGAGTATCGAATTTAGCCTAAGGTGAAATTTTGGTACTTTTCGGATAACTTTCATATTCTGATGAATAGTGAAAATTACTAAATTATAATTAAAAAACAACTCTTTTAATCGAAATAATTAATAGTGATAAATTATTAATTTGAGTGGTTTTAAAGTATATTTAGAATATATGTTTACAATTTAATACAATGTTGGTCATTGGATGTAATTTCACATTTAAACCAGACATAATCAAGTGTCAATCTTTTGATAGATATTGTTTCTTAAAAACACGCTATTTGTTTTAACAGCGGGATTTAATTATAAAATTAATTAATGCAATTTCTATGTTATGAATTTGGTAAAATAGACTTCATTTTTGAATTTGGAATATGAAATATAGCTTAGGATGAAATTTTGGCATTTTTCTGAAAACTTTCAATTTTTGATGAATAGTGAAACCACTAAGTAGTAGGTTAAAAACTGAATTTTTGCATAAAACTTAATTTTACCGCTTCTGTTAATGGAATTTCGAAAATCTGACAGACACGGTTAATATCAAGGACTAAAATGTGGTTCAATGAGATGAAAATAATTTTTGGTGAATAGTAACTTTTTACTTTTTTTTACCACGGTTAATAGTAAATAGGGTAACTAAGGGTAAATATGATATTACTATTACCCTAACACATGTCCTAATTCTATTGGATAAGTGTAATTCGACCAAAAACAACCTTATGAATATAATATGACCATTTAGGTCCACTTGGATTAGATTATGACATTTAATATTATTTTATTTAATGAATAGTTAAAATAGTTAAAATCAAAGTTTAATAACTAAAACATTTTTAATATGGGGTTATACATAATACAAATTCGACTATAAATATTAATTATAAATCTAAAAAGATTTCCTAAATAATGATATTTTATTTATAATTTTTAGACTTTAAATAAATTAATTTATTTATGACACAACGATGATGCAGTAATTACCCTTTTAAGGAAATATTAACATAATTAATGTTATAAATGCTCAAATGAATGTAATTTGAGACTTTTTATGAATTCCACTAATTTTATAGGTTACTATGATATATTAGTGTTGCTTTAATCAACTTGGTTCGAACATATAATTCTGTTATGACTTTCACAAAAAGTATATATCAAATAGTGTCAAAATTGACACAAAATAGTTTTTAAATCAAATATTATATTATTAATTGTTATTTTATTCCTAAAAATCTAAGGTTCGGCCAAATGACTTAGATAAGGATATATATATTAATAATAAACAATTTGGGGTTCGTTTGGCATGTTATTGTAAGTGTATTAACCATATAGTGAAAGAAAACAAAAAGACACGGTAAAAGTTAAATTATTTAACTTAGAGTTAAATCTAATTGATAAGGTTAACATAATACCCTAAACTTGTCTAAATCATATTGGATGATAGGATTTCGACCCATCCCCACTTTAGCTTCGAAATAAGACCCTTTGGAACCATTATAAACCGATTTTGACTTCAATATAAAATAATATTTTGAGATATTCCTAAGGTGCCCCTCTCCTCCCTTATAAAAGGGTACATCCTCCCCCTCCTCCTCACACCCATTTGAACCCTCAAGCTCGGACAACCCCTGCTGAAATCCCTTCTCCACTTCCCTAGAATAATCCTAGAGGTCCTGGTCTTCTTCAAAGACCAATCTTAGTTCCCTAAGTGGAGGATTCAAAGAGGCGTTCCAAAGAAGAGGTAATATCCATGACCGATCTTTTCAATTTCTTCTTCAACTTCTTCTTCTTTAGTTGTTTCATTATAAAGTAATAACATCAGTATTACTTACATACTGATATGTTATTATAAATATGAAACAACTCTAATTAACCTTCTATCCATCCTACGGAAAAAGGAAATCACCGCGCGTGCGTACGTACGGAATACCGTCTCCACGCCGTGGTGTAATCTATTTTCCACCATCACCTTACAAGGATGAGTATAATGGTGTAATGTGTAACTATATATGATTATTATAGAGTGATATTGATACTGAAATAGTATACATACACTTCAACACAATTTCACGACCATGGGAACGATATCATCGCTCGTGCGTACGTACGGACTACCGTCTCCACGACGCGATGAGATTCATTCTCAATGATTAACCATTCATGAATGATTATAATGTATATATAATATGTACTAATGAAATATATGACATAATAATGATACTGGATTTATTTGTATATTTATATGTATGTCATCTACTTAATTCCATTCAATTCAATAAGGAAACGAAAACAGCGTTCATGCGTACGTACGGACTACCGTCTCCATGAACGGTGTATTTCTTTCCCTTTAATGATTTATTATATATATGTATATCCTGAATATATGTATATAAATCATGTTTTATGTTCTGGAATTATGTAATCATGATCTAAGTAATCATATGAATAATTACAAGTCAAAACACCTACGATAAATGAAACTATTTTACCCAAAACGCTTCTTTAACATGGAATTTACAAAAGAACGGGTAAGATAAAGTCATAAGTGAACCATATATGATATCATAACAATGAATATGATTCTGTAATAAGTCAATAACATTATTTAAACCATTATACAGGAGCTTCGGACACGTACAAAGCAAATCGGACCTAAGGTAAGGGAAATATCACAATCTCACTTTTATCCGAGATTGTTTTTACTTTGGTAATTATTGGGGTGTATTTTATCATCCACATCCATGTTCCCTCAATATGTAATATTGTTTCCATCCACTTACAATAGTTTAAATCCAATTTTACCCTTCGGTGAGTTTTTAGTAAAGAATATGAAAGGAATCTTTTGTCGTTTTTTCATACGAGGTACTTTTTGACTTTTTCGACAAAAGTACGAAGAAGGTTTTTTTTAACTTAAACGGAACGAACAGATTTTTACGGTTTTATAAAGCCTCATTTTCATGAAGCTTCCTCCAAAATATTTCATGACTATTTTCAATAAAATCTCTTTCTTTTAAAATTGCATGATGTTTTGTGAAAAGAAATTGATTTTGAAGAAGAAAGGATATTTTCCTCAAGAATTCATTTCAAGTGTTTTATCAAAATTATTTTCCATATAAGATAATAAAGGGTTCTGTTTCTATCCATATGTTTACATTGATTTGACTATGTTGTGATGGAATTATGTTGATGAATTCCTTTATCTTATATGAATGGTTTTATGATGTCATGATGTTTCAAGAATTCCATTTTTGATGTGTTATGCAATGATGTATGATTTATGAATATGTGGCACACATAAGAAAGGATTCATTATAAGAAGGGTGGGACCTATATCTCCCTCCAATGCATTGGGTAAAGATTTTATATCTCATGAGAAAGACATGGCTGGAATGGTATGTTATACCGGTTCAGTGAAACAGGACTGAAACGAGGGTTACTCGATTCAGAAAGGGACTTTGTCCACTAAGATAGTCTTGGCAATGAGTCTTGACTAACAAGAAATGATTCTCTATGATTATGTGTGTATGCCACAAAGTTACATGTTTTAAGATTATGATTATTGTGATTACATTTCACTGCCATGATTTATCCTATGTTATGAAATTATGATCTCTTTTGCAGGTTAAAATTTCCAAAAGTTATGTGCTTGTGTATACGATGAGATTTATATTTCTTTTGTTTACCCTTACTGAGCATTTGAGCTCACCCTTTTCTGTTTTCTTTTCCCCAGGATATAAAGAAAGGTTTTAGGTAAAAAAAAGGGAAGATCTTTATGGGAGATATTGGAGATCTTTCACCACGATTAGAAGATTACGTTCCGAGTTTCCAAAGACACTAAACTATTACGATCCTTGTGTGTGTGTTTTTTTGTTATGTACTAAGTATTCCGCAAAAGTAATGAAATGTTCATGTACGTCAAGATCCGGGTCTCTACAGTTGGTATCAGAGGAAAGGTTTAGTCAACCTTTGGAAACTAGGACGCGAAAACGTAAGTGAGATCCCTAGAGATATTTCGAAGGTATGTCTAGGGATGTCCCTAAGGATAGGTATACATATAGGATATAGTCCTAGCACTACGGTAACAATCTTAGAATTTAACCTAAGATGTTAGATATTGAAGTTACTCTCCCTTTATTATGATATTTGCATCTCACACTATTCTTTTTGGGTTTTAGAAAATGGATGGAAACAAGAAGATTCGCGATAATGGAGGATATGATGGACAATATAATGATATTCTTCATGAGCAACCAAATGAAATGGGATTTGGAAGTCCAAACATCATTATTATGCTGAATCAGCATTCTCATAATATGATCAATAAAGTAAAATTTGGTATGTTTCCTGACTCGGCTAATAAGAGAATGATGGGGTTTCATGATGATCATAGAGGAATGAAAGTTCAATTTCCCCTATGTAAATCATGTGGGAAGAGGCATCAAGGAGAATGTTTCAAAGGAACTGGAAGATGCTTTGGGTGTGGAAAAGAAGGACACAAAGCCAGTAAGTGCAATGGAAAAGTTTCAGTTAACACCATAGATGAGGTTAATGGTATTGCTACGACATCAACAATGGTTAAATGTTTTAAATGTGGAATGTACGGGCATTATGCAAACCAATGACCTAAGGGAAAGTCTCATGAAGAAAATCAGTATGGTCGTATGGGTAGTATTTCTGTGGGTGATGATGAAGAGACTACAAATATGTGAGATGAAAGAATTGTTGAAGCTCGGTCAATGGTCTAAGAATGTAGTGGAATGATTACATGTTTATCATGTGTAATGTTGTATAATAAATCTCATGGTACTATGGAATAAAGAGACATCTAAGGATTGTTACACTGTTGTCTTTCCTTGAGTTATGAAAGTGTATGATTAATGGTACCACTATCCATGAAAGGTTATTCAGATATTTTTGGAATTCAGATGATATGCGCATAATGAAGGGATAAGGAGAAAATTAAATGTTTAACAGTATTCATGAGCTCATGATTGATATAAGGACTAAGTGATATCATGGTTTGAGTATATAGAATTTTGAGGATTTTGGTATGTGGAAAGTGTTAACTTTAAACTGCATTCATGTTTTCACTAAGGTATTCAAGAGAATACATGATTAAGGACTTTGAATGTTTGGAATGTGACCAACAAAACATATCTTATGATATATGGGGATCAACGATGGTATTAAATCTCCGGTAATCGTTTTCACTATGATATGAGAGTGGACTGCAGTATTATGGATAAGCCTAAAGATTGAAATGGATTATGTTGGACATAAGTGAGTATTGTTTAAGGATAGAAGTTTTTTTTCGATATTATTGATGGGATGTTATAGTAATGTAGTTTTAGAAAAAGGACAACCTGCAGGACGGGCGACAGCCCATCGCTTCGGACAAGGCAATGGGAATCGAACCCACAACCGAAATGCGACTGGCCTTTATCGCCTACCACTGGCCTACAGGAAGTCCCTGTATATTAGAAACTAGTTTTATTATATTAAGCAGTATGATATATGAAGTATAAAGTCCATTTTAGGAACCATATATGATTAATCTTACTATAGATCGACTTATGTATATAATTTTTGCTAACCTTTTGTTTGAGACAGATGGAATGACCTGTCATTCTATCACATGATCTGCTAACACTTCAAGAATAACAAATTCAACTTCATTTATTTAAGAGATGAAGTGGAAATTGTTCAAGGCACAAACAACAGTGAGATTGTACCAAAATAAAGTAAGTATTTATTCTAATTCAAATTCTTCAACTTTAGGGAAACGATCTTGAAAACCAAAAATGTTGTCCTAGTGCTCTTATATCTGATTAATCAGATGGTACCTTAGATCGTCACAAATTTATGGATTTGTGATTGCTGGCTTTTCCATAGCCATGTTCTCTACCACTCTCCATCAGAACATGATGGTTAGATTTCTCTTCCATATCCATATTTTCACCTATGTGGAAACCCAGTGATTAGTTTATTTGGGTAACCGTTACGTTTCATACTTTTGTTTTTAAAGATTGGTTTTGGTATTCCTTTTTACGATGTGGGTTTATATTAAAGAAACTTTCAAGTAGTAAACCATTTATAACCCCGACGAATTTCGAGGGCGAAATTCATTTTAAGGGGGGTAGAATGTAACACCCCGAGATTTTATGAAAAATATTCATTTTAATTTCATTAATGTCTTGTGTTGTATGCTACACCAAAAGGAGCTTGCACAACACGCATCCTTGACTTGCCTTGCATTACACGCAATCACGACCTTCCTCGATAGCGTGTGTAGTACGTAATACTGAGTTTCACTAAACAACGATATGCTATTAAAATATTATTAAAACTAGCCGTTATGAATAGTAATAACCACCTTTTAAATTTTAGAAAATTTAGCTCTCAAAATGGACTTCATTTTTGGATTCGGAGTATCGAATTTAGCCTAAAGTGAAATTTTGGTACTTTTCGGATAACTTTGATATTCTGATGAATAGTGAAAATTACTAAATTATAATTAAAAAACAACTCTTTTAATCGAAATAATTAATAGTGATAAATTATTAATTTGAGTGGTTTTAAAGTATATTTAGAATATATTTTTACAATTTAATACAATGTTGGTCATTGGATGTAATTTCACATTTAAACCAGACATAATCAAGTGTCAATCTTTTGATAGATATTATTTCTTAAAAACACGCTATTTGTTTTAACATCGGGATTTAATTATAAAATTAATTAATGCAATTTCTATGTTATGAATTTGGTAAAATAGACTTCATTTTTGAATTTGGAATATGAAATATAGCTTAGGATGAAATTTTGGCATTTTTCTGAAAACTTTCAATTTTTGATGAATAGTGAAACCACTAAGTGGTAGGTTAAAAACTGAATTTTTGCATAAAACTTAATTTTACTGCTTCTGTGAATGGAATTTCGAAAATCCGACAGACACGGTTAATATCAAGGACTAAAATGTGGTTCAATGAGATGAAAATAATTTTTGGTGAATAGTAACTTTTTACTTTTTTTTACCACGGTTAATAGTAAATAGGGTAACTAAGGGAAAATATGATATTACTATTACCCTAACACATGTCCTAATTCTATTGGATAAGTGTAATTCGACCACAAACAACCTTATGAATATAATATGACCATTTAGGTCCACTTGGATTAGATTATGACATTTAATATTATTTTATTTAATGAATAGTTAAAATAGTTAAAATCAAAGTTTAATAACTAAAACATTTTTAATATGGGGTTATACATAAGATAAATTCGACTATAAATATTCATTAGAAAGCTAAAAAGATTTCCTACATAATTATATTTTATTTATAATTTTTTGACTTTAAATAAATTAATTTATTTATGACACAACGATGATGCAGTAATTACCCTTTTAAGGAAATATTAACATAATTGATGTTATAAATGCTCAAATGAATGTAATTTGAGGCTTTTTATGAATTCCACTAATTTTATAGGTTACTATGATATATTATTGTTGCTTTAATCAACTTTGTTCGAACATATAATTCTGTTATGACTTTCACAAAAATTATATATCAAATAGTGTCAAAATTGACACAAAATAGTTTTTAAATCAAATATTATATTATTAATTGTTATTTTATTCCTAAAAATCTAAGGTTCGGCCAAATGACTTAGCTAAGGATATATATATTAATAATAAACAATTTGGGGTTCGTTTGGCATGTTATAGTAAGTGTATTAACCATATAGTGAAAGAAAACAAAAAGACACGGTAAAAGTTAAATTATTTATCTTAGAGTTAAATCTAATTGATAAGGTTAAAATAATACCCTAAACTTGTATAAATGCTATTGGATGATAGGATTGCGACCCATCCCCACTTTAGCTTCGAAATAAGACCCTTTGGAACCATTATAAACCGATTTTGACTTTAATATAAAATAATATTTTGAGATATTCCTAAGGTGCCCCTCTCCTCCCTTATAAAAGGGTACCTCCTCCCCCTCCTCCTCACACCAATTTGAACACTCAAACTCGTCAAACCCCTACCAAAATACCTTCTCCACTTCCCTAGAATAATCATAGAGGTCCTGGTCTTCTTCAGAGACCAATCTTAGTTCCCTAAGTGCAGGATTCAAAGAGGCGTTCCAAAGAAGAGGTAATATTTATTACCGATCTTTTCAATTTCTTCTTCAACTTCTTCTTCTTTAGTTGTTTCATTATAAAGTAATAACATCAGTATTACTTACATACTGATATGTTATTATAAATATGAAAAAACTCTAGTTAACCTTCTATCCATCCTACGGAAAAAGGAAATCACCGCGCGTGCGTACGTACGGAATACCGTCTCCACGCCGTGGTGTAATCTATTTTCCACCATCACCTTACAAGGATGAGTATAATGGTGTAATGAGTAACTATATATGATTATTATAGAGTGATATTGATACTGAAATAGTATACATACACTTCAACACAATTTCACGACCATGGGAACGATATCATCGCTCGTGCGTACGTACCGACTACCGTCTCCACGACGCGATGAGATTCATTCTCAATGATTAACCATTCATGAATGATTATAAAGTATATATAATATGTACTAATGAAATATATGACATAATAATGATACTGGATTTATTTATATATTTATATGTATTTCATCTACTTAATTCCATTCAATTCAATAAGGAAACGAAAACAACGTTCATGCGTACGTACGGACTACCGTCTCCATGAACGGTGTATTTCTTTCCCTTTAATGATTTATTATATATATGTATATCCTGAATATATATATATATAAATCATGTTTTATGTTCTGGAATTAAGTAATCATGATCTAAGTAATCATATGAATAATTACAAGTCAAAACACCTACGATAAATGAAATGATTTTACCCAAAACGCTTCTTTAACATGGAATTTACAAAAGAACGGGTAAGATAAAGTCATAAGTGAACCATATATGATATCATAACAATGAATATGATTCTGTAATAAGTCAATAACATTATTTAAACCATTATACAGGAGATTTAGACACGTACAATGCAAATCGGACCTAAGGTAAGAAAAATATCACAATCTCACTTTTATCTGAGATTGTTTTTACTTTGGTAATTACTGGGGTGTATTTTATCATCCACATACATGTTCCCTCAATATGTAATATTGTTTCCATCCACTTACAATAGTTTAGATCCAATTTTACCATTCTGTGAGTTTTTAGTAAAGAATATGAAAGGAATCTTTTGTCGTTTTTTCGTACGAGGTACTTTTTGACTTTTTCGACAAAAGTACGAAGAATGTTTTTTTAACTTAAACGGCACGAACAGATTTTTACGGTTTTATCAAGCCTTATTTTCATGAAGCTTCCTCAAAAATATTTCATGACTATTTTCAATAAAATCTCTTTCTTTTAAAATTGCATGATGTTTTGTGAAAATAAATTGATTTTGAAGAAGAAAGGATATTTTCCTCAAGAATTCATTTCAAGTGTTTTATCAAAATTATTTTCCATATAAGATAATAAAGGGTTCTGTTTCTATCCATATTTTTAAATTGATTTGACTACGTTGTGATGGAATTATGTTTATGAATTCCTTTATCTTATATGAATGGTTTTATGATGTCATGATGTTTCAAGAATTCCATTTTTGTTACATGTGTTATGAAATGATGTATGATTTATGATTATGCGGCACACATAAGAAAGGATTCATTATAAGATGGGTGGGACCTATATCTCCCTCCAATGCATTGGGTAAAGATTTTATATCTCATGAGATAGACATGGCTGGAATGGTAGGTTATACCGGTTCAGTGAAACAGGACTGAAACGAGGGTTACTCGATTCAGAAAGGGACTTTGTCCACTAAGATTGTCTTGGCAATGAGTCTTGACTAACAAGAAATGATTCAATATGATTATGTGTGTATGCCACAAAGTTACATGTTTTAAGATTATGATTATTGTGATTACATTTCACTGCCATGATTTATCCCATGTTATGAAATTATGATCTCTTTTGCAGGTTAAAATTTCCAAAAGTTATGTGCTTGTGTATACGATGAGATTTATATTTCTTTTGTTTACCCTTACTGAGCATTTGAGCTCACCCTTTTATGTTTTCTTTTCCCCAGGATATAAAGAAAGGTTTTAGGTAAAAAAAGGGAACATCTTTATGGGAGATATTGGAGATCTTTCACCACTATTAGAAGATTACGTTCCGAGTTTCCAAAGACACTAAACTATTACGATCCTTGTGTGTGTGTTTTTTTGTTATGTACTAAGTATTCTGCAAAAGTAATGAAATGTTCATGTATGTCAAGCTCCGGGTCTCTACATCGATTATATAAATTCTTCTTTCTACATATTTAATACAATAATGTTTTATCAAAAAAAAATTATGAGTTGGGTTAACAGATATGGATCCAAGCCATAAATTTCCATGAAATTATATAAAATAAATATATCGCAATTGTGTTTAATATTTTTAACTATATTCTTAAAGAGTCACAGAATTACTAATAATAAATGGTCATGTGTTTCCCCTCAAACATAACATCACTTTTTTGTGTTCATCAATGATAGTCAAGGATCCATATTCAAATCCTATAGGAGAAAATTTTATTTCTTCCTCATCCTCTTTACTATGGTTGGGGAAGATCAGGGATTTACACCCTAATATCAAGTAGTTGATATGGATGGATAGTTATTTATTGTAGTATAACACACTTTATGGGAAGGATTGGGTTTGTATGATATGGAGTACGTAACAATAATTGGAGAGATTGTTTCAATGCCTCATAAAATCTATATGGTATTACGTCATTTTGATTAAAGATCCTTCGATATTTTTCTAAACATCAATATGACATGAAATCAAGTAAATATTCTGGGGGATATATTGATCTACACATATTTCATATATATATATATATATTCCTTGATCTGTAATGGATACATAATTAATTCATCCAATTGAACTTAATATGAACGAAAAAATATTTTATGGTTTACATTTTTATCCAATGTTATCTAAATGAGTCTATCAATCCTCAAATATAGATATTTTCCCCATTTGGTTGATGGGTAACATGAAATATTTACTTATTTTTCTCAAATGATTCATCAAAGATATTTATAGTCCATTATGGGTAGTAATATATACGGATTTATTCTACACCACTTGTTTCCCATCCCTTTTATAGTATCCAAAATCTATGTACTAATATATTTATGATTTAAAAGGGGTCCATAACAAAACAGCACCACAAATCTAATATTAAAAATGTATTTTATGCATTGATGATATGAAGAGGTCACTACTACATGCGTATGAGGTTATGTACTTCCCAATATAAAATTGAACGATTTAACTTATGGGTCCACTATGAATTTAGTGTAAAAAATATCATTGAATTGGGATCAATGTAACAGCCCTAGATTTTATGAAAAATATTCTTTTTAATTTTATTAATGTCTTGTGTTGTACGCTACACCAAAAGGAGATTTCACAACACACATCCTTGACTTGCCTTGCATTACACGCAATCACGACCTTCCTCGATAGCGTGTGTAGTACGCAATACTGAGTTTCACGAAACAACGATATGCTATTAAAATATTATGAATAGTAATAACCACTTTTTGAAATTTTATAAATTTTATCTTTCAAAATGGACTTCATTTTTGGATTCGTAGTATCGAATTTAGCCTAAGGTGAAATTTTGGTACTTTTCGGATAACTTTCACATTCTGATGAATAGTGAAAATTACTAAATTATAATTAAAAACAACTTTTTTAATCGAAATAATTAATAGTGATAAATTATTAATTTGAGTGGTTTTAAAGTATATTTAGAATATATTTTTACAATTTAATACAATGTTGGTCATTGGTTGTAATTTCACATTTAAACCAGACATAATCAAGTGTCAATCTTTTGATATATATTGTTTCTTAAAAACACGCTATTTATTTTAACAGCGGGATTTAATTATAAAATTAATTAATACAACTTATATGTTATGAATTTGGTAAAATAGATTTCATTTTTGAATTCGGAATATGAAATATAGTTTAGGATGAAATTTTGGCATTGTTCTGAAAAACATCAATTTTTGATGAATAGTGAAACTACTAAGTGGTAGGTTAAAAAACTGAATTTTGCATAAAACTTAATTTTACCGCTTCTGTGAATAGAATTTTGAAAATCCGACAGACACGGTTAATATCAAGGACTAAAATGTGGTTCAATGAGATGAAAATAATTTTTGGTGAATAGTAACTTTTTACTTTTTTTTACCGCGGTTAATAGTAAATAGGGTAACTAAGGGTAAATATGATATTAATATTACCCTAACACATGTCCTAATTCTATTGGACAAGTGTAATTCGACCAAAAACAAACTTAGGAATAAAATATGACCATTTAGGCCCACTTGGATTAGATTAGGACATTTATTATTAATTTATTTAAAGAAAGGTTAAAATAGTTAAAATCAAGGTTTAATAAGTAAATCATTTTTAATATGGGGTTATACATAAGATAAATTCGATTGTAAATATTCATTAGAAAGCTAAAAAGAGTTCCTACATGATGGTATTTTATTTGTAATTTTTAGACATCAAATAATTTAATTTATTTATGACACAACGATGATGCAGTAATTATCTTATTAATGAAATATTGACCTAATTGATGTTATAAACACCAAAATAAATGTAATTTGAAACTTTTTATGAATTCCACTAATTTTCTAGGTTACTATGATATATTAATGTTGATTTAATCAACTTGTTTAGAACATTTAATTCTGTTATGACTTTCACAAAAATCATATATCAAATAGTGTCAAAATTGACACAAAATAGTTTTTAAATCAAATATTATATTATTAATTGTTATTTTATTCCTAAAAATCTAAGGTTCGGCCAAATGACTTAGATAAGGATATACATATTAATAATAAACAATTTGGGGTTCGTTTGGCATGTTATAGTAAGTGTATTAACCATATAGTGAAAGAAAACAAAAAGACATGGTAAAAGTTAAATTATTTAACTTAGAGTTAAATCTAATTGATAAGGTTAAAATAATATCCTAAACTTGTCTAAATTCTATTGGTTGATAGGATTTCGACCCATCCCCACTTTAGCTTCGAAATAAGACCCTTTGGAACCATTATAAACCGATTTTGACTTTAATATAAAATAATATTTTGAGATATTCCTAAGGTGCCCCTCTCCTCCCCTATAAAAGGACACCTCCTCCCCCTCCTCCTCACACCAATTTGAGCACTCAAGCTCGGCCAACCCCTGCCAAAATCTCTTCTCCACTTCCCTAGAAACATCCTAGAGGTTCTGGTATTCCTCAAAGACCAATTTTAGTGCCCTAAGAGGAGGTCTCAAAGAGGCGCTTCAAAGAAGAGGTAATTACCGTTACCAATTCTTTCATCTTTATTTCTTCTTCCACTTCTTCTTCTTAGGTTGTTTCATTATGAAGTAATAACATCAGTATCACTCATATACTGATATGTTATTATAATTATGAAACAACCCTATTCCACCATCTATCCATCCTACGGGAAAAGAAATCACCGCGCGTGCGTACGTACGGAATACCGTCTCCACGCCGTGGTGTAATCTATTTTCCACCACCACCTTACATGGATGGGTATAATGGTGTAAAGAATAACTATACATAGTTATTACAACATCATATTGATTCTGATATACTGTATAATCCACTCCAATTCAATTCAGTATTTATGGAAATGATATCATCGCTCGTGCGTACGTACGGACTACCGTCTCCACGACGCGATGAGATTCATTCTCCATGTTAACCATTTAAGAATGATTATAAAGTATATATAAGAAATAATAATGAAATATATGACATTATAAAGCTACTGGATTTATGTATATATATACATATGTATTTCATCTACTTACTTCCATTTCAAGACAATAAGGAAAGGAAAACAGCGTTCATGCGTACGTACGGACTACCGTCTCCATGAACGGTGTTTTTCATTTTATTTATCTACCTGTTATATATATATATATACTGAATATATATGATATATAAATCATATTTTATATTCTGGAAGTAAGTAAATCATGATATAAGTAATAATGATGTCAAGAACAACAAGTCAAAACACCTATGATAAATGAAACGATTTTACCCAAAACGCTTCTTTAACATGGAATTTACAAAAGAACGGGTAATATAATGTCATAAGTGAACCATATATGATATCATAACAATGAATATGATTCTGTAATAAGTCAATAACATGATTTAAATCATTATACAGGAGCTTCGGACACTTACAAAGCAAGTCGGACCTAAGGTAAGGGAAATATCACAATCTCATTTTTATCCGAGATTGTTTATACTTTGAAAGTTACTGGGGTGTATGTTTTCATCCAAATCCATGTTTCCTCAATATGTAATGTTATTTCCATCCACCTACAATTGTTTAAATCCAAATTTACCCTTCGGTGAGTTTTTAGTAAAAGATATGAAAGGAATCTTTTGTCGTTTTTTTGTACGAGGTACTTTTTGACTTTTCCGAAAAAAGTACGAGAAGAATGTTTTTTTTAACATAAACGGCACAAACAGATTTTTACGGTTTTATAAAGCCTTATTTTCATGATGCTTCCTCCAAAATATTTCATGGCTATTTTCAATAAAATCTCTTTCTTTTAAAATTTCATGATGTTTTGTGAAAAGAAATTGATTTTGAAGAAGAAAGGATATTTTCCTCAAGAATTCATTTCAAGTGTTTTATCAAAATTATTTTCCATATAAGGTAATAAAAGGTTCTGTTTCTATCCATATTTTTACATTGATTTGGCTATGTTGTGATGGAATTATGTTTATGAATTCCTTTATCTTATATGAATGGTTTTATGATGTCATGTTGTTTAAGAATCCCATTTTTGTTACATGTGTTATGCGATGATGTATGATTTATGATTATGTGGCACACATAAGAAAGGATTCATTATAAGATGGGTGGGACCTATATCTCCCTCCAATGCATTGGGTAAAGATTTTATATCTCATGAGATAGACATGGCTGAAATGGTAGGTTATACCGGTTCAGTGAAACAGGACTGAAACGAGGGTTACTCGATTCAGAAAGGGACTTTGTCCACTAAGATAGTCTTGGCATTGAGTCGTGACTAACAAGAAATGATTCTCTATGATTATGTGTGTATGCCACAAAGTTTCATGTTTTAAGTTATGATTATTGGGATTACATTTCACTTCTATGATTTATCCCATGTTATGATATTATGAGCTTTTTTGCAGGTTAAGATTTCCAAAAGCTATGTTCTTATATATAAGATGTGATTGATATTTCTTTTGTTTACCCTTACTGAGCATTTGAGCTCACCCTTTTATGTTTTCTTTTCCCCAGGATATAAAGAAAGGTTTTAGGTAAAAAGAAAGGGATGACCTTTATGGGAGATATTGAAGAACTTTCACCACGATTAGAAGATTACGTTCCGAGTTTCCAAAGACACTAAACTATTACGATCCTTTAGTGTGTGTTTTTGTTATGTACTAAGTATTCCGCAAAAGTAATGTAATGTCCATGTACGTCAAGATACGGGTCTCTACAGTTGGTATCAGAGGAAAGGTTTAGTCAACCTTTGGAAACTAGGATGCGAAAACGTTAGTTAGATCCCTAGAGATATTTCTAAGGTATGTCTAGGGATGTCCCTAGGGATAAGTATACGTATAGGTTATAGTAATAGAATTACGCTAACGATCATAGAATTAAACCTAAGATGTTGGATATTAAAAGTACTCCCCCTTTATTATGTTGTTTTCCCTAGCATGATTTTTGCCTCTCACACTATTCTTTTTGGGTTTTAGACGATGGCTGGAACCCGAAGGAACCGTGTTGATCAATGCAATGGACAATGTAATGATTGCCCTCCTGAACAAACAAATGTTATGGGAGAGGGAGTGCAAAATCTTATTGCTATACTTACACAAGCTATGAATCATTCTGGACTTCCAAATGAGCAGAGAAGGGAACAATATTCTATTGAGTCCTTCATGAGGCAACGTCCACCTTCTTTCAGTGGGTCTTCTGATCCACTTGTGGATGAACAATGGATCAGTACTACTGAAAATATATTTTCAGTTCTTCAATGTTCTGAACATGATAAAGTCATCTTAGCAGTATATCGTTTGGAAGGTGAAGCTGATCAATGGTGGAATCTTATCATGAATACGAGGCCAAGAGATGAAATTGAGTCCATGGAATGGGACGAGTTCAAGAACTTGTTTTTCAGTAAGTACTTCCATCGTATTCTTCGAACAAAGATGGAGAAAGAGTTTCTTGAACTGAAGCAAAGGGACGATGAATCTGTTGGTACCTATGAAGCAAATTTTACAAGACTTGCAAGGTATGCTTCTGGAATTATCATCCAACCTGAAAGTAAAGTTGATCGATTTTTCAGTGGCTTAAAACCAAGTCTTCGAAGGGCATTAGCTATAAGAGACTTCAGTAGCTATGAAGAAATTGTGCGTTGTGCTATCAAGGTAGAAATGGAAGTTGGTGTTACATATCAATCTCATGGTTTTGACAAGAAACGAAAGATGGAGGTCAAGGAGAAATCTCAGAATAATGGTGAAAAGAAGATGAATGTTTCCTTATGCACAAAGTGTGGAAAGAAGCATGGTGGAGATTGTCTTAAAGGGACTAGAAAATGTTTTAAGTGTGGAAAAGAAGGTCATCGAGCAGCTGAGTGTCGAAGTAATGGAAAAAGGGTTTCTAATGATGTGAATAAAGCAAACAATGCAGAGAACGCACCACCAACACTTCAATGCTTCAAGTGCAAGGAAATGGGGCATTATGCTAATAATTGCCCTAATCCAAGGGTTAGTGATGATCAGCATGAGCAACCACTGAAGGCAAAGGACAAAGGGAAATCACATGCGATCACTATTGGCAACGATGTGGTGGAATGATTAAGTGTTTATGTAATGGGATTCCAAAATAATGTTGTATCATTGAGTATTGCAATATTTATTGATGTGGTATTCAAAGTGATTGAGATATTTTTTGGAAATAAGATGATATGCGCATAATGAAGACGAGAAAATGAAATGTTTAATAGTATTCATGAGCTCATGATTGATATAAGGACTAAGTGATATCATGGTTTGAGTATATAGAATTTTGAGGATTTTGGTATGTGGAAAGTGTTAACTTTTAACTGCAGTCAAGTTTTCACTAAGGTTCAATGGGTATTCAAGAGAATACATGATTAAGGACTTTGAATGTTTGGAATGTGACCAACAAAACATATCTTATGATATATGGGGTTCAACGATGGTATTAAATCTCTGGTAATCGTTTTCACTATGAGAGTGGACTCCAGTATTATGGATAAGCCTCAAGATTGGAATGGATTATTGTTTGTTTTTCGATATTATCGATGGGATGTTATAGTAATATAGTTTTAGAAAAAGGACAACCTGCAGGACGGGCGACAACCCATCGCTTCGGACAAGGCTGTAGGAATCGAACCCACAACTGAAGTGCGACTGGACTTTATTGCTTACCACTGGCCTACAGGAAGTCCCTGTTTAGTAGAAACTAGTTTTATTATATTAAGCAGTATGATATATGAAGTATAAGTCCATTTTAGGAACCATATGTGATTAATCTCACTATAGATCGACTTATGTATATAATTTTTGCTAACCTTTTGTTTGAGACAGATGGAATGACCCGTCATTCTATCACATGATCTGCTAACACTTCACGAATAACAAATTCAACTTCATTTATTTAAGAGATGAAGTGGAAATTGTTCAAGGCATGAACAACAGTGAGATTGTACCAAAATAAAGAAAGAATTTATTCTAATTCAAATTTTCAACTTTAGGGAAATGATCTTGAAAACCAAAAATGTTGTCCTAGTGATCTTATACCTGATGAATCAGATGGTACCTTAGATCGTCACAAATTTATGGATTTGTGATTGTTGGCTTTTCCATAGCCATGTTCTCTACCACTCTCCATCAGAACATGATTGTTATATTTCTCTTCCATATCCATATTTTCACCTATGTGGAAACCCAGTGATTAGTTTATTTGGGTAACCGTTACGTTTCATACTTTTGTTTTTAAAGATTTGTTTTGGTATTCCTTTTTACGATGTGGGTTTCTATTAAAGAAACTTTTGAATAGTAAACCATTTATAAACCCGACGAATTTCGAGGGCGAAATTCATTTTAAGGGGGGTAGAATGTAACAGCCCTAGATTTTATGAAAAATATTCTTTTTAATTTTATTAATGTCTTGTGTTGTACGCTACACCAAAAGGAGATTTCACAACACACATCCTTGACTTGCCTTGCATTACACGCAATCACGACCTTCCTCGATAGCGTGTGTAGTACGCAATACTGAGTTTCACGAAACAACGATATGCTATTAAAATATTATGAATAGTAATAACCACTTTTTGAAATTTTATAAATTTTATCTTTCAAAATGGACTTCATTTTTGGATTCGTAGTATCGAATTTAGCCTAAGGTGAAATTTTGGTACTTTTCGGATAACTTTCACATTCTGATGAATAGTGAAAATTACTAAATTATAATTAAAAACAACTTTTTTAATCGAAATAATTAATAGTGATAAATTATTAATTTGAGTGGTTTTAAAGTATATTTAGAATATATTTTTACAATTTAATACAATGTTGGTCATTGGTTGTAATTTCACATTTAAACCAGACATAATCAAGTGTCAATCTTTTGATATATATTGTTTCCTAAAAACACGCTATTTATTTTAACAGCGGGATTTAATTATAAAATTAATTAATACAACTTCTATGTTATGAATTTGGTAAAATAGATTTCATTTTTGAATTCGGAATATGAAATATAGCTTAGGATGAAATTTTGGCATTGTTCTGAAAAACATCAATTTTTGATGAATAGTGAAACTACTAAGTGGTAGGTTAAAAAACTGAATTTTGCATAAAACTTAATTTTACCGCTTCTGTGAATAGAATTTTGAAAATCCGACAGACACGGTTAATATCAAGGACTAAAATGTGGTTCAATGAGATGAAAATAATTTTTGGTGAATAGTAACTTTTTACTTTTTTTTACCGCGGTTAATAGTAAATAGGGTAACTAAGGGTAAATATGATATTAATATTACCCTAACACATGTCCTAATTCTATTGGACAAGTGTAATTCGACCAAAAACAAACTTAGGAATAAAATATGACCATTTAGGCCCACTTGGATTAGATTAGGACATTTATTATTAATTTATTTAAAGAAAGGTTAAAATAGTTAAAATCAAAGTTTAATAAGTAAATCATTTTTAATATGGGGTTATACATAAGATAAATTCGATTGTAAATATTCATTAGAAAGCTAAAAAGATTTCCTACATGATGGTAGTTTATTTGTAATTTTTAGACATCAAATAATTTAATTTATTTATGACACAACGATGATGCAGTAATTATCTTATTAATGAAATATTGACATAATTGATGTTATAAACACCAAAATAAATGTAATTTGAAACTTTTTATGAATTCCACTAATTTTATAGGTTACTATGATATATTAATGTTGATTTAATCAACTTGGTTAGAACATTTAATTCTGTTATGACTTTCACAAAAATCATATATCAAATAGTGTCAAAATTGACACAAAATAGTTTTTAAATCAAATATTATATTATTAATTGTTAGTTTATTCCTAAAAATCTAAGGTTTGGCAAAATGACTTAGATAAGGATATAAATATTAATAATAAACAATTTGGGGTTCGTTTGGCATGTTATAGTAAGTGTATTAACCATATAGTGAAAGAAAACAAAAAGACATGGTAAAAGTTAAATTATTTAACTTAGAGTTAAATCTAATTGATAAGGTTAAAATAATATCCTAAACTTGTCTAAATTCTATTGGTTGATAGGATTTCGACCCATCCCCACTTTAGCTTCGAAATAAGACCCTTTGGAACCATTATAAACCGATTTTGACTTTAATATAAAATAATATTTTGAGATATTCCTAAGGTGCCCCTCTCCTCCCCTATAAAAGGACACCTCCTCCCCCTCCTCCTCACACCAATTTGAGCACTCAAGCTCGGCCAACCCCTGCCAAAGTCTCTTCTCAACTTCCCTAGAAACATCCTAGAGGTTCTGGTATTCCTCAAAGACCAATTTTAGTGCCCTAAGAGGAGGTCTCAAAGAGGCGCTTCAAAGAAGAGGTAATTACCGTTACCAATTCTTTCATCTTTATTTCTTCTTCCACTTCTTCTTCTTAGGTTGTTTCATTATGAAGTAATAAAATCAGTATCACTCATATACTGATATGTTATTATAAGTATGAAACAACCCTATTCCACCATCTATCCATCCTACGGGAAAAGAAATCACCGCGCGTACGTACGTACGGAATACCGTCTCCACGCCGTGGTGTAATCTATTTTCCACCACCACCTTACATGGATGGGTATAATGGTGTAAAGAATAACTATACATAGTTATTACAACATCATATTGATTCTGATATATTGTATAATCCACTCCAATTCAATTCAGTATTTATGGAAATGATATCATCGCTCGTGCGTACGTACGGACTACCGTCTCCACGACGCGATGAGATTCATTCTCCATGTTAACCATTTAAGAATGATTATAAAGTATATATAAGAAATAATAATGAAATATATGACATTATAAAGCTACTGGATTTATGTATATATATACATATGTATGTCATCTACTTACTTCCATTTCAAGACAATAAGGAAAGGAAAACAGCGTTCATGCGTACGTACGGACTACCATCTCCATGAACGGTGTTTTTCATTTTATTTATCTACCTGTTATATATATATATATACTGAATATATATGATATATAAATCATATTTTATATTCTGGAAGTAAGTAAATCATGATATAAGTAATAATGATGTCAAGAACAACAAGTCAAAACACCTACGATAAATGAAACGATTTTACCCAAAACGCTTCTTTAACATGGAATTTACAAAAGAACGGGTAATATAATGTCATAAGTGAACCATATATGATATCATAACAATGAATATGATTCTGTAATAAGTCAATAACATGATTTAAATCATTATACAGGAGGTTCGGACACTTACAAAGCAAGTCGGACCTAAGGTAAGGGAAATATCACAATCTCATTTTTATCCGAGATTGTTTATACTTTGAAAGTTACTGGGGTGTATTTTATCATCCAAATCCATGTTTCCTCAATATGTAATGTTATTTCCATCCACCTACAATTGTTTAAATCCAAATTTACCCTTCGGTGAGTTTTTAGTAAAAGATATGAAAGGAATCTTTTGTCGTTTTTTTGTACGAGGTACTTTTTGACTTTTCCGAAAAAAGTATGAGAAGAATGTTTTTTTTAACTTAAACGGCACGAACAGATTTTTACGGTTTTATAAAGCCTTATTTTCATGAAGCTTCCTCCAAAAGATTTCATGGCTATTTTCAATAAAATCTCTTTCTTTTAAAATTTCATGATGTTTTGTGAAAAGAAATTGATTTTGAAGAAGAAAGGATATTTTCCTCAAGAATTCATTTCAAGTGTTTTATCAAAATTATTTTCCATATAAGGTAATAAAGGGTTCTGTTTCTATCCATATTTTTACATTGATTTGGCTATGTTGTGATGGAATTATGTTTATGAATTCCTTTATCTTATATGAATGGTTTTATGATGTCATGTTGTTTAAGAATCCCATTTTTGTTACATGTGTTATGCGATGATGTATGATTTATGATTATGTGGCACACATAAGAAAGGATTCATTATAAGATGGCTGGGAACTATATCTCCCTCCAATGCATTGGGTAAAGATTTTATATCTCATGAGATAGACATGGCTGAAATGGTAGGTTATACCGGTTCAGTGAAACAGGACTGAAACGAGGGTTACTCGATTCAGAAAGGGACTTTGTCCACTAAGATAGTCTTGGCATTGAGTCTTGACTAACAAGAAATGATTCTCTATGATTATGTGTGTGTGCCAAAAAGTTTCATGTTTTATGTTATGATAATTGGGATTACATTTCACTTCTATGATTTATCCCATGTTATGATATTATGAGCTTTTTTGCAGGTTAAGATTTCCAAAAGCTATGTTCTTATATATAAGATGTGATTGATATTTCTTTTGTTTACCCTTACTGAGCATTTGAGCTCACCCTTTTATGTTTTCTTTTCCCCAGGATATAAAGAAAGGTTTTAGGTAAAAAGAAAGGGATGACCTTTATGAGAGATATTGAAGAACTTTCACCACGATTAGAAGATTACGTTCCGAGTTTCCAAAGACACTAAACTATTACGATCCTTTAGTGTGTGTTTTTGTTATGTACTAAGTATTCCGCAAAAGTAATGTAATGTCCCTGTACGTCAAGATACGGGTCTCTACAATCAAATCATAATCCACCCAAGGGTTGCCTCTTATCTTTTTTATTCCCATAAATTTTTATAACGGGGGGAAACAAGATAGTTTCACTATGGATGATACATCAATGTGTTTATATTGGAAAGAGTCCTATTCTAAAACCATTATCAAATAGGGCCTAGGGTTTTTTGATATTATTGAGCTTTCCATATATATAAAAGGTCCTTATATTCTTACTGTATAAGCTTGTTAATCTAGTTATATAAATGAAATTATTGTATGGGATTTAGTAGATATATCCTATATGTGGTTGGTCTCACCTACAATAACTTAAGTATTAAACATTCATGTTCGTTAAATAGAATCCATAACAGCTTCTATGAGTTTTATTTTATGATGAAATACTTCCTCTATTAAGATATCATATAGTATGATATTAAGAGGCTTCAAAATAAAATATATTATGGCCATGGTTCTATGTATCCTTCAAGGAGTTTACCCCATGGTTTTAGTATTATTGAAAAGATATGACTATGATTGAAAATCATTTCCTTGATTGGAATTATGGGGAATCCCCTCTATATATGGGTTAGGATATACTAGACATCCCATATTTTTTGGTTAAATAGAACATTCTATATATACAAATCGTTCTTTATAAAAATTGAGTCTAAAAAAATCCTTTCATGATTTAGGAACTGATCAATATACAATTTGAACTTTTTTGGAATGCATGTATTTGTGTTTCAAATGTATTTATATAATTAAAAATGATGCATGGGCATCGTAATCCACTATAATTTCATATTCACTAACCAATATGGCTTCTCCCATCCCTAATGATAGAGAAATTAGGTTCATATTAGTCCCAAATGAAGAAGGTTCTATTAAGTTGATGAAATTGAGAGATCAATATTATGAATCACCATCAAATTGAGGTTTTATTTCTTAAGGGGGATCACATCTACAAGTTAACGGGGTAAAAAGTCTATAAGATTTGTTACTAACATTGGTTCCAATATGACCTCTTATTATTATATATTATTTCACTAATGGGAATTATGAAAACAATCAAAAGAATGTTTATTTTGAATATTCAAACTATTTTATTATAGAGGGAATGTTGTTCATGGGTCTTTGATTCAGTTTTTCCCCGAGTACAACATGTTTCAAAATAACTGATTTGTTGGGAATCCGGTCATAAAACTTATGTTCACATATGGTCAAAACATTTGTACACTCTTCTTATTCATCATGATGAATAAAGGACACACATTTTACATGTTTCAAGGCTTTACCAAACATTTACAACTTGGATAGAATCACTATTTTAGATTATATAATGAAATTAAATGAATTATAGGATATTATTCATCAATATCCATTGGAAGTATTAGTGATTGGGGTAATCATTCAGATTTAAATTATTTGTTTTTATAATCTCCAATATATTATACATCTTATAATTCAAGGATTCCATTGAAAACCATAAAATATTTTATGGAATAAACTGTACTCTTCAAATATTCAAACTAAAGTGTTTTTTTATTATTTCTTCAAATTTATTGATGATGTTATTCTAATTTGTGTTTACAAAATGATTCTTTTAATTATATTGATTGGGATTTGTGGTTTGAGCTTCTATAAGTTCTATTTTGAGTATGATATACATAGTTTCTTCTCTATGATGTTTCATCACTTATGCTAATTGTGTCATCCACTATTTGGATTTGGAAAACCAAAAACAAAACTCCAACTATTTTATTTTACATTTAATCACTCAGAAACCATATGGTCACTTCAATGGAATATGAAAAGTTTTTTTACTCATTATATATATATTTTATATGCATATATCTAATAAATAATATTTTAGAAGATTCACATTTAAGGAATAATTGATACCTTTCCACATTAAAAAGAATTATGAAACTCATTCATTTTGAAGTTATTTAAAAATAAAGAGATCTAATATTGTTATCTTACTTATTATAGAGTAAAAAAATTTCTTCTATGATCATTACAATTATTGATAAAACTAGTTGGTAGGTTGTTATACAAGAAGAATGTTGATAATTTTATGTTTTATAAAAATAAACTATGATTTTATCCATGCTTTTTATCTGATGTTCTCATCATGCAGTTGTAGTAGGATGAAAAAGGCATCAGATACTACTTTGGATCTCTCATCCCATTGAATATTGGGAATGTGGGATTCCTAATGTTGGGTGGAGGATGAGTGAAGTTCACCTACCCATGGATATGGTTTTCACTCTAGTTGTACTAGTGTACATCACCCATATCTAGTTTTTATTTAAGTGGATAAGACTCAACATATTAAAGGATTTTGAATAATTAGTGGCTAGATATTTCTAGGACCTCCTAGTATTTGGGTATTTCTCCTATATTTAATATAAATTCATCTTAATTTAATTTAGTTAACACCATCAATCAAATTTGATGCCTCCTAATCATGTCCTTCAATATCAGTGTTAATCTCTATGCCTTTAGTGGTACTGATGATAATGAAATTTAGTAACATGAATTTTGAAACCAAAATCATTTCATCATACACATTATATTTGTAAGGGTAATTATCAACCCTTAAATATCGAATTATTGATATATCACAATCCTCCTTGATATCTAGATTCTTAGCAATCCACATTGACTTGTGGCCCTTGAAAGGTTTCACCCTTTCTATGGTGATCCCTATAAATCCCATTGAAGAAGGTAATCCTAAGTTAATGCCCAATAGATTTTACTAAATTTACTATTGATGAAAGAAATAAATCCCAGATCAAATGAAATTGTGGATATTATTCTTATGAAGTCTCTCCCAGTTTTGGAAGAAATAACATCTTTTAATAAGGGGTTGCTAATAATTCCCCCATCTCTATGGGATGGGCTGAATGTTTTTCAGTCTCCATCACAACCTAGCCCTAATATAAATTTTATGAATTTAGGGTAGATTTTGGTGTCAAAAATTTCACCAGCACTACAGGCTTGAGATACCCTAGTGCCTTAAAGGGGAATGTTTCCATGAACTTTTTACCCATTTAGGAATATTTCAAAGAATTTTATATATGAATCACTCGTTCAGTGAAAGATAGGTTTCCCTATTATGTTTTATTCAATGAATTCATGTTTTTTCTTTTAATAAGAGTATTTTTTTACCTTCTTGGTGTTTGATATATGACACTTCCATTACCTCATTATGATAGATTATGTTACTTATAGGATCTATGGATGGGTAAAACATGTTGGATTGAATTCGTGATACCTTTAAAATAGAATTTATTTTAATTATATAAAATATAGAGTTTATAAAGGAATAAGTGGATATGGTTCTTGGGTTTCCATTTGTTTTCAACACATATATCATGTTTAAAATCCATTTTCTCATAGTGTATCATTTGAGTGGATGTTCATCAAATGTTCATCAATAGATATAAATATAATGGAAAACAAATTTGATATGCAATAGGGGTGTATGATGTTTGGAAGATTTTATATGACATTTACAGAGGTATATAGATTTTTGGAATATTTTCAATGTTGATTTGAATAGGTTTTTATTTTTGAAAAAATACGTAATACATAAGGATTTTATTTCACATACACAAGAGTTACATTATGAAAACTGATTTAAAAATTATTAAAGTACTATAAACATTGGGTTTATCCTTATTGTAGTAGATAAGGTTTTTATATTAAGAAGATATTATTGAATATTCAATGTATAAATATAATATATACACATAATATATAATTTACCTAATTTTTAATATTTTTTATCTTAGAAAAAATTGAAAATTCCTCAAAAATGGTTGACATGTAAGATTTTCATACATAAATAAATCCATTGTAAAATAATTTATTTAATGTGTAAGTATTTTTCTCTGATACATAAAGAAATTTTACAATGATAAAATTTGTGATTTATGAATGTTAATAGTGATCTTTAAGAAGATAGATATTTGGAAGGTAAGTTTAATTAAGAAGATCAAAATGGTTATTCTAAAGTTATTATTCTATGGAACAATATAAAAAACTAAATAATTATTCCAATTGTTTCAATACAATGGTCACACCATGAAGATTATTATAATTCCATGATCATAATGACCAGAAAGAGAAGAGGTTTATAATGTTATGTGACTTAATAGACTACAAAATTGAATTTTTAAGGCCAGGTTATTACAAGTAATGAATTGAATCTCACACGATGGGTCCATGACATGATGAAAATACATGATAATTATTTATAGTTGTATTTATAGGTGGTTATATATATCACACCAAAATTCATGAAGTCATGCACAGATAACCTGTATGGATCCATAAATCTAAAAAAATCTGGATAAGTGTATGATAAATTCAAGAACATTTTAATATTACAAATAATATATATTTTTACTTTTAAATCAACAAAATAATGAATGTGAGGGAAAATATTGTTATTTATCAAGATAAAAATATAAAATTTATTTATCATAATGTTTCTGAAATTATATTTTAATGTGTTTGTGTGAGTGAAATAGTGGAAGAGTCTTGTACTTTGTTCTAATCAGGTAGATGTTGTAGAGGAATGAGAATAATAAAAATCACAAACAAAATTAACAAAATTTTAGATCTATTGAAAATTTTATTATTGTAAAAAATAATTTCATTATCATTGTTTCATAAAAAATAACTAAAATAATTCAGTATAATTTTTTTGTATAATTAATTTATATATATTTCATACTCATTATAATCCATAATGATTATATTATAAAACTTTTTGATATCAGGTGATTCTATATCATGTCTTGGATTAAATACTAATTTTGTAAGGGTGGACATTGTATAGAATTATTTACCCATTATGTCATAAATTTTTGTGTGTGTGTATAATAATTAAATATTAAATAATTTTAATAGGTTTTAGGGGTTATCTCAAAATATACATTAAATGATATTTAACCCACTCATCCACCCCCAAATATTAGTGAATCCTCGCTAATCTTGAGGGTTATTTTCCAAGTGATATCAAAGAGTTAAGGTTTCCTTTATAGGGGATTTTTCATTTCGAGAATGAAGGGAATGAATTTCCCTTGATTAAGTTGTGTTAGTTTTTGAAATACACTTGTGAATACAAAAAAAATATCAATTAAATGGAAAAGAAGTGTAATATAACATTATATGGAAAATATCATAATATTTAGGAAGAATGAATGTTTCCTTAATTACTACCAATTATTCTAGATGTTTTTATAGGTTTCTATGAAAATATTTTTCTGTGTGTTAAAGTTTTATCAATGAAATCAATTCATGGAAATAAATTAATGAATTATTCTCATGCTTGATCTTTTATATTCACTTATATTTTAGAATTTGAGTTTTTTAAGTGAAAAGAATAAAAACAACTAAGGGAAATTTTTATAAATTTGGAATCATTTATGATGGTACTGTGAAATTGAAAAACGAAAAAATATATTTTTGAGGTTAAAATATGAAGACATAAAATTGAGTGATGGTGATATATTAGTTCACAAAATCAAATGAGTAAATCAAAATTGAAAACTATCATATATATCATTGAAATGTTTATGGATTTTAGGATTGTGGATACATATTTTATTACATTAGTTTGAAAAAATGGTCTTAGAACTTAAATATCATGATCTAGATATTCTTATATTAGATAATCTTTATATTATTATAATGTTTTTATAAAATTTAAAAGGGATGTGTCCTCAAGATGAAGAGTACTGATGATATGTAAACTTCTTTTACTTCATTGGAATAATTCAACATGAATAAATAGGTAGTTTTGTAAAAAGATAATAAAATAAAAGAAGAAGATTTCAATGTTATATTTGAAAACTAATTCCACTCGATTCCAGAATTGTGAGAATATGAAAAAGAGTTTTAGGTTAGAAATAAAATATGAATTCTTTAAGTGTTGATATATTTGACATTTTTTATGTAATTTTATAACATTTAAATAATAGTAAAATTTAATATATAAAAACACATATCTTCGAAAAACTTATTTATTGATTTATTTAATAATGATACACTTAATAGAACCCCAAAAAATTTGATGCCAAGATTATTTGGGAGGTACATTATATAATAACATAAAAAATTGGTATAAAATCATTAGTTAAAAACTTTCTAACATCCCATTTTATTCATTGGATCTTTTAAAACTGCAATGGATAACCTAGGGATATACATAATAAAGGGGTAATATAAAAATCCTATTATGATAACATTAAATAATTAGATGATGAAAGTAATATATGTGAGTTAATAAGAATATAAATGAGACATAAATTGTGTGAGAATCATAACCATTAACATGAAAACAGGATATATAATGATAATAGGAAGGTGATATAGGGATATGGAAAAATATAAAATATGAGATAACATAGGCCAAGGATAACTTCCAAGAAAATATAACATGGTTGAATGAGTTAAATCATATATTATGTTCACTCACTAATCACATACATAATATATCATAATAATAAAACATTACCCATTGCATTGGAGGGTTATGTAACATCATCCCAACCCATCACTTTGATATCATGAGCATGAATAGGTGTTCTACAAAGACCATACATCAGATGAATGTATTTAATTACTTTTAACCTCATGATCTAGTAGTGTGAGACATATTCATGTATTTTCCCTATTAAATGAATGATAGGTACATCATGGGGAATAATTGTGAGTGTAAATGGGGATGGGTTCCCTTTATTAATATTGGGAATTGAAAACTAGAGGATAATTTCAGCTGAAAAATGTGGGTACATAATGATTCATTGATGAGTTTAATGATATGAAAAGGGTTATACCATCAGTTAGCAATCAAAAGGATAAGAAGTGAGGTGTGTTAAAACATATCACAGAAAGAGAATTTTAAATAAAAATGTAATACATATAGATGATTCTGGAATAAACAGGAGAAGGAGAAGATCCCATACCTAGAGAGGGTTCATCTAAATTTTTGGGAGGAGATTATTAGGATAATAGGGCACCTTGGGCGGATCTATAGAATGAATTATTAATTAAATTCATGCTATCAGGGTTTCTCATGAAGAGTAATTAGATGTTGGGCTGTTTTATATAGAAAAATTGAGGGGATTTAATTATTAGTTTCTAAACATTGGTTTTGAATTCTATATAAATAATTTATCCAAACCATAAACCAAACCATGATTTCTCCCATTTTTTTCCAAAATATGGTTTTTTTCCATTATTATAGAAGTCAAATAACCATACTCATTATAATATCATCCTTAGTTATGTGAAAGTGAGTAATTTTTATAAAGAATTGATTTTAAAATCATAATTTATAATAATGGTTTTTGTGGATTCATTAAGGTATTATAAAATTTATCAAATAAATAAAAAACAAAATATTTTAAATGAAAAAAACATTATTTAGGGATCCTATTTATATTATTTATTATAACACTTTTTGGATTTTAGGATTTAGTAATACATACATTATATTTATAATTTATTTTTATTATCACAAGAAATTGTGGAAAATTCACCTAAGAATAATTTTGACATGATGATTTCAAAAAATATTTATGTTAAATATATAATTCTTTGGATTTTATAAATTAAAATAAAAAATCTGAAATCTATTTCATTTAAAAATAAAGATTTTTTTGCAATTAATGTTTTTTTGGCCCTCATGAAAAAAAAATTTTGTTCAAAATATTATATTATCATTTTTATTTCAATAAAAATTAGTTACGAATCCAATTAATAAAAATGAAATTAATTTAAAAAAATATTAATTTCTTCAAAAAGAATGAGTTGATTGAAATTATTTATCTCATCAATATATATTTTTGCTTCATTATATCAAAATTTAATTTACATAAAACTAGTTATTGAATCTTTTTAAAATTATTATTTAAAAATATAAATAATAAAATTATTTTATTAAAAATAAAATATGAAAATTCATATTATTAGGTCCAATATATATATCCCCTTATTACTATATTGTAAACCCTACCAGAATGGTCTGAAATTTTGTTGATTTATAGTATAGTTTAGTTAACATGGTTTGGCTAATGATGTTCATAATCATGAACATGTCCCATAAATTATATCACTCATTAATTAGTTATATAATCCTAGCTTCAGCCTAGTAAAGGTAAAATATTTTGATTCGTTATCCTATTAATATTCTCATAAATAGTCTTTATTGTGGGTGATTCTACTAATTGAGTCTGTCACTTCTTCTGTCAGTGTCAATAAGACTTTATCATACCCCATAATATAGTAATATTAATGTCCACTATATGAAAACTATATTATCAATGATTATAATGATTCAAATAATTTTAAATCCAATTGAAAGTGACTACCCAAAACAACCATTGTTGATCTTTGTTTTTGATATTTGTATTTTGTGATGAGATATATATTCATTCTAAAGGGAATTTCATTTCATTTTTTTAGTTTTTATAGTGAAGATAAGGGTTAGAGGCCAAGGAGTTCGTTAATGATTAATTTTATGAATTTTGAAAGGTCTAATTTTTCTTTAAAAGGGAGTGATAGTAATTTTCTATACACAAAAAATAAAACTTTCCTACTTTTTTAGGATAGTGATATTAGTGTTCATGATGATAATGTTAAGACATCAAGTGAATTTAATGAAAATCTAATAATTTCTATAGTGAATGTGGAAGTAAAAACTAGGGATGAAATTAGTGATTCATAAAATAAATAATAAACTAAAGTAGTTTTTATTAAATTGATATATAATGAAATTTCATTTTGAAATATCAAAATATGAAAATGAGATAAAAAACAAAATAATTAAAATCAATCTTTTTGATACAATGATTCAATATATACTATAAAAGAGACAAAGATAGTGAAATAGGGAATAACATGGAAACAAATCTTCAGTAAGAGATTACATTATAGTATTAAATATAAGAGAAGGAGTTTGAACATTTTAAATAAAATTAATTATAGGATAAAAGAGAATTAAATTAATTTTAACTCAATTTAAAAAATTATAGACATGAGGTTGGGGAAAGATTAATGCTTGATATTATGGAAAAATCATAGGCTTTAAAAAATGTTGATATTAATGTTGGGAAAAGTATTACATTTAAATTTTGAAAAATATTTTTTATGTATTACTGGAAAACCACAAAAAAATTCAAAGGTAATGAAATTCAAATTTATTGAAAACTAGGAAGATTTTTTAAAACTAGTAATTCTATGAAAAATTATTTAAATTGAAAATTACTAAAAATGGTTATTCCACAATGGAAAAAAATAAGGCTTTTTTGAAGTGGGAATTTTTGGGGTTCTATCAGAATTTTAGTTCATAAAAAGAATCCAATGGAGATGACCAAAAGATAAGACCAGAGAAATCATAAATATTGGGGTAAAATACTATTTTCAGATGAAGTTATTATTTTATATTGATACTTTTTAATTTTAATGGATTCAAGAACATGAAAATTATGTGTTATATTAATTATAAATATTCTATGAATATATAATTTCCAAGAGAAAATTTATTGTAGGGGTAAAATCACTGATAAAAGAAATGATTATAATCCAGTATAAAATTCTAAACTGAATACTGAAAATAAGACTCAATGATTGGAATATGTGAGTGGTAAATTATATCAACCAATTAATTTGTCTAAATGTTTTATTAACATTATATATTCCCTAATAAGTAAGAATTATAAAAACTGAAAGTCTTAAAATAAGAAAGAAAAATGAAATGAGAGGCATGTATTTATTTATTTTGCATCAAAGAATCAAAAAAATAATTTCCATGGATTGAGGATATTGTATAATCTTAAAACAGAAAAATATATTTAAATATCTTAAAACAAATTGATAAGTTAAATTAGGGCTTGGATACCTTTAAAATTCACTATTCACATAAAATAATATTTATTAGATTGGAAAATATTGGAAAAGTTTAGTTTAATTCCATGAATATGTTATATTATGGTAGGATAAAACACAATTTAAATTGTGTATCCTTTCACTATGATGATGATATTGAACTATTATTTTATAAATATAGGTTTTTGGTAAATATTTTTAAAATTTTATGAGTATTAATATAATGGTAGCAAAAAAAGGAATTTCTTTAAAGATGGAAATGATGAAACATTACACAACATTAGTTTAAAATGGGAATATAATTTGTGGTAAAAAAGGCTTTGATACATTGGACAATATACCACAATAAATATTACCCAAGGATTGAATGTTCATGTTGTACCTATACTAAAGAGAGAATAAAATTTGATGTTTAATAAATGTGAAAATATGAAGATTGTTAATTCTATGAACAATAAAGTTTAGAATTAAATATCCCACAATTTATAGCGCCTTCATATAAATATTTTTGGGCCCATGAAAAATAAATATACAAATAAATATAACAAGTTCATTTATTTTATGTATTAGTTAACTTTTATTATATGCGTTATGTTCATGAATTATAAGATTCAGAATCTGAAAATGTTTAAGGTTTTTAGGAGAATTGTTAAATAGTGTGGTATCTCCTTGAAGAAGATCCATACTGATAACATTGTTAACTATACTATTGTAATATGTTTATCTTAAAAATTATGTCATTATCCATGAACTGAATTCACCAGAACATTAAAGTGTTACTAAATGGGAGAAAAATAGTTTTGTATTAATGGATCACACTTTGTTTATAGATTATGAAATGTTCTAAAATTTCTGTAGATAAAACATTTGTACAATGGTTTATACTCAAAACCATTGTTTGTATCGACAAAATTAGGATATATCACTATATGAGATGTATTATTTGTATTCATAAAGAAAAAAACACATAAGAGTGTTTGGACTTTATTTTATTATCATTATGAATGAAAAAAATATTTTAAATTTATACAAAAAGGGAGTTCATTGTAACATCCACTGATATAATTTAAATAAAAATTTACATGACTATTAAAATAGAGAAATATTTAAGATTTTGTAAAACAATTGATGTAAAGAAGTTAGAACAAACAATTGTTGGAAATAAAAATGAGGAAGACTGATCTATAAGTGATGATAAAAAAGAAATTTTTCATTATATGTAAGGTGTGGTTTCAGAAAATAATGATAATTATGAAAAATTAAATATCAAAGATGATTATTCAATCATTTAAAATAAAAAATAAAAAATTATCAACTTTTATAAGGATGATAATGTATATGGAGGTCTAAAATATTATTTGAGAAAAAAGGATAGAATGTTCATAGTAGGAGAACATTGAGGACATCAAGTGATGATCTGTCATTTTCTCTAGTTAAACAAATACACATGAAATAGGATTTGGAGTATCAAGATTATATTGATATTGTGAATGAGGGGTTGCATTCAATCAAAAATTATTATACTTTGGACTTGGTATAGAATCTGAAAAACAATAATGAAAATTGAATAAAGTGGTTACTACATAATAAGGTAAATGAAAGAGGATAAGATAAAAGAAACAAGGAACGACTTATGTATAAATAGTACTCATAGTCTTATGGAATTGATATAGAAACAAACATTACAGTAATTTATAAGATTTATACCATTTTGATAAATATTTATATTTTAGAAGCATTGTGATAAAATATATTCCAAGGAGATGTCTTGTTAACATTTCCAAATGGAGAGATGGAATTGTAAGTTCATATTAATCAACCCTCTGGGCACCTATTATTAAAGGAAGAAATTTTTTTTATAGTTTTAATAAGGCTCTACAAGGGTTAATATTTTACCCAATAAAATGGTATTAAAAATTAGACACTTTCTTTAAGTTTTTAAGGTTATAGAAATGAATAATTTATAGAAACAATTATGTTAATGAAATAAAATTGGTATCAATTATTGTTATTGTATATGTGGATGATGTCATAATTTTAAAAAATAAATTATATTTGTTCAAGGATTTATCTTTGGATATGAAATATTATATTTTTGATATCTATTAATAGAAAAATTTGGTACATTTGGGATTATATAATTCTCAATATGAAGATCATATATTTCTTTACAGAGAAAATTATGCATGAGAATATCTAATGAAGTTTAGGAAATAGTATTAAAAACTATCTTTTACCCAAATTTTAGTAGAAACCAATACTTTCATTGGAAAAAAGGAACGTAAGTTGATTTAAGATAATTTTATAGGCCTATTGGGAGATTTATTTATTTAATATCATCAGGAAAAGATATATTGTATGTTTTTAACATTATGTTATATAAATAAATGTTAACTAATGTAATCTCATTTAATATTATGAATTATAACTCTCAAGTAAATTCAAGGCATGAAAGAGTTATATTGAAAATATATATCAAATAGAATGATTGATCTATTTAGATATATATGTTTTTTTGGTTAAAATATAGATAATAAAATATCTACATCTAGTAGAGATTTTTATTTGAGATAAATGTGTGTATGTTGGAATACAAAGAAGCAATGCTCAGTCCCCCTGATTTTTGTCAATGTAGAATACCATACTAAAACTCAATAAATAACAAATTTAAATGGATGTGTATTTTAAAGGAAGAAATTAAGTTTTGTGGGATGTTTTCATTATTTTGGGGATATAATAATTAATTTTATATAAATTTATTGTGAAATAAAATTTACAATTCTTGATCAAAGTACATTTTTATAAAATATCTATTTATCAAGGATTTGTTGGAGGAAGGATTTATTATGTTAGAGTTTTTTTTCAAATGGGGATATGATTTTTGTTATGATCAACAATCCACTACCTAAGATATCATTTATTATATTGAGGTAGATGAATGGAGTTCAATATCACTCATCTTACGGATTTGGTATGGTGATTATATCACATGTGTCACTTTTTCATTGGATTTTCAGTTTCAAGGGGGAAAAATAAAACAAAAAAACCTTTATGTTTATCTTTTAATGAATTTAAAAAGGGGGAAGAAAACTCTATTGTATGATACATCAATGAAATGGGTTTATCCTAATGGGGGATAGATATATTATTTAATGGGGTTTTTTTAAAATTATTAAGTTTCCAAGTGAACAATTTTTTTTATAAACTACTTTGACATATCAAGTGAGAATTTATACTCGAAAGTTTTTTTCATAGGTTCAAGGAACGTTTTTTCAGAAGTGTATGTTGGTATTTTCTTATGTGATTTAAAGAGTTGTGATGAAATGGAGTTGTGAAGAAGTGCATATGAGTATGATGAATATAAACATTGATTTCTTTTCTATAAATTGTAATAAAATCCATTAGGGGTGGATTATTGAACTCATGAATGAATAAGTTTTTGAGAATCTTAAAAATAATGTACAATGAAGAGAAGATTATATCATTCATCTATTTGAATTTTTTTATCAAATAAATAACATTAAAATTCATGTTTCATATGGTGTTATATTTGAGGTGGAGTTTTTTGTATGGTTATGGAGTGATTTAAATAATGGGAAATATTGTTTGATGATTAATATGAATGTTAATATATTTGTAGGTATTTAGATATTTTTAAATTATGTTTGTTGGTGTTCGTAAATATTGGGAAGAGTTTTGCGGTTGAGCATATTTTTGACTAATTTTTTAAAAATTCCCCTAAATGTAAGTATTTTATATCACATACATAACATTAAATCTAATTAAAAGGATCATCAAATATATAAATTCCTCCCAATATAATATATTTCATTAATATGAGGCATAATAATTTTATTTTTCAAAGAGTTAAAAAATTCTTGAGAGGCATCAATCATCTATATATATTTAAGAGAAACATTTCTCAGTATGTAAGGATTTTTTGTTAGCAAAAATATTAGAAATGTCCACAAAAAAGGGTTGACATGTAATATTTTAATTTACTATAAATTCAAAACCCAATAATTTATATATGATATTGAAATATTGTTCTATGATACGTAAGATATTTTACTCTTCCAAAACCTGAAATTTCTTAATGTTAATAGGTTTCTTGGTAGTTAGATTTCCATAAGTTAGGGTGAATTAATTATATCAGTTTGATTATGCAGAAGTTATTATGTTATATATTTATTTTTAATATTTGATATTAAGATGAAATTTGTTTGAAAAAAAGGATCACACCTTGAATAATATTATCACACTACAATAATATAGATCCTGAAGAGAAGAGGATTATTGGGGTCTGATATGTATAGTTAGTTTCACCTTATTGAGAAGGTTACATAATTTCATGGAATTAAGTGTGTCTCATGTGATGGAGTCACTTCACGATGTGAAGTCATAATAATTCCAATCAATGCCACTATGAGATTGTCAAAACTAATGTGTCCAAATTTATGAAGTCACGCCATGATGACTTGATATATCAAAAAATAGAATAGTATATTGTATAAGCTAAAGAGATGCTGAATAACAAAAGAAAAAAATTTCTTATCAATATATTTAATTTTTAATATTTAATTTAGTAGTACAAATGTTTTATTGTTGTGAAAGAAAACAATAAAATAACTATATTTGATTTAGTTGTGTTAATAATCACAGAGAGTGATATTTTTTGAAGTAGAGTAATTGGATATTAATTTTCACTATGTAAGTATATTGTTCTAGAGGAATAAAAAGAAGAAAAAGGGGGAAACTTGATAGAAAACTAGTTTAGTTGAATGCTCTCATGTTGTTAAAAACATATTATATATCTTTCTTTTATTTCTATAGTCAAATTTCATACATAATGGGAGATATTGTTTTAATGATTTTTTCATGGATACTCGATGAAAATTGAAATCTGTAATGATGATAGTAGGGAAATTTATGATATTGGTGATTATGGATCATTCTAATTATTAGCTATTCTTTTTGAGTAATGTACAATAAAAAATTTTTATGCCAATTTTATTGTGTTTTGGTGTGCGTGATAGATATCTAGTTATTAACCATAATAAGTGTTATATGATGTTTCTAAAGATACATAAAAAGGTATTAAAGTCAATGATTTACCCCTACTATCTAAGTGAATTCACATTGATATTGTGGGTTCTTTTTCAATACTAACCAAAACATATACCCATAGGTCCAATGATATATCCTAAAAATATGAAATTGTAATATTTTTTCATTGATGAATCAGATTCTCTAGTGATTATGGTAAAATGATAATCCTCATAGTAACAACACCCTATATCACACATATTATGAGGGGATTCAATAACTATCTAGTTGAGCAACTTCATACTATTAAAGAAACCATGTTTGAGACACTTCTATTATTTCCCTTACATTGGGGTTTGGGACATTGAAAAAGATGTTATACCAGAATAGATTCAAATATCATTTATCATATTTAGTCAATTAGGGTACTCATTATAATACAATTATCTGTTATTAAAAATATGTAGAGACCCCAAAAAGTATAGATCAGACAATGGTATCATTTTCACGTTTAATTCATCAATAATGTCATACATATGAGTGTCCATGAGATAATACATATCCATTAATTAATTCATGGATAATTATATAAAAATAACAATATTGTTATCTCCATCAATTTTGTGTGTTTTATTGAACAAGTCAAACAATAAAGTTAATTTTTTAGTCATTTATCTAGAGTATCAGGATCATTAAGAATGTCCCTAATTTCATCAAATAGTACGTGGTCTGGGTGAGGTATGGATAAATATCATTGAAAAAAATTCCCCTTGGAATGGACGAGACACCATTTATTGGTGATAAGGTTACTATTGTATTGAATCATAGAATCTAACATTAATCTCAGTATGAGGAAAACTTATAGAAACATTGATTTTGGGAGTAACCTATTTTCTAAAATATAATTCTATATGATGAGGGTCATTTAAAAAATAACAATGGGAAGGACCACCATTTTTTATTCCTAATTCAAGTTAGTTAGTTTAATTAATTGGAAAGACCATAATGACTAATTTTTTCTAAGTTTCATGGAATAACTCTATAACATATATCCAAGGGAATAACTCCACAGTTCATAGATTAATTTCCGTGGGGGAAAAGTGTTTAATAATTAGTTATGCGCTAAAAAGGGGAGGACCTCCTTGTATGTCTATATTTAAGTTGAATGGAGGAAAACTACAACTAGAATAATGAGGAGGACCATTATGATAGGTATTCATATTTGGATATGAATTATATTTATAGATGTTTATATATATAGGACCTCAATAGAGTACTTGTTACATTTGACTAAGAGGAGTACCTCTATCTATGATAATATAAAGAGGACCTCACATCTGATATATTTGGTGTCACAAGGAGGAACATTATAAAGTGTAATTTTGGGAGGGCCTAAAGATTTATTGGATATGTTTCTATATAGAGGAACATACAAATATGAACAATTATGAGGATCTTCAGAGTTATGGATCATGGTTCAATGTGCGGACCTTTACAAAAAGTACTATAAGGAGGGCCTTCAAAGATGTTGGTCATTTTACTACTATGATAACTTATGTTTTTATTATATTCATCTCATGTTGAATAAGATATAAATGATCCTTATGACACAATATAAATTTAAATATGAACTTTAAGAATGATAAGGTAATTAGGGGAAGAGTTCTACTCCTAGTTCAAAGATCTCCTTTTATTATACCTCAATCTGGATGATATCAGTTTTATGGCTTTAGTCAAAAGCTCAATAATAATTGTTTTCAATATATGTGGGATATAATCATATTGAGAAATATCCCTTCCTGGATTCTTCTTGATTTAAATTGAATTATTCTTATAAACTCCATCATGTATTTTTTGAAATATATTGATGGGATTCATCAGTTATAATTGGGAAATTACAAAGGGATTTATTGGTTACTGTCAAAATATTAATATGGGATTCAATGGTTGTTAAAAGAATATATCAACTATATTCCTTAATATCTATTGGAATATTTCAATAGGATTCATCAGTTTTCTTAATAATAAATCAATGGGATTCAAGGGTATTGTTTAGCATATATCAATGGGATTTATGGGTTCTTAATAGAATATGTCAATTGTCTTCATAGGTATTTTTAGGGATATGATTATGTGTCATCTTTTAATCATTATTATTCATATACCCTTATTGGGTCCTACTACTATAATTAATTTTCTAAACAATATGGGTTAGTATCTATGCGATGATTTCCTCAATGTAATATTTTGGGGTTGGGGCTATATGGCAATAGATATTGTAGTGATGAGTCAGGGTCCTCCTAGGTATTTATTTGGAAGGTAGTGTGTATATAATCAGCACACTAATATACCTTCATAATTTGAGGGAGGTAAATAAAATTTTTTATTCTAGTAATGTTTTTCAAAGTGGTTGAGTGGGGAAGCATGAGCCACTTTCTTCTCTATAGTATATTATCAGTAGTATGAGAAATAGCTAATTTCCCGTAAGAGGTTCTCATGAGGTTCATCCATAGCTGGGATGGTCATATCGATTTGGTACGCCTATAATAGAGAATTCAAAAAACTATAATTGGAAGTGATGGACTGGTGAAAATTTATATCTTTGTATTATTTCCATATCCGTTAATGAAACTGAGGTATATTTCAAGTTCATTGATATCCTTTGTGTATTAAACTAATGGTTCATGTTGTTTCCCCTATTTTTCATGGAAAAATTTCATGTTATTTTCATTTAGTGATGCCACATTTATATTATAGAAGACAGTAAAATAGAAACACTCCATAAACAATAAACCAATTAGTGTATGTGTTAAAACAAAAAAAATTCATCCAAAAATGTTAACTGTTGAAAAAATAAATTCTGAGGGTCTTCTATGCACTATTTCTGAAGAAAAAAAAACCTACTAGAGTTTTACATAGTAAATATGTGTTTAGTTAATTTTTAAGGATTCTACTTGAATATTAATGGATCCCAAATAGATCTTTATATAAAATTTTATAGCCATTTGATGTTGTACAATCGAAAGACAACCAACCAAGGATGTTCTTGGTAAATTTCTATATTCTCACACCACTTCAAAGAAACTTACATGAAACATTTGAAAAATTTCACAACTATGAGTTTCATCTCAAAGGAGACATAAAATTTATGAACAACACGCATTCTGAAGATAAACATCAACACTAAAGGGTTATCTTATCATGTAACTCAAGTACCAAAAACTGGAGTCTGAATATCATGCTGCTTCAATAACTTCATGATCTAGTCAATATTGTTTTGTCCTATAATAGTGAAATTTTCTAGAAATAGAGATTCATTCTCCACTTTTTTGGGGGAGTGGATATGGGATTCTAATATCAATGATCTATAATCGTGTGACTTGGGTTATTGGAATCATGAAAATATGGAAATTCCAAACATGTGTGAATGTTATTATGTAGTCCCTCAAACATATTTTATAATGTTGAATATGTTATCACACAAATTTATCTATTATGAAATTACTTCCAAATAAATTTCAAATATCCATACAACTTAATTTAATGAAACTCTAATGTTATATGAAACTCTATTTTCCAAATCATGCTTAAAGGACCTTCCATCTGTAAATCCACAATCACACAAATAAAATGTTTCATGAAACATGGATTTCAAAATTCACACTCAAGGTCCATACCCCATGAAAAATCATATGAACACAACTCAAAAGTTTTTGAAATATTTCTTAAACTTGAACTTATAGTTAATGCCTCAATGAAGACATATTTTCATGTAAATATAATGTCGAATGAACACTTTTCATCATACTCAATTATTTCATCATTTTATTAAACATTATTTGAAAAACCTTAATGGACAATGGGTCCCAAAAAAATTCCCAATGTTGATTCATTTATGCTACCTCCATGAGAATAAATATAATTGTGGGGTCTCCAATAGTAGTCCCTTAGATAATCCCCAAAAACATCCTTGATACTCTTTAGCAGTACATAGACAACACAACACATAATCAGAAAACCATAAAAATAATATTCATAATGATAATCTATAAATAATAATGTCTGATCTCTATGATGTTTCACTACATTGAATGAAATCCTCATCTCATGAAGTTAAATCATGAACTATGAGAATATGATGCAATCTGTTTTAAATCCATGATACCGTATGTGGAAAATAGGGGATTCATTATTTAAATATCATAGTATTCCTAATGTGATGGGAATGATTTGAATCCCACCATACCAAGAATATCACTCATGTAATCCATTCACATACCTTCATTACTTCTGAAGAGCATCTGACACACTTACGTAATCCCCACTCATTCCTCAACCACTCGTTATCATCACCCATTAAACACATTATCTTAATCCCCACATCTACCATTCACTAAACTATCACAATAACTGGGAAATACATTTGTGTAAGACCTATCTATCTCTTTTACTACTTCCTCATTGAACCTATGTGAAAAATTATAGGAATAATCCACACTTATTTTCTAAAATATCCCAATAATCTTTAGGGATTCATATCTGGTGTAATCCCCAATTTGGTACCCATCAAGGGAAACTAGCATAGTACTCCTAGTGATATATTTTGTTATAGATTAATAATAATAAACTATATATATTAACTTCATAGTCCAATGATATTAAACCACTTGAAAACATCGGTAGTAATATATGTGAAATTGTAACATTACCATATGTGAAGAACATGGGATTCCCTGGGGGATGATCCCAATATTCCTAGTGTTTTGAGTATGGGATGCCTCATATGATGAGAATGAGAATATCCAACAATTTTTTGGGCCACTTAATGAATAATCCTCCATTAATCCCTTATTATCTCTCCTTTTCAATGAAAGAATCCTAATCAAATTATGTTAAATGTCATATTTTTTTCTTTCACATGAAATTAAACTATAAAATTTCACTACGTATGGTTGGATTCCATTATTCTAGTATGATACATAAGATTACATAATTAGTTTCAATCCCAACATAACTATAATTCCATATCCCCACAATAGGTGGTATCTCCAAAGCCTAATCATATTTATGGACTGTACCAATCATTCAACTAAAATATTCTGGAGTCCCCACTAGGATTTTGGGTCATCATGGGATGTCAACATATGATTGACAAAAAAATTAGAATTATAAGATGGACCATCCACATTATAATCAAAATATGTGGTCAACCTATATATGATAATCATATATATGACCATCCCCAATGTAATATAAATAGTTGACCAATCCATACATTTATGGTGTATATCAGACTATATACGCTGAAATCTAAATATGTGATCAACCAATATGCGATGAGAATATATGGTGATGTCTACATTGGAATATAAATATGTGAACCCTAATTAATACATTAAAAAACATATCTATGTGACGAGCCTATGAAACATTAGTTGGTGAGCCTAAGAAGCCCATGTTATAAGCATAAGATAACTTATATCTCTACTTTGGTAATGATCCTAACATATTTTCAAATGCTACAAGCACGGTATGACTTTTTTAAAAACCTAAGAAGCCTATATAATGGGAAATGGATCTCTCTAACCATTCCATATGTGGAGAGCCTATGTTCATCCTTCATGTGATGAGCATGATATTCCTTATGTGATATGTATAACAAGACAATATAACTAGAATATGAACTATTATTTCTTCACCTAAGTAAAAATCCTTACAATATTACCCTATGTGAAGAGAATGATATACAATAGGTGATAATATTGGTAAAATATATATGAAAATTAAATGTTTCGAAGCATGAAGATTTTCTAATGACTCATAGGATGAATTTTAGTCAGATTGTGTGGTGATCATAATATTCCTTTAGAAATGATCTTATAATTCCATACACATCGAGCAATATATTCCCAATGACCTACATAGCATGTCTTGTCTTCTTATCATGAGACACTATATTCCTTGGGGATATGATTTACTCACCCAATAAGAATAATACATTTACATATACCAGACATGACTAACACAATTTATCAGATCCAACCAAAAGTTAGTCACACTGTCAATGAAGAATATACTGTAATCCAAATGTTCCCACTAAAACATGACACAAGGTATGAAATTTACATACAAATCATATTTAAATAAGGGAGACTAGGACTTGGAAATGACCTCCAATGAGAAATCCATAAGAGGAGATGGCAACCCACTACCTTACATTGATCAAGGAGCTCAGATTATAAATGTCGATGATGAAAGCCACCAGATTTAAAATATATGAATTTGATTCCATATGATGGTGACCATTCTTAAGAAATAGTCCCACATGAATTTTTACCCCATAAAATGTGTCATAGAATAATTTTATACCCAATATAATATTAATTACAAATTATGTATTTCATTGGTCAAGGATTTCACTTTGAGTACACTATTATTTTCTAAAAACTGAACCACCCTTGTGTTTTGAGTCATTGAGGGCATTATTTCTAAAGGAATGTAGTCATATGGACATACAAGTGACACCTTGGATTTGAAAAAAAAATTAAACATGATAGTATGTTATCTCATACAATAGGGGGCTTTATTTCCCAATACACTACTCTCATATATTTAATATGATTTCATTAAACCTTACCACATAAATTAATTATTACCTTGGTCATGAGAATGATATATTATTATAACAATTAAATGTGAAAATATGTATATATTAGAGGTTACCCCTATATATTCTACTATTTTATTATACTATTGTTTAAATATGCACATGTATGAACTATTGAATTTATCACCATCGTAAGTGGTAGTTAGTTTTCGGGGGTTGGATTCACAACCATTATAGGGGATTCAAATGTATCCTTATGAAGTGAATTGTAACCCAAGTAGTTCAATGATAATTAATAGAACACTTCATACCTTTTATGTTTGTATGAGTATGTCCTATATGGTTAATTAAAAAGTTGTAAATCCGTGACCAAATGACATTCGTTTTAAAGTCATCAATCTAGGACTGTGATGTCTTTCACATTTATAGCTGTATAACTAGAACCTCCTGAATGAAATTTAATTTCCTGTCATTTAGAATATATGATTTTTATTTTAAATTCATATAACTTGAACTACTTGGTGAAATGTACCTATAAAGGGTTCGTTTGGGACTTATACAAGAGTATTCCATTTTATTTCAACCAGTTAGTTGAGATGTGTGAATCTAATTTAGGTTATTATAGTTAATATGATTCCCAGGATATATATATGGATAAATTTATGGATTCAAGGAATATAATCATATTTATTTTGTTAATTTTGTATGAGAATCCTAGGATAGGGAAGATTTCACTAATTACATAATGGTAGGGACCCTCATTTTCAAGGGAATGAATGATTGTTAACACCCTAAGAGCCTAATTGGATATAGAGAAAATCCCAAGGAATTTTTGTTAAGGGATGAAAAATCTATATTCTCTATGGATAAAATGATCAAATTGAAAAAAATATAGTTTGGATCACTTATAAATAAAATTCAAGAGACCATGAATTGGTCTTGAAAAGTGGAAAATCATAAGAAATTTTGTTTGGGTGAATGAATGACTGAAATGTCTCTTAGAAAATAATTTTATCATAACTAATGGAAATAAGAAAAATATGTTATCTGATGGGCTTTATTCTCTCTACATATTGGGAACCAGGAAAATGTAACCCTAGTATGGGACTTAGGTGATGTGTTTCCCTAGTGTGGGACTAAGGAGAAATATAAGCCTTGTATGAAACTTGAGTGATGTGATTCCCTAGTATGAGACCATGGTGAATTGGAATCATAGTATGGGATTATGGAGAAGTGGAACCCTTTGATAGGAAAATAATGAAGTTGAAGAATAGTAATGACCCAAGTGTTGGACTATTATGTAACAATGGTAATAAAAGACCATAGAGGACCATTTATTGATATACATAACATTGAGAGGGGTGAATTAGTGATTGGAATATTTTAGCCAATTATATCTTTTTCCCATTAATACTCAAAGAGCAGTTATAATCTTCATTCTCTTATTCCCTTTTCAATACCGAATTCAAGTATAATAGATAAAATAAGGATATCATAGGATGTTTTTATAAACTTTACTACTCAATAATAGGGACTAGTTCATTCTATTTATAATGATGATCAGTATATGGATTCTCTACTATAATGAGTTGTCATGTTATAGTGGTATGGCTAAAAAAATCCTTACCGACTATGGTTCCATACAGTTTTGTATAGAGAGGAATAAATTTTTCGTCTTTAGACTGGGGATGACCTAGTATAAATTGAAGATCCTCACTTGTTTTATATACTACCCTAGATGATATTACTTACCATAATTATTAAGGTATATGGTAACAAAAATAAATTATTCCACCAAATGTGACTTCTATTAGTTTTCGTAGTGTTTATTTTTTTTATTCACAAAAATATTCACTTGTTACTTATGCAGTATAAGGAAACAAAATCCTCTTCTTCTTCACAATAGAAAAATTAAAGCCACGTTATCTTTTTATTCTAAAATTAGTCACAATAATTTGAATATAAATTTGACTGAAAATTTTAGAATTATTCTTAGAAAAAATAATAATCATTGATCTCGTAAATATCTCATCGCACCACTTTTCTTACTTCTATTGTACTAAATTCATAGATATTATTGAAACACAAACCTCATTGGTGATTATTAATCCAATTAAATATCAACTCAAAATAAACATAATTAATTCTAGTCAAAATAATAATCTATTAATGGTTGGAATAACTCTTTATCTTCTCCATTCTCAATGAAATACAAATTTCTATAAACTGAATTCTATAAATTCGTCGATACAAAATATCATTAATTTTTACTATATAAGTTCCCCTTTTTTCTTATCTATTTATATTACATAAGCAATATGGAATATTAGTTTCTATAAGCATCACAATACATCATGTTTTTGAGAAATATTTTCATTCTTTATATAATTGAATTTCATTCTCACTTAATTTACATGAAATCAATATTTCATGGGATGTTATCTTCATGATATTATTTCTATGTACATCTATGAATACATTTAATATATATATATATAATCTAATTTTTATTATTTCTTGTTATGTATATTTTCTATTTATTTTTATTCCATTTTTACTTCACACAACATTTTCTCATAATGGTTTTTTGTATTTCAAATCATACATGTGTGTGAATTTTCTTCTTCATGAAAGTATGAAAAATTCTTCTTACATCATGGTATCGTATTATTTATATGAAATAGAATGAGTGTAGTTATAAATCATTCAAATATGGTAATTTTATCTAATATATTGTTCAGTAATTCCTTTATGTAATGGCTCTCTGACGTAACAGTATGTATACATGGGTTCACTGTCTTTGTTTAATATTCATGTGTGTATAGAAATTATTAATAATGGTATATGAAAGTGTTGTGTAATAATTTTTCATGAAATTAGGTAATTATTATGAATCTATCCATCATGAAACATGGAGAGTGTGTTTTATCAAAATTCTACTATCTGTAGTTCTTCTTATTCATGAAGACCATTGTGTGTTTCATCTATAAAAAACGAAGGAGTTTTTCAGGACTTCTCTATTTTCATAGCCTATGAGGACTTTGGTTTTGTGTTCCTCTTCACTTAAAAGAGAGACATAAATATTTTATGTTTTTATAAAACAACAACTCCCAAAGAAATGTGGGATATATAAAAAAATATTTGTCCATGGGTTATTCTTCATTTACCGGAAAGAATTTAATTCCATACTTCATTCAATCATTAACTCAAATACTAAGTTCTTATTTGATTTAAATTTCTTATTATTATGTATTCATTTTTTACCATGTGACGCCGCGTTTTAAGGTTATTCTTATTATTATAAGACATATCACATTCTTGTGATAATAATCTCATGCTCTACCTATTATTGTATTCATTCTTGATTGATTGGTATGCTACAACTTCAAATAACCTCATAAATTATCCTAACCATTTATGTATTGAATAAATTTAAGAAATAGATTTCATACATTTTCATATACCCTTATAGACTACCAAATCCCATTTGAATAATCATGAATGATTTTTATGGTATGATTTTATGAACTCTAGAGTCACCATCGACAATCAGATTCAAATGGTGAAAAACTATTTTAGTGGGAGGTAGATGATTTTATGATATCATGATAAAATTACTTGGTTTAAATATATTAGATAATACATGTTATAGGTGTATGTTTTTAAATGTATGAATAATTCTTGATCACTTCTCTATCCCACATTTATCTCAGGGTGGGACTATATATGAAATTTTATGATCCAATTCCTACCTCAACTTAGAGCTAACACTGGGGTATACTTCCAGACACAGCCATGCCTAGACGCCCTTGTACGGGACATGCCTCACATATATTTTACCACCCATGAACCTATCTAAAATCATTTTTTCACAAATGGTCACTATAAATATCCACTCTACACCTCTACCACCATGTAAGCCCATGCATGTGATGGATCCCATGTAGGTTGAGCCTAAACATCCATATGTGATCTGAGATGGCTGTCCTTGTGTGGCTAATATTTGAACCATTTTTACAGATAATTCATATACTTATTAAAATACTAATTATGGAAGATATTAGTATTCCCTTTTCAAACACTCAAATCCAAATACACTCCCTTATCTTTATCATTTCCTCATGAAATTTAACTTAATATTGCAATACATCCTCAAAATATTGCATCATGAAATTATAATTATATTACATTGGATTTTTATCCCCATTAATAACAATAATATTTTTTATAATCTTCTATAAAAACTTCTTAATGAAAATCATCATTTTCATAGTCTTCATAAACCTATTTTTATTTTAGAGTGCAATTTTTTTTAATAAAAGATCATCATCCAATCCTCTTATTCATTATTTAAAACAATATTTCATCGTTAACATAACAATTGGACACGAGAAATAGTTCAATATCCAATATAGTTACAAAGTAAAAGTCCTAAAAATTATTTCTTTATGATAATAAGACTCCATTTCTTTATTCTTTATCCATTTATTGAACAAACATTCACTATGTCATCAATCATGGATATCTTAGATACGTCATGAGGACATAAAATTAATTATTTTCTTAAAACTTATTCATTTTTATTACATCAAATAAATTTTTCTATTGCATTGAATACTATTTAAAATGAATACGAAACTTTGACAAAAAATAACTCTAAAAAATAATGTGGCTCTACAATATCTACCATTGTTTTTCTTGAAATACATTCAATGTTCATTAAAAGTGAATGTGTCCATATGTGAATCTCTCCCCTTAAATGTTCCAAATATTCATTTCACTTTATCTACCCATTATTGTCAAGAAACACTATGTTAATGGGAAAAGGGTGTAATTAAATATTTAAGCAATGTTTCACCCATCATTCCACTCAGTCTATGAGATCCATTCTCGATGTAGAGAACAATATGAGATGATTTTGTCAACAGTGTTTTCCATTGAGAACTGAACTTGATACCTCATGAAATTAGAAATCATGTTTGTATCATTATGGGTTGTCCACTTTTATTTTGGGATGAAGATACACAATTAATTTTTTTAAAGTTTATAAGAATAATAAACCTATAACTCCCTCAATCATTTTAACACCTCAATCAAAAATATTCAAGTGATATAAGAAGGATATGTGTGATTGGGGAACATTAATTATTCTACATCTATTATATCATTTATTAAATTAATTACATCCCCTTTGTGATAAATGAAACATTTTTTATGTTCAATGATGATAGATTAATAATTTAATACCTATTATAATGACATTGTATTTAGGAATCTTCTTGAATAATTAGATTTTGTACCAACTAAAATAATGATTCTGGAAGGAACTTCACCTTTTTTCATTTTCCCCCCACTACAGGGAAACACTCCTCAGTATCTTAATAGTGGTATATATTTCAAGAGTTAATTTAAATATATCCATATTTACTGAATAAACTAAAATGTTACATTAACCTATGACTATATAAATTTTAAACCATCCAAAACATCACCATGAATAATCATCTTATACTTATTCTTCAGGATATCAATTATAATATCAAACTAAGATGATATATTCTTTATACTTGTTTTCTAGGATATGAAGATATAGTATTATAGTTCAAAAAATAATGATCCAATATCATATTTATATTTGAATATAAAATTGAGGGATCATTAATGGTTGAAGACTTATTCATAATTGCTTTCAATAATTGATAGTACTCACTAATTCAGAAGTTATCCCTCACGGAACAATCTTCACCTTTAATTCCATGAATTTAAAAAACAAATATAGTGAATAAATATTTATAAATAAATTTGGATCTTCCTTTTTTCATAAATTTTAACATAAATTTGATATAAAATTCTCAACCATGTTTCTTCATTTCCACCAGTCTTCATGTTTTCATATATAAACATATATTATGATTCATGTTAGGGTATAATTAATCTATTCAAATCTAATTATAATTTGTATTTAGAGTTTTTCTTCATTAAATACTTCATGGATGATACATTATTAATCCTCATATGAAATTACATTTTTCATGGTGGAATAGAAGAATAACCTTTTTCAATATGTCTAACTTTGTTACAACTCTCACATAGACCCTATTTAAAAAATTATTTTTCGTTGGTCAACAACACCACATATACATTGTTTATGGACACTTTTTTCTTAATTTTTCATTATCCTTGTTTTTTTCTTGTTCTATTTTCCTTATTTTCACCAAAAATTCAATCCATATAACAAAAATTTCATTAGGTACGTTGGAAGTGAGTTTAAATCTTCCACATTGATTTTAATGACTTCCATCCATGTTAGTGGTTCATTTAGATGTTTAACCATTATTAATGTTCTTGTATTTTTATTATAAGGACTTCAAAATAAATATATTTGATGTAGTATTTGGATAATTATAATTTATATCATTTTTTATAATTCTATCCTATGGTTTCATCTTATTTCTTATCTATATTATGTGGACTTCCTTTTCCATCTACATTGGATACATGTTGAGTTTATCATGCAGCACTCATATGACCACTACCACTGTGTACATCAAATATATTTTCAGGAATTCAAATTATGTTTGAAGGATACATATTTTCTTAAACTTTGTATGTTTCTTCTTCTTCTCATAATTATGCCTCATTAACATAGAAATTATTTGTTTTTTTAATTTATATGATTTCACCAATAATCATGTACACAATGCTCGACTATGTTACAACACCAACATGGTCCCACAAACATTGATCTTCTAATTTCTTCATTTTGATATTTTTATAAAATTATTCATAAATTGATGGTATATTCATTGGTAAGAATTTTATACATTATTTTTCCCATCCACTATAGTCATTATGGTAGAATTTTTATCACCTTTATTCAAGTATACTTGTGGAGGATTCATATTTCCTACATACACTCATTGTGGAAACAAATATAGAGACATTAGTAAATTTTAGAATGTATGGAACCAATTTATTCATAGATACATAACATATATAATTAAATAAAATCATGATATTATAGTTACATTTTGGATGCATTTTAACATTAGAATAACCTAGTGACCATTGATCAGTAGCGATAACTGTCTCCTTATTTTATGAAGTCTCAATATGTGTGTACTCAAGATTGAATAAATAAAAATTCCATTCTAGAAAATTCATACTGTACCCAATTTTTAGATCATTAATCATAATATTATTATCTTCACTATACATCTTCATAATTTCATTTTCCACTTCACACCCATTAATATTTTTTTGTAAAAAAAGATTCATGTTCTTTTATCATATTGAATTTTTTGTCCAATGGTAAATCCTTGACATCAATATTGTTTTAAAATATATCTTAAAATGAATGTGTTTCTATTCCAAAGACTGTTTCTAACCAACTACATTGAGCTATTTTTGGGATCTTATTTCATGATTCCTCTTTGTTTATTCAAAATATATTCCTTGTCAAAAGAGATTAAATCATTCTATAATTATTATTTTTAATGGCTTCTCCAAATAATTAACATCTTCTTCTATCCAGGTTTTAATTTCTTACATAAATTAAAATAATACACAATCAAGAGATATTTTTTCTATGAGAAATAAATGCAATCTATCTCTTAACCTATCAACTTATATTTCTTTATAAGTAGTATATTTTTCATTATCAACACTTAGGGAAGGATCAAATTCTAGAGGATAGTTTTTATAAAAGTTAACACATACCAATGGATCACTTGAATGTCGTAATCCCACTAAGGTAGAAAGATATGACTTTCATTAGTGGTAATATAAATCACCTTATATTTACATTCAAATCCCGTTTTTTTTATATTTTTGTAAAGTTATGGATATACAAATACAACCTTTTCTTTAGTTATGATGGAATTATTGTTTAAACAAAATTATCTTTCTTTCATCTATTCATTATTGACTTAGGAGAAATAAAATTCTACTCAGAGATAACTAATTCTTTACTAAAACTATACTTCATTTCTATTATAATAAATAAACTAAATTATTTAAAATAATATAGATATAATATTGAAAATGTATTAGAGGTTTACATATTCTTTTATACCAATTGAGGAGACAACATTCAGATATACTGAACACTAATAGGGGGTTTAATCATTGTTGGGAAATTTTTAAACAATTATAAAATTTATCCCTTTTTCCTATTTGATATGTTAGGATCTTGATTTTTCTATTTTATTTTATTAATAATATGAATGTATGTATATATAGTAATGTATAGAACATGATGTTTTTACAGGGTTCACTACATAATAATTGTAACTAGTCTTTATCATGTATGGTGATGAATAGTTCAAATATTTTTTACTATATTGAGTTATAATTTTATATTTGGGTGGTTAAAAAATAGTCTTTATCCATTGTGGGTTCTAAAAATTAGGAGGGGGATGAAACAATTATTCTTCCCTGGACTAGCGATTACCTGGACAAACATGTAGCTCTATGGTTATTCATTATACTGACTCTAAAGATAATATTAACTTTCTTTGTTATTGTAATTTTTAAAATTAATAATGTATTACACTAGATGAGACTTATTATATATACCACAACAATTCTTTTTTCTATCCACTATCTTCATCAATTTTAACTTACAAAGAATCAGGAAAGAATCTCTTCATCTTCTTCACATCAGAATGCTGAAAGACGATCATTCTTCTTATTCTGACATCAGACCAAATAATAAGAATATTAAATGGACTGGATATTTTATAATTATTATTTTAACAAAATTATAATCACAACTCTATTATGTATCTATTCTATAATCTATTCTTCCATATATTATACTAATTTGATGTACACTCTAAAATAAAAAACCTCATATTTTATTACTAAATCAATGAATGGTCTACTCAACATCTTCCAAATAAATTCTTTCTAGAATAGAAATCAGTTAATGTTGTGGAAAAATAATTAAATTATTTAGTCTTAATGACATTGATATTGTTGTAAACCGAATTCTCTAACTTCAGCGATATTAAATATAAATTTTTTTTATTGTATTGGTTACCCATTTTTATTCTCTCCATATTTTAGATAAGAAATACAGAATATTATTTTGAATTATCTTATATGTTTATCATGTTTTTAAGGATTTTTCTATTCCTTCTTATAATGAAATATAAATCTCAATTAATTAATAAGAAATAAAAATTGAATTGGTATTCACTTTATATAATTGTGCATGGTTCTCCCATGAAAACCTTTACACATTTATCAAATATATTTTTTATTATTTCATGTTCCATATTTCATAGGCTTATCTTTTTTATATTTTATCATAATTATACCTTCCAGAAAATAGCCTTGCATATTTCAAATCTTGAATATGAGTGGATGTGTTTCTTTATCTATGAGTGCACTATTTTTCCAGCCACGTGCTCTCTTCTTATCACTACACAGCAAAATGAGTGTGGTTATTTACCATGAAAATAAGAGAATAATACCCCTATATTTTTATGATAATACTTTTTTATAAATACCCTTTGCATAATAGTATGTCTAAATAAGTTCACTATCTTACTTTAATATCCTTGCGTGCAATAGAGTGATTTAAAAAGGTATGTGTGTGTACAATGTATAATGTTTATATGAAATCCCTATATTCCCATTGGAACCATACTTCAAGAAACATGTTGACCATGTGTCCAAAAAAATATGCTATACTTGGTTATTCTTCTTCTTATTTATGTAAACTAGTTTACAATTCCTCTTTATGAATCCTAGGAGGTTTATGGAACTCCCCTCTTTGTGTATCATAGCAGGCTTGGGGTTTTGTATTCCTCTTAATATAAAATAAATACATATAACTACTATAATTTTATAAAAAAATATCTCTCAAAATAATACACAAGGGGAAACATCATATTTTCCTCAGTTCCTTCTACCTATTTATGAATCAATGCATCTCCTTCCTTCATTCAATCACTGGCTCAAATCAATGAAATCATGCCTTATATATTAGTTATTTTGAATGATCAAAGACCTCAGATAGAGTTTAATTGATTTTATTTATACTTTTTACACTACATGGTGATGATTTTTTTGGAATATATTCTCATGAGAAAACACATCACATTCATGCAATAAAAATCACATGCTCCTCCTATGATCTAATTCATGCTAGAGGGATCAAAAAACCGTAACATCATATCACCATATTAGTTACCATAAACATTGAATAATCGCATTACTAGAATATATAGATTGAATTAATTTCCTTAGATCGATCCATACTACCTCACCCATTTGGAATCATGGTCAAAGGTGGTTATAGTATAGTTTGTTAAACACTGTAGATGTCAACCATTGGATATGAATGTAGAAGAAACCCTTTTGGTAGGAGGTAGAAGTTGATATTCTATAAAAATCTAAGGGATTGATCAAATAGATTTGATGGTCCATAATATATGTGTTTGTTTTTTAAAAACATAATAGAGAACAAACACATATCCAACCCACATCGATCTAAATTGTAATTTGTTTATTCTATTTTAATGATATAGTTCCCACTGTAGCTTTGTTCTGACACCATGGTCAACACAAAAACACTCCTATGAACTCACAACCTTTATATGTTTCACCTATATAGTACCACCCAAGCACCTCCATTGGTGATATTCATCCCATGTGGGGTCTATGAAAATATAATCTGCTCCTCTACTGCCATGGATTCCCAAGAAAGTGCTGTCTAAAATATTATTGAGTCCAAAATCCCATATGTGCTCTGATTTGTACATCCTTGGGTGGCTAATGGTTGTATTTTTTTTAATTACTCTTTCATATATTTTTTAATATAATAAGTTTGGAATATTTTACTAGTCACATTTCATGAATGGAAATACAAAGGTACTCCCTTATATTTATCCACTCCTCTTGTAATTATAATTTATATTTCATAGATACCTTCAAATATATCCTTATGTAATAAAATTCATGTTGCATGAGATTCATCTTCTCAATTATGAAAAATAATATTTTCTTAACTTATATAAACTCTTCATTATCTATATCATTAATTTCAGAGTCTTTATAACCATCCTTTTCTTTTTAATTATCAACTCCAATGATTTTTTTTCATCCAATAATTTTATAAATTATTGTATACAATCTATCACCATTATTTAATATCTTTGACATAAAGAAAATTTAGACATTACCTAGAGTTATAAACTAATATTCAAAAATATAACTTCCATAAGATAATAAGACTTTATTTCTTTCATCTTTATAATTTTAACTAGGAAATATTCACTATGTCATCAAGATTAGATATCACAGATACTTTATTAGAACATCTAGTAGATTCATTACCTAAAATGTCATAAACATATAAGAATAAATGAAATATTTTTATTTTAATGACCATTATTGAAACCCAATTTTTTTTTAAAAAAATACAACTATTTCTCAAATTTGCCTTTATATAACCCTAGTTTGGGAGTCGGGATAGTGGATCTATAGTATGTGAATATTATGAAGAAGGGATCTAGTTTTACAATAGGGTGAAGGGTCACATTATAATAGTAAAAAAATTTGGAAACCTAGAATGGGATGATAGTGAATTAGTTCCCAAGTAAGGGCTATAGAAAAGTGGTTCTATGATAAGGTACTATAGTGAAGTGGTTCCCTTATAGGAACGGAATGGGAATGTAGTGCTCTAGTATGGGTACACATGATAGCTTATGTGATGGATTCTTAGGTATGAATCATTATGATAACTTGTGTGAGTAGAGACTAGGAATGGATCTAATAAATGGTTTGTGTGAGTGGAACCTTGGTATGGATCTATAAGATGTATTGGGTGAGTGGTACATAGGGATATCTTTTTTGGATTACTTTGGTGAGTGGTGCATAGATACAAATATCTAGGATTTGGTCTCTCACCATAGTCAAGAATAGCATTTGGTAAATGATATGTCATGAAGTTATAGAGATTTAAATATTCAGATGAATCAATCACCCTAAAATATCATTGTTTTATTTAGGTTTTTACTTTGGGAGTCACTTGATGGAGAAGTTGGAGACTTGGGAATGAGTGCAAGTTTTTTAGATCATTGGATCTCTCTTATTTCATTCAATATTTATACTACTACTTATAAAATGGTGGTATGAGTTTTATTTACATTAAGATTTAATGTATTACACTAAGTAATATAGAAAACTACATATTAATCCCCAGTAAGAAATGTGCCTTATGTAAGGGGTTGGGGCATAGAATTTGTGAATGCTAGAGAATCATGAAAAGATTCAGATGATCTAGATTCCTATAATAGAAGTCAGAGGATGTATTTTCATTATATAAGGAGACTATAGTGCATAAATATATGGGTGAAATGTGGATATTCAATACCCACCAAGTAAGGATACCAAAATTAAGATACATATGAATTGAAGAATAATGGAGTAAGTATTTGGATGTTAAATAAGACCCTTACTCTAACAATTGCTATCATCCAACTAAACTATCCAATCCTCTAAAAATGTGAATTTCAACGCCTCTAATAATAGAACTTCCTTACCATACACTAATTATGGGTAGTCATTTTAGATAGTGTGAACTTCCATCTGCTCTACATTAAGATTATGATTAAGCACAATATGTATCTGCCAGTACTCATAGTGTACTAATATCTCTTTTCTATGGATTTAAACTAGTGTATCATCATTCAACTTATCAACAAAATGAGGATTAAGAACTTACATGGTCTCATAATATTCCATCCTCAATATTCAATATGTTAATTCATGGTGCAATACTTCATTTGATTGGTTGATCCCACAATGATTTAAGAATATATTGGTGATCTAACAATGAAAAGACACAAAGGACTCCATCGGACTATGACATGATATGTATACAATCTTAGCCCTACCCATCAACTTATTCCTCATACTTCCAGTTTATTGTAAAATTTTCATACTCTTTTGAATTTATATGTTAGATTCCACACCAAAATTTACCTCTCTTGTATGAAAACAAAACAAATAATGCTTTTAACATAGTTAACTAGAATTTCTAGACCAATTCTGACAATTCTACTGAACTTTACACCATCCATAAAACAAAAAATGATCAAAACCCATTCTGACATGACCCGAAAAACATGGAACCCACATAAAATAGTAATAATCTAAGTTTCATACCCTAAGGCTTCCTCCAATTGGTTATGGGATGGTGGTCACCATGAAGAATGAATGAACATATATGAGAGGGCTTGAAATATAAAACTATAATACTGAAATGAAATTAAAATATACTATATATATATATTAAATACCATCAATATGAAATATATTAGGGGGATATTATGAAAATGAAAGTGTAGTAAAATAGATATTAGATGAAATTCTAATACATATTATATCAAGGGAATTATATACATAATGATAAATCACTACTAGATATAATGAACACCAGGTAAGGGTTCACATATCTACAATGTAAGGGCTCTTGAATTGAACTCCATTTTTTATAATATTGTTTATATACCTCTATACGATAAAAACATCAAGATATACAATCTATGCTAGATCCATGAATTTTAGTGACTCTCATAGTAGTGAAATTTCTACATAGACACAACACATGTGGGTACATCTCTTACGAAAGGGTAAGTTTAAATAAATGTAGTTGGAATCCCAAAAAACACAAAGCAAAGGTGAATCAACATGTCAAATCAAACCAAAATGATTGAAATATGTAGAATACCAAAGGTTACTTTATATGATTAAAAATAAACAGCATCTTGAATAATGGGGAAACCTTAAACATCATAGTTTAAATCAATAAACAATCATATCTCTAATGTAGCCATAAATGCACAACTATTTAGAGAACAACCACCCACACTAATAGCCGAACTATAAATCATACATGAAATAATGATGATATTGGGAATTGTTTCTTCCATTATATTCCTTCATTATAGACTATCTGTAAAAATAACCAAAAAATAAATAAAACTATAAAAAAATATATGTTCACACTATATTAAAACATATATGTTTCATATATACTAGTAGCAGAGGAATATGTTTCATAAAGGAGTAGAATGATGATTAAGAAAGTACATGAAATCTATGTAGGGCCACAACCCAACACATGTGGGAGTACATAGAAATTGGATAAATGATTTCACATCAACAGACATGGGAGTAATAACTCCATATTTTATATGAATGATTGTTCAATTTCATGAGAATCTCTCTAAGGAAGTACCTCAACAACTTATACATAGAAACATACATTGATACATAAGGGAGTACTTTAATTCCAGGTCTATGTTAATTTTATATCCCAAAACTTATTTTATCCAATATGGATCTAAAATCGCATTACATCCCAAAATTAAATGTAATCATCTTATAATGACAATGATGATATATTGTTTAACTCTAAATTGAAAATATTCTCAATGGACTACTCACACATCTAAAACTGACGCCTGAGTTCTAAAATATAAAAATATTAAATACTTACTAACAAAATTATGTTTTATTAGGATGCATGATTTGTATAACTCTGGGAAAAGATAGGTAATGTACATTAGTGGATTCCTATTTCTGGTATAATATTAAACACATTTGTTGAAGACACCATTTTTGTAAAAATACTCTGTCTAGAAGGGGTGTATTTTGGGCACACACCCAATTACCTATCCAGCTGTACATTTTGGCTCCATAAGATACATAGTGCATAGGTTCTATATGGACATTTTCCTATACTAGACCACCTTTCTAGAAATACATGGAATGTATGATGTGGCACAGGACATGTGTGCATCATGTGTCCACCTAGTACCCACATTGTCTACAAAAAGTACCCATTCATGTGATATATAATGTATAACCTAATTTAAAATAATATGTAATATTTATAAAACCCATAAACCCCAATATAATATAGATTATGATATATATTCAGATATTTCCAGCGATACCTGTCATGTGGTGTAAGTGATAATGCATAAATCATTATGGGTGACTTACTGATTCGGTGACCAGAGTCAATATTTTTTGTTGTCAAAAAAACCAAAAACCCTGGAGATATCAATTTCACATGACAAATACCACTCCTCCCACAACCTATAACCATGAATCAACTTCCAACCAATCCCAAAACTCACCCCACCTTGTGTAAACCCAAAATGTCCTCTATTAATAATTTTAGTACCCAAAAAAAGAGAATAATTGTTTGAGGACAAGGACAAGGAAATTTATGTATAGTGGCCAATTGAATATCTGACCACAAAAAAATATTAATATTTATATCTAAGGATGAATTATGTAGAAATTTTAGGGAATAATTCTATTCTTCATAAATTTATAAATGGTTGTGAAACTTTCTTCATAATAAATGTCCCATTTATCCACAAAATATTAATCAAAGAAAAATAATTAACCATAAACATGAACAAACCATGTTGGATAAAAAATCAAAGGGGTATTATTGAAATGGGAGTTTAGAAAAAACAAGAGGATTCATCCCTATGTAAATACTCTATAAAAATTAAATATAATATTCTCATATTTTCCTGACTATATAAATATAATTTAATTATAAAATTAGTTCTTATTATGATAAGAAGATATTCCAATCTAACATTTAATGAAGTATTAATTTTACTTTAATATTAAAATAATTAATATTATAAGAAACATTCCATAATTCAATGATAGGGAAAAAAATAATATTAGTATGACCTAATATATAGTACTCATGATATAATATATTTTATTATAAAACATTTTCCTTTAAAAACACAGATTATTATCTCCATAAAAACACAATCATATTCCTCATTTGGAGAATGAATTTAATGAAACAAAATTAAATATTGAAAATAAATTTATCACAACAAACCCATTTTTTAATAAAATATATTAAATATTATTTTATATTATAATAATCTTTCAAAAAACATTTATTTAATTCACACAATAGAAATTAATCCATTTTCACGTATAATACCACTTCTAAATAAATAATTCTTTATAAATTTATTAAAAACATTTTCTTCATACAACCGAATAGATTTTCAAGGAAAACATATTGAATTTTTTATTAGAATATGTGGTGAAGAGTATCAAATTAGACAAAACATGATGTGTGGAGAATAGAAAAAGATCCCACCCTAATGTTGAATAATCATCACAATCATCAATCACCATTAACATGTCATATGATTATTGTTTGGTAATAAAATAATGACCCACCATTCTATAAACAATTAAAATGGTCCTATAAGGATTCATAAAATAGGGAGCTTAGAGTAAAGATATTTTTACTTCCCTAATTGGAAAAGAAGATTTCAATAGAAAGAATTATTTCCACCACAACTAATTTCCATGATTTCTCCCATTAATTTACTTTAATATATCCCCTTATGATTTCATTTTCATCCCATTACTGTTATCCATTGTTATACCCAATAATACACCTCATTGTCACTATGTGATAAATCTAATTACATATTACTATAATAACGAGTATTTTTCAATAATTGTTGTGTTGAATTTATTGGTGTTTCCAGTAATGACAAAAAAATATTGGGTCTGTAGTATAACACTGAAGCTTATAGTTAATAGCAATCATAGTTTCACAAAACATTTATAATAGAACTGTAGTATGAAAATTTATATATGATATTCCAATTAATATATATTAATTTTTTTCTTATGAATAAATAATTTTTACCTAATTAAAATTTATTATTTCCCAGAATTCATGAATCTTAAAATTAACAAAATATATCTTAAGGATAAATTCGATGATTTGAGACTAACATGAAACTAAATAAATGTTTTCAGGTTTATTTACTATAGTGAAATTAAAATTTTCCCCATTATGGACCATGTAATTAAAAAAATATAATGTCGTAATTCTCACTTGAGAAAAATATATGTTGTTATAGGTTAGGGTAATAGGAAAGAATAATGTGAGGAATTAAGAAGATTATAGAAATAACTGATATTGAAAATGAATATTAACTTTCAGGAACAACTTATAATTGATGTTGAAGTGACACATAACGAGGGAGGAGAGTGGTTTCAGTTGGAGACACCTATAAAGAACTCTCCTTTAAATACTTTATGTTAAATGAAAAGAAATGTATAAAAATGAAAACAATTACAAATACATCCCATTTACAAATAAATGTTGAGTTACATGAAATATTTTTGAAAACCAAATTATAACCATGAAATTTAAAATCTAATGATATTAAACCCCAAGTACGATTAAGATGTGTTATTACTCAAAATTGTGCACCGACTTTTAATTCATGACAGATATCTAAACATTTAATTTTCTAACTCCAAACTTATTCATAAACCAAGAAATATATATAGTAATAAATAAGATACAAATCCATTACTCTTTAGGAATCAAAACTTTTTATCTACTTATTATGTTTCTCAAAGTTTTAGATCATCACTAAACACTAATTTAATTGTTGTTTTGTTATTGGATTCATTTTCATCCCTGTTTCATCTTTATTACTATCATCATCATCATCAGAAGAAGTTTACTTTAATTCATTCAACTTATAAATAATAAAATTCTATTCATTATCATTTAAATCCATTATATCTTATCATAATTTGTAATTAAAATATCATTTAACTATATTTGGTGATATATTTCTTCTCATAAACATTGATTAATTTTTACCTTTTCTATTATGAGAGAAACTTCAACTATTTTTATTGTATTATTTTTATCATATAAAATATTCTATAATATTAATCATCAAGATAACATTCATTATATTTATACATATGAAAATTAGTTGAAAGTTATCAACTACTCAATAGTTGAAACATTTAAGTAAGAACTTACTTGGATATTGTCTAATTCATTTTCCAATGTTCCTTAAGATTAGTGAAATGAGTTTTTTAATGTTTATGTTAATTTTTTCATCAAAATATAAATTATATTCTCACATTATTGTATCTTCTCACATTATTCAATTATTTAAATCAATTTTTTATTTCAGGTTATTTTTCATCTTTAGTAAAAATGTAATATGATAGCCTAATTACACAAAGAGTATATTACAAATTCACCAAAAAACCATATTAACACCTCATACATTTCATGTGATGGTGTGAATATTGAGGGTTGGGTAACAATAATTTATATTGTTGTTTTCCCCCTTTGAATAGTTATATAAGCTCAGAGATTTCAATTCCTAAATCGGGGTGAAAAAAGGATCCCTGGAACATTGTGATATGAATTGAATCAACAAATGAAATTAGAATAATGTATTTACAAATAATACATGATATGTTATGAATAAAAAATTATTCATCATTATAATTAAATAATAATATCCATATTATTCCTGTATATATTGAAATATTACAAAAATTGGTTATGTACATAACATGCCAACCAAAAAATGATTAAGAACCCAAATATTAGAAACTAAAAGTGATGAAATCCTAGAGTAACTGTTATAGATAGTGATAATGCGACTAATATATTCCCCATATTAATTCTATTAATATTTCTATCATGGTGCCACACTCATAGTATAACTATGTTATATGTTTAGATGTCCCTACCTACATAATCAATATAAAAAATAATCTACACACATGACATGAGGTTCCTAGTTAGGGTGTGAGTATGATATAACTCAAAGGTGGTCACCACCTACCCCTAAACACCAATCAAAAACACAACTGTAATATAAAAATTGAAAAAATATATATGAATCAATATATAATGTATAAACATTCCTAACAGACATTAAATCATGAAATTTATAACTGAAATAATTAAATTCATATATATGGTATTTTTTTCAAATGAAACCCACTTCAGCATTAACATGGATCAGGGATAAACTATTACTAATGTTAGGGAAAACCACCCATATCATTTGGCGTAATGAGAATCAAATATATTATATTTGGGGTAGTCATTACATACACCCCATTTTTATATGAGAAAGGGGTATAATAAAGTTAGGGAACTATGATCCCATCTTGTTCCAAAAATATATTAATTGGAAATAGGTATACCGAAACAACTTTCTTATACCTACATAACATACACCATTCAATAAACATATTCCATCTTTAGATACCAAAGTTTTATAAAATCTAAAAATTTGAAAAGTTTTCTAACAAAACTTTATTAAAGAACCAATCCATACCTCTAAATAATCTTGTTAGAAATTAAAATAATATGTATACTTGTTTTTTAAATATTCTATTAAACAAAATAAAAAGACAATATTTATTATTTACCAAACAATTCATAGAAAGGAAATTAAAAAACAAACAAAATCAAACATGTAAATACAACCAAACTAACCATGGTTATAACAATTTTATTCAAATTAGTATTTCAGAAATAATTATTTGATTGAAACGTATTGGTTTAAATTTAATTCATTTGGCCATATTTTTTTGATAAACCTTCCTTAAGGGACTATAATAATATTAAGGGGTTTTACTACCATATTAAATATAGATCATCCCTTTGGAGTCCAAGGAGAGAGATTAATCCACCACCTAAAAAATATAGTCAACTTAAAACTAGAATTGAACTTTGTATTGACCCATTCTTAACATAGAATATGAAATCAGAATAAGAATCCAAAAAATAAAATGATATCTACTAAGAGGATAAGACACAATAACCAAGAATAAAGGGGATTGAATAAACAGAGTAAAATAACATTCCATAAGATAAGAATATGGTTGATTTGAAACTTTTCCATACACATAATGAGGAAATAGTAGATTTAGGGGATATCCAAGGGATTAGCTCAATGAAAGAGGTTTCATAATAATACATTGTTGAGCTAATAAACAGATTTAAGGGTATTATTTGGATTGAATAAGAAGGAAATAGAGAGCTTCTTAGAGGCCATACTGGTGAGGAATAGAGTAAACAAAAATAAACTTTATTAAGAAAATTTTTATTTAAAAGGAAATAGGTACCTAATGGATAAAAAATCACTATCATGCAATTGAGGTCCCATCAGTTTCCTAGTTGTTCATAGAACCAAGGTTCACTTTCTATTTTCTCCCCCTCTTCTTAGAAATTCCAATATATTTCCCCAAATCACTATAAAATACATAGTATACCTGAAAATAAATTTAAATATTAAAATGAAATGGAAATACATATCCATTATGATCAGATTCTTTACAACCTCCCCACCATTGGAATTTTCCACCGTGGAAATGTACAATTAGATTCTGATGGAGATGAGGTCATTTATGGGATCATTATTTCTGTTTCTCACTCCCATGTCCTATCGTCGATCATTACTTTATTCTAGTAGATCTAGACCAATGGAATTTTAATTCAATATAATACCTTCTATATTTGGTTCATAACAACTATAGGAATGTTTGTGTTGGATGTTGTAACCAAGGATGCTCATTTATGGAAACAAAGTCTGGTATGGTTTTTTTAATCATGACTGGGATAATTAGTGAGTTTTCAAGGGATATTATTGTATAACACAAGAAGACTATAGTGCTAATGGTGGCATCATTTCCAAGCACTTGAAAAAAAATGGTCTTATAATTGGAGTATGGAGAATAATTTTTTTGGCAGAGGAAGTTGTGAACATGGTGAAATGTGAATCAGAATGTTGAATGTAAGATAAGATTCAGGATCGTCACATTAAAATACTAAAATGGGAAGAACTGTGTAGAATAAATCATGAAAAATACAAAAGCGTTAAAGAATCTTATGCTCCAAATGCAATGTCATATTTTTGTTTTGGGCAAGTAGTTTTTTGAGATCATCATATCAAAATACAGAAAAATAATCAACAACATAGAAAATAATATTTGTGAAAAAAGGATATTATGCACAAAATTTGACATTGTAATCAAACTTATGCACACTAAAATGGCATGCAAGGAACATACACACAAGTTTATCCACATCTATTAATATGTGGCTACCCCTGTTTAGAAGGTGGAAATTTTTGGATGAATATTTGGTAGTTGTGATATGCTATAGAGTTGTGCGTAAAAGACTGACACACAATAAATCATACACAAAAAATTATCCTTCTGTTGAGATCAAGTTATGAGTTGTGTGTTATAAAGTTTTGAATATCCATTTTGTTTGTTGAGTGCAATTAAGTGTTTTGATTCTGGTTTTGGGTGAAATAATAGTTTTATATAAGTAATAGAAAATTACTTAAATACCGATATAAAGAAGTGACCTTTATTCCATTAAACTGAGTGAGACTTCCCCCAATGTAGTGACTGTGGGGGTGTTGATGGAAGTATTTCGAGGGAAGCACTATTATATCCCTAAAATCTTGTAGAGGAAGAGTTATTAGAGTAAAGTGACTATGTCTAAATATATATATTCAAAAACTAATAAAGATTGGTTGATTATAATATTTCCAACACCCTATCAGCATATTCCCCTTTTACTGTCCCTTAGTAGTGAACTGTGTAAAATTATTGTGTTGTCTCTTTTCATGTGGTTGTCTTATTCTTTCCATTTCTATCTGATATATTTAACAATTTATTAATAATATATGAATATGATTCGTATATTTAAATGAAATTTTGACACCCTAATCCATCCCTCACCTCTAACGGTGTTCTGGGGTCATACATTATATACATTTACTTTAGTCAAAATGTTATCATGCCAAATACCATGTGAAAAGGTAAATAAAAAACTCCCTTAGTTGGGACATGTGAAAAGTATTGCATATGGAACTTAATTTTAGAGATATAGGTAGATAATATGATATTTATGAAACATTTTAAAATATATTTAATTGATTTATATGACTCAGTATTTTAGTTTCCACTAATTTTATATTCAATAATGACCCTACCTCAATGATTATAACAAAATAGATAAAGACACCATATGTAAATTTCATGTTTTGACTTCAGGGATCAAAGTATGATTTATATAATATTTGGTCTATCATGGGACATTTGTGAATTATTTTTACATATTTGGTTGTCTCCAAGATAATAAAAAAACCAATCAATATTGATTTACAAATAAATTCTCAACAAATGGGAGAACAAGAAGATCTTTTATATAAATCCTCAAATTGTTTCTTTTGAATAGAAGATTAGTAGTTGTTATTATGGGATAATTAAACTAAGGATATATGAACCACTGATAAGTGACCAAAAATATAATACATACATATTTTATATACTTTTGGATGCATAAAGTCCACTTGAATTATACATCTTTTAATAGGTTGAAATTAGTGCTAAATTATACCTGTGAATGAAAATCTCGCTAATTTCTTTTCTAAAACTAATATGTTAACCTTCAGTCTATGTCGAACAAATATTGGTGGATATATTTATATATATTTTTTCATAGATTTTTCTAATTAAATCAATTGAAAAATCCTCCTCAATAGAAAAAACGTTTGAAGTCTTACTTAGATGGTCTATAATTACCCAAATTATATCCTTACCATTAGACTATAAAATAAAATTCATCACAAAATCATCATTAGTGTTTCACAATTCGATACTTGTAGAGGGAGTGACTAATGATTATTATCGTATTATTTTTTTATTCACATACAAGGAGGTAAGGTATATTAAATCAAATCCATCAATGTATTCATTAATGTCACACCACCAAAATTAATGATCAATGTCATGGTTCATTTTCGTGATCACAGGGTTTATTTATCAAATAGATGAGTGGTACAAATTCATGAAATCATATATCATAAAAATATATATTATGAGTCTTCTATGAATATAATGAAAGGAACATGTATCCTAGAACTATGTATCATATACATCTCTATCATCGAGTCTTTCTCAAATTATGTTAAATCTAGAGTACAATTTTTTTTCTTACATTCACATGCTCTTCAATAGATGGTGTGATAAAAATATGGTATAATCATGCATCAGTTTGATCCTTGATTAATGACAAGTTAATATTATTTTAAAATGGAATAAATCTACATTCTTATTTCACCCTTACCGCATTCTAATGATGGATCCTCTTACTAAGGGAATTAAAAAAATAAATTCCCCATATACGGAACACAGTAAATATAAAAATAAAATGAATAAAAAATTTCTAACCAATGAGTCTACTTTAGGTAAATATTCATTTAAGTGAAGATGCATTTTAGGATCTTCTGATCTTTCAATCCCACAAAGCACTTATTGAACATTTAGTGTCTCTTCTATTTTAGTGTATAAACCATAATATAAAATTCTAGATCATGGGTATGGTAGTTATTTTCAAGAGTATAATTTTATATAAAACTACACGCTAATAACCGATGATCATGTATATGAACTAAACCAAAATACCCCAAGATTCATTATAATATACCTCAAATCTCTCACTTTCATAAGGAAGGATGAAAAAAATGAGAGTTTAACTTCAACTTCCTCTCCTAAAAGGCCGATTCGCACTGGGCTAACCATATAATGATATATTTCATATTTTTCAAAGTAATCATTAAAAAGTTATCTAGGAAAATCTTGGGTGAAGAAGATAAAATAACCCATTTGTCCAAGAAAAATATATTATTCAATACAATAGATGGTACCTTTAATAGAATTGTAGATTCCTCCTTATCGAGGTCCACCTAGATGGCTAGTTTAGAGATTATAGGTTTGAGGAACGTAAATTCAGAAAACCAGAAATAAGATATACAAATTTTAACATATATATATTACTCCTAATTGATCTCTAATGTAATTCAATGATATTTATTGTGTTTTACTAAATAATTATAAAATACATTGATATTATCCTTAAAATGACTAAAAAAGAGCCAACAAATGTATGAAATATATGATTCACAATAGCCATAAATTTGGAATGAAGTTTAGTCATCAAAAAATGAATGAAATAATAATTAAAATGTGTATATCATCTATGGAAACTAGTTTTAGTAATACCCTATTATATTATATGAAGCTGATGACTGACTGATTCATGTTAAATTTTCTTGAACCATCTCCCCCCTTTAACTAACCAATGAGATCATCAATTCTTAGAAAAGGAAAATCCTTCATAACTATATCCTTGTTTAATTTGAAATATATTATATAAAAGTGTATAATCTAATCATAGTTTTTAGAAAAAATGATTTTTGTGCTCCAAGGGGTTGTTCTTGGCATTATAAACCCTGTATAATCACGTTATTCTGACTATATGTTCATCTCTGACAATTTAGCTGGAAATATTCAAAATTGATGGATGGAAATTGGCTTTGTTCTAGGTTGGTGGTTAAGGTAAAATCTAATATTAAATATAGTTGAAATAAATAGAAGTCGTGAGGGAATAAATCTTTTCTAACAGCCTAATATTTTATGGAATATATTTTTTTCTATTAAATTTACGTTCTTTGATTTCTATTTTTTTAACACAACACTATGTTCAAACTAACCATGAAACTATATTAAAATATTATTTAATAGATATCACATAACTATTAGGTTTTATTACTTGAATAGGAAGAACCAAAATATCAAAATTTATGGTTTATAAATGTATAAAATAAAACAATTGGTTATCAATTAATTATAAATTAAAATAGATATCAATTTGAAATAAAGTAAATATTATTAAAAAAAATTATTTATTACATGAAATGTTGTTTCATTTTAATAAATAAAATTGATCAATATTTTTTAATTATTTTAATTTGAATTTATATATTTTATATTCAATGAAATTTTATAACATTCATCTATGATTTTCTTAGAGATTAGATAAGAATATTAATCTATGTTTATTCATATAAACCATATTCTTCTAAAAAGTGTTTCAATATTGTTATATGATTTTATTATAAAATTAATTTCTTATAATTTTAGATATAGAATTTGATAAAATGAATTCCATATTTTTAATCAACATTTTTCAATTTTTTAAATAGATATATTTAATTTTTAGACAATGAGAATAGTAGCTTTAGTAAAACTCATCACAATGTTAAATGGCAAATACAGTTAATCTATGTTAAAACTAAATGATAAGATCAAATATTTTCATCATGTAATTTTTGGATGATGTTAATTTTACAATAATCACATTAGGATATAAATTGAGTTGTTTAATGGATATATTTTTATGAAAATGACCTATATGATATTTAAATCAAATAATGTTACAAAATGTCACTCTCTTAGTTTAAAAAATATATTATATTACCACAGAAGGAAAAAGAATTTATTAATGAATATAAATATATATTTTTAGATAAAATAAATTATTTTATTGATATAAATTTAATTATAATTTTTGGACAATTTATAATTACCTTAAATGCAATAAAACCATTATTATACAATTTATTTCATTAATAAAAAAATTAAATAAACGATATTAAAAATGTAAAAAGTGATAAAATATATGGGTTAATGTGTCCCATAAATTTTATAGATATATGTGATATACTATGGAGTTTTTAATTCATTATAGTTTAATTTTACATTTTTCATGATTTATTTAATGTCTAATTTAATGAATACTGATAAAAATCCCATTAATTATATTTTCTAGTAAATAATATTCATTTAAATTATTTAAAATATATAAAAATAATATCTTAAAAAATTTAAATTTAAATTATTTTAAACATAAATAATGATCCATTTAACGGTCTTTTTTCATTTTATTGTAATATTATTAAACCGTAAATCATAGGAAACATTAATATCGTGGTAGTTTTCAAAAGGGGAATAGTTGGATAAAACTAAAAGATAAGTCTTAAACCAAAATTAAACTAATCAATTTATTTTAATTTATATAAATTTATAATAATTTTCCAAAACAATAACTATATATTTGTAATAATTTTCCAAGATAATTATATTATTATATTTTATTCTTTTAAGAAATTCAATATGTGTACTCTCCTCTACTTATAAAAGGACACTACTCTTTTCTCATATTTTAACCACATTGATCCTTCTATATCAACCATAAACAACCAAAATAAATAATAAAAATCCCTTTAAAAAATATATAGGTGTCGGTTTACACATAAAACTAACTCTAAGATCCTTAATTGGAGATCCACATGAGTTATTTAAAACAAGTGGTAATAGCCTTGACTAATCACATTATTTTTTTAATTATTCATTTACCTCCTATAAATATATTTTATTTAGCATAAAATGTTTAAAATAGCATCATAAATATACTGAAATGTTAATGTGACTATGAAACCACCATTATCCACCCTCTTTCCTATAAAATGGGATATGAATGTATAACTCGAGTGTACGCACGACATACTATCTCCATATCACGATACAATTCATTTTTAGTTACAAATTATTATCGATGGTAATTATGATGCTTTTAATTTTTATATATTATATTTATAAAATTATTATAATTTTGTAATGATAATATCATATATACCTTATCACCTTCCAAACCGATCAGAAAATGATAATGCCACTTGTCTGTACGTTTGGACTACCAACTCCATGGTGAGACACAATTCATTTTTAATTTATATATTACCTAGATTGAAATTAGGATTGATATAACTAATATATATGATTTATTATTATTTTTAATTATTATTTATGATTTAACTTTATTTCGTTCCATTTATAGAATAGTGAATACAATGTTTAGGTGTACGTAGGAATAACCATCTCCATCAATGGCGCAATTAATTTTATATTTATATCCCTCAAGGATTAAATTAAATAAACATTTAATGAATATATATGATATAACTATATATATATATCATTATTTACATATATATATGATAGAACAATAATCCGATTGAAAATATTGAAACTATCGAACCAAAATATACATGAAATTAAAGAAGTCATTACCCAAAATAGTGATTTTAATAATTAATTGTTAATAAAAGGGTGATAAAATATTATGAGTTAAACAAATATTGTATGATATTATTTAAAATGGTTTTGGAATATATTTATAGTAAATCAAAATTTATTATACAGGAGGTTCATACACGTATGAAGTATATCAATCTTGGGGTAAGGATTTATTACACAATATCATCAATATTCAATATTTTTACCATTATGTATACATTAAGGTAATTATTTTATATTTATATTCTAAATATATGATTTTTTTTAAAAAAAATTATAATTTTTTTTAATTTTATCTAGTTATTTTTTGAATTCATTTTTACCCATGTTTAACTTTTTATTTTTTTAAAGGAATATTTTTTTTCATTTTCCTAATGGAATACTTTTTGTGTTTGTAAAATAATTTTGAAATATATATATAATAAATATAATTTACCACCATCATGTATGACCAAATATTTTATGATTCTTTTACAACTGTATAATATTATTTTCAATTAAATCATTTCCTTAATATTATTCAAATTTGTAGTGTTTAAAAGTGATTATAAAAAGTGAAAATTTTATTTTTGCACAAGATTATTTTTATAGATAATTTAATAGTTCTTATATTCACTAATGATATCAATACTTTATTTATATTTTTATCCAGTGTGTAAATTTCTTATTTATAAAAGTTTTTTTGTTTCTTTGGATGGTTTATGATCAGATTGAAAGGGGAATTTTTTTATATTTTGTATACTAGTTCTTTCAATATGGAATGCTTTTGATTTTTAAGGAATTTTATTATGATGTTTCATTAATTCATAAGAGGAATGAATTGGACTTATTATGTTATGGGTGGGGATTGTTAATATATATCTCCTCGATGCATCCCTAGGTCTTATGAGAAAAACTATTTCGTATTTTTTGGTTGATTCCATACCCATTTATATAATAATTTTTGGAACTAGTCCATGACAGTATGTATGTCTTTCCATGAGGCCTTTAATGTATGTTTTAGATTTATAGTGTTATTTTTTCCATAATTATGAAATCATATGTTGATTTACAATTGAATATTTGAATTGTTTTTAAATCCATTGACATGTTTATAGATCATGTGATTATTAAAATAGCATTATGCAATTTATATTTATTTCATTACATATTATTATTTCCTTATTTAGCTTGAACTATATGAATACCATTTTTTAGAATATGATACCACACTTTTCTTATGTTTAATTTCCCCAAAATGCTGAGAATTGTATTGCAATTGATATACAGGGTTATTCTAGAGGAAGTAAGGGTATCCTCAAAGAGAATATTATGTTTCATTTTATATTTTTAAATGTAATGTAAAATTAAATTATGTATATATTTTACCAAGACTACTAAAATATTAAGTCCTTCGGGATTTCATTACCTATATTTAATTCCATCATTGTAATGTAACCACCAACATTGCGTTTCCGGGGTTGGGGTATTTACAGTTGATATTAGAGTTACTTTAGTAGAAACTATAAGTACTATATTAAAAAAACATATATTAGGGAACTTGACCTTATGAATAATCTTGAGAATATTCCCAAAAAACAAATATTTTGATAATTATATTATCTATGGATAATATTTTTAATTTCTAATATGTTTTTCCTTAGTTTATAAATTATGAAATACGATTCATAATATTGTGAACTAATCTATTGTATGTCATTGTATAGAACAATGCTAAAACATTTCATGAAGATGGTGCAGACCGTTACTCCACATTACAGTGAAAAAATGTTAGAAAATTTCATGAATCATCTACCTTCATCATTCGATGGGATAAAAAGTAAATTTATAAATGAAAATTTGATAATTTAATTATAAAATATAATTTTCTCTTTGGTATTTAATAAAAGGTGGAAGGTTTACATGGATGTTTATCACCTATCATGGGATGCAAGATCAATGTTGGTCATTGTTTCAAAATAATAAGTTTATAGAGGAAAAATGGAACATTGAATGGAATAGTTTAAAATAACCCTTCATGGAAAATATTTTACTTATAAAGAAAACGTGGATATGGGGGGATGATTATTGAGTATGTGAAAAAATAGAGAAGAAAATGTTTCTATGTATGAATCAACTTTATGTAATTGAAATTTTATGTTTTAGACTACATACACAATTCAAATAGAATAGTAACCATTTACTTGATGGGATTAAGGTAATACTTCATTGGTAAAAAATCTCATTATAGTAGAAATCATATGAGGATATAATATCATGTTCCATAAATAGTGGAAAATTTATTCGATTATAATGGCTTCAAAGGGAAGAAAAGAAAAAAGGGTATTGTAATGAAAGAAATGGATATGTGGAAGAATAAAAATATGCTTTTCTAACACATGATACATGTATAATTGAACACATTATTACAATCCTAAAATGAAAAAGAGTTTTATTCAATTGTCGATAAAATCCATCATGATTGTGAATTCATGGGTAAGGGTGAATCCATTAAATTATAGTGAATTAACTATAATGTGATGGGGAACTATTAAACAAAATTCCTTATGATCAAGGTAACATACCAAATATTATTACAAGGGTATATGTCCATGATTATGAAATTATAATAGTTGGTGTGGATGTTTCGTAATTACATAGTGAAAGAAACACATATCATTCACTCCTAAATTTCAAGTTATTTATTTTATTGTTGTTTTACATACTCTTTTATTTTTGAATAATTATATAAGGGTATTTCAACACTACCTCAATGATTATATGTTGAGTTTTAAAAGAAAACTACAAAGGGAATGATGGTACCATATCATGTCTATAGTTTATCTTAGATTGATATTTATGGGATTGGGAGACCTGGAAATCTTGTTATTCTCACTATGGTCGACTTTGATGTTAACTTGGTCATGTCTTGGATTTATCTACATAAATCCCACATAAATTTAATACAATGGGATTTAAAATTTTATATTCTGAAATAATTTATATTTTTTATCTATGTGATGGTAAATAAGAAATTATGATGGAATACCATCCGTTATATGGGTCATTATTCATATTATAAAGGGTAGTTTACCTCATATGTTTGATAAAAAATCAATATCAATGATATTCCTACTGTTTGAGAGTTTTTTTTTATTTTATGAAGTTTTTTATATCCATAAACTAAAATATGATGTTGATCTTTCAATAGAAATCATACCCATTGATCCTCCTATTTCGAACACTCCATATAGAATGGATTTGATATAGTTTTAGAAAATAAAAAGGAAAATTCATGAGAATAATCACAATAAATTAATTTGTCCAAGTATTTCTCTTTAGGGGTTACTTTTTCTTTAATAAGTAAAATGGATTAATGCATCTCTTTATTGATTTTTAAAAATCATACTAGATAACTATCAAGAAATAATGTCATCTACCCTGTATTATGGAATTACAAGATCACTATGTCGACATCAATAATATTCAATGATATACCTTGGTAATATATATTATAAATATATTGTTATTATGGAAGATATATCAAATAAATCATTCCATATTAGGTATAGAAACTATGAATTTATAGCCATTCCATTTTTCCTTAATAATTCCCAAAAAATATTCTTGGATTTAAGGAATATTTTTTTATAACATTATGTCGATATGGGATTGGTAGTCTATAAAGTAAAAGTTATTATATATTCAAAGAGTTTGGAAAAGATTTAAGTTCACTTGAGAACTGTATTTAAGACCCTAATGAAAGAAATATGTATGAAAAATTTACAAATATAGAATTTTTGATAAAATAAAGTTTTATTTTTGGGTTACATAATCTCATGTAATACCATATATGTGGATCCACAAAATAATTAAGTTATTTAATAATAGGCAAAACTATCAACAATAAATATGAATCATATTTTGGTTTTTTTGGATTGAATTATTGATGCTTTGGGAATAATGTTTCAAATCATTCCAACCCACTCACCACATGAACTCGAAACTGAGTCTGCCTAATTTGGATGGATGAATGTGATGAACACATCAAGGAACTAAATAAAAGGTTAGTCAGTGAGCAAAATCATTTACTACCCTACTATAAAAATGGGTATGTAATATACATTGATGCATCAAAGAAAGAATTTTTAAGTTTTCTCCAAAAAATGATATTGTGAGAGCCTGTGCCTCACGCCAACTAGTAGTGCATGAAAAAATTTACCCATATCATGATTTAGAATTATCTATTTTAATTTTTTCATTAAAGATATTTAGGAATGATATTTTGGTAGAAATGTGCAATAAAAATAGTAATCAAAATATTTTAAAGTATATTTTCATCTCGAAAGTATCGAATATGAACTAGAGAAGTTGGATCAAATTCGAGTATATGACAACTCAAAACATTGCCAACCTATAAAGGAGAACAAGGTTGAAGATTCTATTATCCGAAAGAATTAATCTATATTATCAATTATAAGGTTAAAAAAATATCAAATAGTTTTGGATATTTATATGATGGGTATGAAAATCATGAATGAAGTGGAGAAATCATTTTTGTTTTCTATTGAGTGTTCAACCATCTATCCATGTGAGAGTTCACGTGGCACAAAATAAATATATAGTGTTGGAATGGAAGCTGGGAACTTTTCATGAGTTCAACATTGGTAATGAATAAGTGATATGTTCCTATACCTGTGTTTGTCTCCCTTAAATACCATATTTGAAGAAGGATTTCATGGATAAAGCTCATAGTTCATCATTCTCTATTTATATTTGATGTTTGAAGATGTATAAATATTTGAAATAGTACTTATTTTGGGATGGTATGGAGATATTTAATACTGAGTATGTATGTATGTGCTTAGTGTGTCATCAAGTTAAGGATAATAGAAAAAATATAAAGAGATTTTAAAACCATTACTGATACTCGAATGAAAATGGGAAAACATCATAATGGATTTCATCATCAAACTCCAAAGAACAACTAAATGGAACAATTGCATATGGGTTATAGTAAATATTCTTACAAATTATGAATAATTTATATCAATTAGATAATATTTCACTCTTCATTAACTATCTATAATTTATATTAATTATGTTGTAAGTTTTTATGTAGTGAAAAATTATTTAATATTTGATCAGAATCTAAGGTTAAACATCAGTTTCACAAAAAGAATTTATTAATAATTGGATAGAGAGTTTAGTTTCAACATTACTTATTATCATTAGTTATATGTTCATTCTAATTGTATTATTAAAACTCTATAATTTAGGATGAGTTAATTCTCTATGTATGTCTACGGTGGTTGGGCTCAAAATATTCCTTTGATATAATTTTCTTAAAAATATTTCTTTCATGAATGCATTATGATGGATCCTTGTGAAATCCTCTAGGAGAATTAGTGTTTAAATACATTGTGTAAGAATAATTTCTTGTAAATTTTTTTGATCAAACCTATATAATGAAATGGTGTAGAAGGTTAGAGCAATTCAGTATTATATAAGAGAAACTCAAGGTTGATAAAAACATTATGTTAAAAATCATTAGAAAGATAGAGATCATATAATTGGTGAAAATGTATTCCTAAAAATATCTCATTGGAAGAGGGTGATGATATTTTGGATGAACGGAAAGCTAAGCTCAAGGAAAGTCTATTCCTTTGAAATAACTAATTTTATCGAGATGAAATTTTATGTATTGATACTTCCACCGAACCTAACCCAATTCTGTGATGTGTTCCATGTACCCATCCTAAGGATGTATATTTCTAATCATAAAAAAGTGATGAACTCGTAGGTCATAACACTGGAGGAACACCTATTGTTTAGGAACAATTCATGTATATTCTGGATTGGATGGATAAAGTGCTATGAAACAAGAACACTAACATTCCCAATGGTTTAAAGAAGAACCACCAATTTAAAGTATCTATGTGGTAACCTGATAATGTGATGAGGAATTTATATCCTCATTTATTGACATTTGAGTAACGCAATTTTTAGGTCTAAATTCATTTTATGGGGATAAAATGTTACACTATAATATTTAATGAAATATTTTTTTCAAATAATTTTAAGTCATTTGATAGCTAGTGTTTCACGCAACACCAAGTTTAAATGAACATTCAACTTCTACTAAAATATTATTTAACAGTGATAACCAACACATTTGGTTTCTGGGTATACATTGAAATAACTACATTTTGAAATGGAATTTTTTATACACGTATAAAATAAATTCGTTGGATAAAAATTAATTAGAAATGAAAATAAAACTAAAATGAATAAAAAGAAAATGTGGTTCTAAAAACCTTTTTTATGAATGAAATGTATTTTTATGTGAATATATCAAATTGATCACTTTTTATGAGATATTTTAATCTAATTTATATATATTATATTTCAAACAATGTTTTAGAATTCATCTAATATTTTTTCATGAATGACATAAGAATATAAATCATGTACTATTCTTAAAAACTATATTTTAAAAAAAATGTTTTTCCTCAAGTTTTGTGAACATATTTTGAAATTAATTTTTAAATCATATAGTCAAGGAGTTCGATAAAAATATATTCTATATTTTTAATAAGTAGGTTTCAATTTTTTAAATATTCCCCTTTTATTTTTAGTCATTATAAATAGCAATTGTGGGAAACATTATCGTCTTAATAAAAGGTAAAACACATTAATCTATGATAAAAATAAGTGATAAGGCTATAATTCTTAATCCAATGTTTATAGGATTTATCGAATTTCAAATCATCACCATAGTATGGAATATTATTTTTGAATGGACACAGTTCCATGAAAAAGAACTGTATAATATTTAAATAAATAAATGATACAAAATATCTACATATTAGTTTTAAGTATCTACTATATTCCCACATAGGGAAAAAATCATGTTTGTATTGAATATAAATGCCTATTTTGAGATAAATGAAATTATTTTTATTATAAAAATTTCTTTCTACTTTTTTATAAATTACATAATTAGCTTAAAATCGTGTGGAATCCTAATATAGTCTTAATTTCTAGAAATGTATAATAAAATAAGTGATTTTAAAAATATTATTAGTTAAATAATATTGATTGGAAAATATGTCTCAAAAATTTACAGATCTATATGATATTGTATTGTGGTTTTAAAGAATAATATTTTAATTCTACCATTCTCTAGACTTATTTTAAATCAAGATAAATTAATAGTGTAAAAATGAAATTAATCATATTTTAATGTAAATAATATTTTATTAAATGGTTTAAAACTCATTAATATCTTATATTCAGACAAAATAATGGGATATTGTTAAATAAATCATCCATAGTACATTTATAGGTATTTTGGAATATTATAGTAACATTAATAACTATTAAATTATAGGAAACTTTAATATTATAAATATTTTCAAAATGGTTAACGAGGGTTAAAACTAAAAGAAAAAGTTTAAAACATCACATAAACCTCTTAAAATTATGTTGGTTGATGGAAATAAAACCTAATATATTCCAAAATTTGAATCTTTATACATTTTAGAGAATTTTTCTTTGAGAATAATATTTTGATTTTTTATTCTTTTATGAAATTCTAAATGTGTTCTCAACCACATATAAAAGAACACACATCGTTTCTCATCCTTTAACAACATTGAAACTTATATATTGACCATAATCTACCAAAATAAATTATAAACATACTTAGGATCATTATAGGGGATATGTTCTCCCCAAAATTCCAACCCCGAGATCTTTAAGAGGAGATCCAAATGAGTTCTTCCAAACAAGATGTAATCACCTTAACGGATCACATTATTTTTTCTTCTTCTTTTACCTCCTATAAATATATGGTATTTATCATTAAATAGTAGAGTAAGTATCCTAAATATAATTTAATTTTGTATTTATTATTAAAACATCATTATCTACAATCTTAACCACTTAATGGTATGTGAAAGTGTCCCTCTGGCATACGTACATATTACTTTCTCCATGTAATTATACAATTCATTTTGTGTTGCAATATTTTATAGATGGTAATTATGAGGGATTTTATTTTTTATATGATATTTATAGAATTATAATAATTATAGAATTATTGTTTCATATCTATTATATTAACTTCAAAATCGATTGAAAAAATGATTACGTCACTCATGCGTATGTGTGGACTACCACCTTCACAATGCGATTTGAATGAATTTTAATTATTATTTTACATGTATGGTAATGATGATAGATTTAGTTAATATTTATGATATATCATAGATTATATAAATATTAGTTATTATTTACCTCTCTTTTATTCCATATTAAAACTTGTAAATACAACATTTATGTGTATGTATTTAGTGAATATATACAACTGTAAGAGTAAAACTACTGAACAAAAACAAACAAGAGAAATGAAGCAGTTATTACCCAAAAAAATAATTTTAATAAGGAATTATTAATAAACTAGTGTTAAAATATTATAATTAAATAATATATATTATGTCATATATGTAAATTTATTTAGAATATACTTATAATAAATATATATTATTTATAAATGAGGCTAAATCGTATATCCAGGATGTTTATCTTAATGTAATGGTTTATTTCACAATATCATCATCATTTGGGATTTTTTAAATTTAAGTATTGACTACAAAAATTATTTTATATTTTAATTCCAAACACATGTTTTATAAAAACATTCCTCATTTTATTGCTATTGTAAATTTTTTAAAACTCATTTTTATACATATTTTTTTAATTATTTTCAAATGAATATTTTTTCCATTTTATGAATTTGGTATGTTTTAACATTATAGAAGGACGTTTTTTTATATTATCAATCATGAAAGTAATTTTACACTTCCAGGAATGATCAATGATTTTATGATTCCTTAAAAATTTTACACTGTTATTTTCATGTCAAATGTCTAACTTAGTATTGGGAAAATATATAGTTTTTAAATGTGAATTTTAAAAGTGAAAATAACATTTTCATCAACAATGTTTTTTAATTTTCATTTTATTGTATTTATATTAATAAATTACTTCCACCATTTATTTAACTTATGATACACTATGTTTATATAGAATTGATATAATTCTTATTCCTTCTATGGAGATTTTATGATAAGTTTTACTTAGGATAGTATTTAAATTTCATATGTTGGGTCCTTTAATAAGGATAGTTATTTTTTAAGTAATGATGATAAATTTATGTTATTTATTCATATAAATAATGCTTTAGACTTATAATGTGATGGGTGGTCGCTAAAGTGACATTTCCCCTCTATGAATGAGTATGTCTCATGAGACAAACTAGTTTGGTTTTTTGCTAACGAATTACACATTTATGTAACATGTCTTGGAATATGTACTTGATGGTGTATATGTGTTGGAATGAGGCCTTGAATGTACATTTTAGATGTCTAAAATTATGTATTCCATCATTATAAAAATACTTATTTATGTCAATTTGATTATTTTAATAGTTTTTAAATCCAGCGATAATTATCTAGATCATTTAATTATTTATATAGATTTGTTTCATTTATATTTATTATCTTCCATATGATTCACTACTCATTTTTTTATAATGTATTCTTACCATTACTAAGCATCTAGTCTAACACAATTTTAATCTTTCATTACCCATGATTCCATTATGTGTATTATGATTGACATGTATAGTTATGCTAGAAGAAGTAACAGTATCATCATAGAAAAAATTGTGGTGAATTTTAGGCATTCAAATATATTATGAAATTAATGTATATATCTATTTTATCTGGACAAGTAAACTATTTAGTTCTTCAGGATGTTATTACATGATTTTAATTGCAATGTAATAAACAATCCACTAACCATCGTGTAATTGGGTCAAGGTTATTAAATATTGATTGACAACCACTATTAGAGGTAAAACCATATTTCAATTATGGTCTACTACATCAAGAATAACACTAGAAATTTCAATATTGACAGTACGGAACTTCCCCTGGGAAAGACACTCTCATCCCACTTGAATCTCCCAATCTCTATTTAGTATATACAGTGAGTGGATTGGGGATAAATAAAATACACATTAGGAACAACAATCAATGAATTCATGTAATATTATAAGGTTAAATGATTCTATATGCAGGACTATAAGATCTTAGAAATTATCATAGAAATGAATAATTAATGAACACAAACTATATTTCTTTGTATGTTTCATCCTTTTATTCATATGGATATAAGGGATATTATATGATTATATAAATTCTACATTGAACCTTATAAGTTTTAGTAAACCATACAAACATAAAATGGTGTGATTCACCTATATAAAATAAAGAAAAAGATAATGAAAATTATAGTACAATAATATGTTTGATATTAGTTGGCCCTACTAAAGCATCGATAAAATATTTGTTTTTTATATATATCCTTCATGTATCCATAAATAAACCCTGTAGTGTAAACTACTATCTTGAAGAATTCACTGGAATTATTTTTCCATGCCTACCAGCACATCCACCCTGACCAAACATCCATATTGTTTATTGACTACCTAAAGTGGAATTAGTTTATGATAGAGCCTATGGTTCATGGTTTATTAGAGGACACTTATAGATTCCATTATATTAATTTTGATAGAATATACTTATTTGATATATATCATGCCCATATAACGGGGATTCCAAATTTACATATGTTCAATTTGGCCAAATATGTTCAAAACACCAATACTTGTACCGCTGTGTAGAATTCTGTCACGAACCAATATCTAGTGGTATGAATCCTGCCTATTTCCCTTGGCAGGAGACACCCATGATCATCTCCTATAATTTCTATTTTTTAATAATAGAATAAATATTTCCCATATCATGGTTGAGTAATGATACACCTACTTATGAGCCTCCCTTGGACACAGTCACTATCAAGGAAACCTTCCATATCAATTATAATAATGTTATTATATTGAAAATCATAATTTAATATAACTGAACACACTGAGTGGGGTGTATGAATCAGGGTGTAAAATTTTTCTTTTAATAAGATGGGTATATTACCCACATTTTTAGGAACTTGAAAGACATGTCTAATGGAATCAAGTAAATAAAAAATATCCATATATTGAAATAGAAATCCAACACAAAATTTTTATTTATACACCACTAATGTCTAGTCTAAGAATCATAAGATGACAGTGCATTAGTTTTTCCTCAATTCACTACATTTGGAATATATAATAGATTAAAATTTATTATACATGGTTACTATGTTATTGTAACACTTCCTTTATAAGAATTTCATGTATGACACACTGCGTCCCTCAGATCACATCCACCAACTCACCCTTTATCACTATGTTTTGGGAGGTCATTCTCAGTTTATTATCTTGAATATCAATTATATATCAGAGAATATGAAGGAGATATTTTTCCTTATGTTGGTGTGCTTATGACTCTTTAAAAACATCCACAAATATTTCCAATGTTCATGTATTCTTGTATAAGTATCTTATGAAATACACACTTTTTCATGAAAGCCCCTTTTTGTTTCAAATCACTATTTGTTTTCACGACACTAACCACATTTTCGAAACTCCCAACTTTCCCAAAACACTCAAATTTCATGAAACTCCCATAATTATAGAAACTCATTCCCTAAAATTCCATATCATGAGTTTATTATAATCTATAATTTTCATCAAACTTGTGTGCGAGTAATGTTCCTCATTTAAATAAGAATGAAATTCACTAAAAACATCAAAATATCATAATGATCATCCATCCTGAAAATAATTTTTTATATGATCATATGATGATAACCCACCAATTTATAGTTAGGGGTAACCATTTCAAGAAACCCAGTTGATTTTATGAATCTATCTCACTCCAAAAAATATATGTCACCGTGATTCGACAATGTTAACCGGTATCTATCAAAACAATATATATTCGTGAAACATGAGAGAAATTTTCCATTCCCAAATATTATCATGATAATTTAACATACCATAATTTTAACTCTTGAAATTTATCATAATCACATAACTTTCCATCTTTTTTATTCATGACTAAGTATTCCTTCACAAAACATTATTTCATGAGTCTCCAAATCTTTATGGAAAAATAAATTCATTATTTTAATTCATTTTCAATATTTTCATGAGACATTCTTGGAAGTAAAACTTTTTCAACCCTTCCTCAAAAATTTGACCCCAAAAATTTGGAAAACACTGGGAACTAGTGCCCACTTCATCACTAAAGCAACAAACACCGTAATATCACTAGGATTACAAACTCATTGAAAAATAGAGTGTGGATTCAACAAAAACAAAAATTAAAATCTATTTCTAGTAGTGAATACTCTTGTTTCCAACGCATAACTTACTTTTGTAGTGTCTCTTTTAATACCATATCAAATTACTATGATTTAGAATCCTCATCTACACTTATAAGTAGATAAATATGAAGAAGATTTATAAAAATTGTTGAATAATACATAACCATTACTAAACCATGATTTATATTCATAACTCTTTTGATTTATCATAGTGTAGTGTATCATTAAAATACCACTCAATGAAAAACTTTTGAATGTTCTAAAAAGTTATTCCCCAGTCCTTCTTATTTCCTAGCATAACATCCCCCTATAAGAGGCTACCCATTAAATATTGAAGGTTACATTCCAAATCAATGATACTCTAAATTCAATTACATTTTATGATCATGAAATGGTGTTATATATATTCTTTATGCACTTGAGGAGTCTAATAACCTCAAATGACGAATGTAGGGGGAAATTTGAAATATTTCATAACCATAGATACGATATATTCATTTAATAGATCTCCCAGACCGATGAATAAGAGAAAGTGTATAATTAATTCACATACTAGAAGATATAAATTGTGTGTTTTAGGTGCAAAAATCTATTTTTGGATATTATACTTAACTCGTAGTGGTCATCAAGGTTGGATAATCTACAGTAATGTAAGGATATATGTTAAAACCTATTTCTCAAAGAGATAAACCCCCAATTTTCAGAAATAAAATATAGAAGTGTGTTCTAACACTATTACCACTATAACCTATTCATTGATTATTTTTCATTTACCGTTAATTTTTTTGACACATTTATTTAACTCCACAATTTAGTAAAACATTATTTTTATAGAAATTAAAAAAAAGAATCTATAAAAAAAATTAAAATAAATGAATCTGAATGCTTCATGTTTATAATAAATTAAGTGAACTATAAACAATAAAAATATAGGTATATAGTAAAAAACATTATTGACTAATATTAATGGATTCAATAATATAAAATCTATAAGGAAAAAATTATCTATTTCTTATTTTTATGTTAATATGACCCTCAAATTTATTCATTCGTATTATATTCAAGAACATACAAGCATTTGAGATTCCATGTATTCTTACTTGTGCCTATTAATCGATAAATTGTGTTATAAAAGAGACTCAATAATTAGTTATGACAACAAGGGAAATGAGATAATTATGTTCCAAACCACCCTTGGTATCTTAGGATTCCACAAAATGTTTAATGGAAAGAAAATTTTATGTGTTAGATCTTGAGTCATGATAGTCATATATCCTAGATACTATCAAATAAAATTCAAAAGGACTATAATTAATTTTTTTAATATTTTATATTTCTAATATTTTAAATATTTCCTCAATTATATTTAAAAGATTTAAACCACATAAATTTACCAATTTAAATTGAATATTTTTTTTTGATTTTATGGATGTTTTGTGCTTACATTTGAAACATTCTCATTTCTGGAATTTTAACTATTATTAATCACTTCTTTTATGTGAGAATTTATTTTTCTATAATGATCCAAATCAATTAGTTTTTTTATAGTATTACTATATTCATGGGATAAAACTTTTTGACCAATGAAAAGTGTTGATTCGACATCCTTGAGACCCATGTAAAACATTCATTGTGAAAAATGTTTCTCACTAATAGGATAGACCCCATATAATTCAATAGACCATAAATCAGGATAGAAGGCTCCAAATGAGATGATTCCATAGGGGTATGAAATATAACACAATTTATTACATTCATGAAAACATAAAGGGAAACGTAGATCACTAATTATGTCTATAAATGAGTCAATGAGAATGAATATAATGGGTCCCTCCATGGTTAAAAAGTTAACTTTGATAATTAAATCAATATTTATATCCAAAGGTACAAATTATCAAATATTTGGAGGTTAGAAATGAAATTCCATATCTAAAAAATATCTTGGAGAAGATAGAGGGATATTCATATGGAATGGTGGATAGAATCAAGCTAATGTTGGATGAATATAAATTGGATAGAACATTTTCCACCCCACATCTTCTATATAATCTCATCTCAACTACATTTAAATGGATGGTTTGATTTTGGATATTGGGATATTATAGATAATAGATGTAATATAATATAATTTAGATTTATTATAATCAGTCAATATTGGTCTAAAATTCAACTAGTGGTGGGAAAATGAGTTTTAAGGATTCATCTCCATTGTGTTTAATATTATTTAAATTGATAAATTAATTTGTTTATTCTCATTGATTAAATTTATATGGGAAAAGTATCCCCATTGAGCACAAATTAGTTTAATCTATTTTTGTTTCTTGGAGGTCTATGGGTAATGGGAGTACGTTTATAAGGAGACAAAAAGGCATATTTGAGGAATATATATGGTTTATAAGAAATTTAGGTGTTCAATTGGATGTATTTTAGTGATCATTATGAAATATAATTTTAAATTCGTTTAGAAAATGAAAAATGGATTATTGATGGATCAATGTTTGTCCACCACTGCCTTCTATAGTTTGTTTTCTGTTTAGTTTGATTCTAGATTCCAATCACTAACATAAATATATATTTTTAACATTATTTAAATTAATTTATATTTTCCCTACTCAATTAGAAAATCTATTTTTATTTTGATCATTAATGAAAACAAATTATCAAAGGGAATGTTTGAAAGCGTAGTCTGCAACCTCCATGTGAGACAACCCCATGGTCAAAACTATACAACATTTTAAAAGGGGAAATTATTGACTGGTGTAATAAAAAATACTAGAATCAATTTATTACTATTTATAGGGAGTATTCCTAACCTATTTTAATTTTTTATAGTACTTAAAACACTAATTTAGTGTTTTCAGAAAAATAATGTAAATGGATTTTCATAGTGACAACTCCAATGTTTGGCCTGATTATTAAAAATTAGAGGATTCATGTAGTGAAGAATTTATAAAATAAATTTTCAATTAAATTTATTTATTTATCAAAGAAAATAATTTCATGATCTAATTAGATAATTTGTTTCTTAAAAAATGCATTTAATATTTAAGAAGTAAGAAAACAAATGGAATGTATATACAATTCTTTAAAATATTTAAAATAATGAAAAGATGAAAAAGATGTAGATGAAATATAAAATATTATACCACAAAATATTTATGTTGAGTAAATTTTTTTGTATTAGTTGAAAACTAATTTTAAATAACACTTTTCAAATTTTATTGAAGAAAATATCATGAATTCTTCAAATCATGAATCTTTTCTAAATAAAATGTATTTTTAAAATTGTTGTGCCTAAATGTTTATTAATAAAGTTTCATGGTAATGCACACATATAAAAAAAATTATGATTCATTTTATGAATATTTTTCTAAAGAGGAAGCAAAAACGTGTGACATTCATATTTAATAGTCTATGGGGGAACTAGAGTTGTTGTACACTTTCAATAAATCTACTTTTTAGTCCCAAATAGAGCTGAAACCTCACCATGAACAGGGAGATATCTCAAATCCTCACCGACTTTTTATTGATTGTTTTGTGTAGATACCTGAAGATTGATGTAAATGGAAATTACATTACTTTTGTGGAATACTTAGTACATAACAAAAACACACACACAAGGACCGTAATAGTTTAGTGTCTTTGGAAACTCGGAATATAATCTTCTAATCGTGGTGAAAGATCTTCAACATATCCCATAAAGATCTTCCATATTTTTTCTTACCTAAAACCTTTATTTATATCCTAGGGAAAATAAAACATAAAAGGGCGAGCTCAAATGCTCAGTAAGGGTAAACAAAAGAAATATCAATCACATCTTATTCATAAGAACATAACATTTTGGAAATCTTAACCTGCAAAAGAGATCATAATAACATAACATGGGATAAATCATAGTAGTGAAATTTAATCCCAATAATCATAACATAAAACATGAAACTTTGTGATATACACACATAATCATAAAAGAATCATTTCTTATTAGTCAAGACTCATTTCCAAGACTATCTTAGTGGACAACGTCCATTTCGGAACCGAGTTCACTCCTCGTTTCAGTCCTATTTCACTTAACCGGTTTAACCTTCCGTTCTAGCCATGTTTATATCATGGGATATAAAATCTTTACCCAATGAATTGGAGGTAGATATAGGTCCCACCCATATCATAATGATACCATTCTTATGTGTTCCACAAAATCATAAATCACACATCATTACATAACCCAGGTAATAAAAATGGGATTCTTAAACATTGTCACATAATAAAACTATTCATATAGGATAAAGGAAATCATAAAAATAATTCCATCTCAACATAATAAAATAAATGTAATAATAGGGATAGAAATAGAACCCTTTATTATCTTATAGGGAAAATAATTTTGATAAAACACTTGAACGCCATTCTTGAGGAAAATATCCTCTCTACTTCAAAAACACTTTTCCTTTCTTAAAATGTCATACAATTGTATACTAAAATAAGTTGATTAAAAATAAACATAAAAACTTGTAAAGTAATCTTCTTGGAAATAATTTTTAAAAAATCCATTCATGTCGTATAAGTTAAAAAAACATTCTTCTCATACTTCTGTCGGAAAAGTCAAAAAGTACCTCGTACGAAAAACGACAAAAGATTACTTTCATATCTTTTTCTAAAAACACACCGAAAGGGTAAAATTGGATTTAAACAATTTTAGGTGGATGGAAATAATATTAAATATTGAGTAAACATGGATGTGGATGATAAAATACACCCTAGTAAATTCCAATGTATAAACAATCTCGGATAAAAATGAGATTGTGATATTTCCCTTACCTTTGGTCTGATTTGCTTCGTAAGTGTCTGAACCTCCTGTATAATGATTTAGATAATGTTATTGACTTCTTCCAGAAACATAATTATTTTTATGATATCATATATTTTCATATTCTTAGCTTATTATTAGTAATATTTCATTGATACTTGTTATTCGGGTGTTTATTACTTTTTGTTCTTATGCGTGTTTTGTCGAATGAATTCTTATTCTAATTTTTAGGTTAAAGATACCAAATTTCCAGAATGTTATTAGTGTTATATATATCATATTTATTAACTCAAAACATTTATGTAATCATTATTCAATGAAAATCATGTAGAACGAGTCGCATCACCTTGTGGAGACAGTATTCCGTACGTATGCACGAGCGATGATATCATTCCCATGATCATGGAATTGTGTTGGAGTGTATGTATACTATTTCAGAATCAATACCTATCTAAAATAATCATATATTGTTAATATTTACACCATTATACCCATCCAAGTAAGGTGGTGGTGGAAAATAGATTTCACCACGGCGTGGAGACGATATTCCGTACGTACGCACGCGTGGTGATTTTGTTTTCTGTAGGATGGATAGATGGTGAGATAGAGTTGTTTAATACTTATACTAACATATCAGTATATGAGTGATACTTCTGTTATTAATTCATAATGAAACTACTAATGAAGAAGAAGTAGAAGAAGAAATAAGGATGAAAGAATCAGTAATAGACATTACCTCTTCTTTGAACGCCTCTTTGGGACCTCCTTTTAGGGTACTAAAATTGGTCTTTGAAGAATACCAGGACCTCTAGGATGTTTCTAGGGATGTGTAGAGGATAAATTGGCAGGGGTTTCCCGAGCTTGAAGGCACAAAGTGGTGTGAGGAAGAGAGGGAGGAGGTGCCCTTTTATAAGGGTGGAGAGGGCACCTTTTGAAAAACTAAAAATATTATTTTATTATAAAGTCATATTCATTTTTAAATAGCTCCAAATTGATTTATTTCTAATATAATGTGGGGATGGGTCTAAATCCTCTCATCTAATAGAATTTCTACAAGTTTAGTTTACTATTTTAACCTTATCATTTAGATTTAACTTTAAGTTAGATAATTTTACTTTTACCGGGTCTTTTTGTATTCTTATACTATAAGGTTAATAAACTTACTATAACAAGCCAAACTAACCCCAAGTTGTTTATTATTAATAAATATAACCTTATATAATTCATTTGGCCGAACCTTAGATTTTTAGGAATAATATAGAAATTAATAATATAATATTTGTTTTAAAAACTATTTTATGTAAATTTTGACACTATTTAGTAATTGATTTTTGTGAAAATAATAACCGAATTATTAGTTATCAAAATATAATTAAATCAATAATAACATGTCATATTAAACTATAAAATTATTGTAATTCATAAAAAGTTTCAAATAACATTTATTTTGGTATTTATAACATCAATTATGACAAAATTTCATTAATAAGATAATTACTGCATCATCATTGTGTCACAAATAAATTAAATTATTTAATGTCTAAAAATTAAAAATAAAATATCATTATGTAAGATATCTTTTTAAATGTCTAATTAATATTTATAGTCGATTTTATCTAATGTATTACCCTATATTAAAATGATTTAGTTTTTAAACTTTGATTTTAACTATTTTAACCCTTCTTTAAATAAATTAATATTAAATGTTCTAATATAATCCAAGTGGGCCTAAATGGTCAAATTTTATTACTAAGGTTTTTTTGGTTGAATTTCACTTATCGAATAGAATTAGGACATGTGTTAGGGTAATAATAATATCATTTTTACTCTTAATTACCATATTTACTTTTAACAGTGGTAAAAAAAGTAAAAAGTTAATATTCACCAAAAATTATTTTCATCTCATTGAACCAAATTTTACTTACTGACATCAACCGTGTCACTCGGATTTTTGAAATTACATTCACAAAATTGGTAAAATTATGTTTTATGTAAATTTTCAAATTCTCCTAGGAGGTTGGTAAAAGACTGTAAAAAGTTCAATAAACTTTTTATATATCTAAAATTATTATAAAATGACTCCAATGAATTAATTTGAACTTATATAAGTATTATGTATAAATTTGTACCTAAAATAAAATTAAATAAAATAAAATATTATTTAAATAAAAATATTGTTATTAAATAGTAACCCAGTGTTTTCACTATTCATCAAAAATTGAAAGTTTTCAGAAAAATACCAAAATTACACCCTAGGCTAATTTCGATATTCCAAATCCAAAAATGAAGTCCATTTTGAAAGATGAAATTTTAAAAAAATTCAAAAAGTGGTTATTATTATTCATAATGGCAAGTTTTAATAATATTTTAATAGCATATCGTTTTTTAGTGAAACTTGGTATTGCGTACAACAAACGCTATCGAGGAAAGTCGCGATTGCGTGTAATGCAAGCCAAGATAAAGTTGCATGTTGTGAAATACTCCTTTGTTGTTTCGTTATAACAGAATCCAACTATTTTTCATTTATACATTGAATATATATATATATACTAAATGTTGAGTAGAATGACTACTATCAAACGAACATGAAATTGTCTATAACACAATCTAAGAATAGTGTTGCGTATACTGCAAGATAATACGGTGTTGTATATAGAACACGATAATCTTGTTGTATCATAAAACACATGACATCAAATCAATTCAAAAGAATACTTATCATAAAATATTGTGTTGTTACATTCTACCCCCCTTAAAATGAATTTTTCCCTCGAAATTCGTCGGGGTTATAAATGGTTTACTACTCGAAAGTTTATTTAATAGAAACCCACATCATAAAATGGAATACCAAAACTTGTCTTTAAAAGCTAATGTATGAAATTTAATGGTTACCCAAATTAACTAATCACTGGGTTTCCACATAGGAGAACATAGGTGAAAATATGGATATGGAAGATAAATCTAACAGTTATGTTCTGATGGAGAGTGGTAGAGAACATGGCTATGAAAAATCCAACAATCACAAAGCCATAAATTTTTTATGATCTAGGGTACCATCTGATTAATCGGATATAACATCACTAGGGCAACATTTTTTGTTTTCATGATAATTTCCCTAAAGTTGAAGAATTTGAATTAGAATAAATATTTACTTTATTTTGGTACAATCTCACTATTTTTCGAGGTTTGAACAATTTCCACTTTATCTCTTAATGAAATGAAGTTGAATTTGTTATTTGTTAAGTGTAAACAGATCATGTGATAGAATGATGGGTCATTCCATCTGTTTCAAACTAAAGGTTAGAAAAAGTTATCAAATATACATAAGTCCATCTATGGTGAGGTTAATCGTATATGATTCCAAAAATGAACTTATATTTCATATATCATACCGCGTAATAAAATAAAACTATTTTCTATTAACTAGGGACTTCCTGTAGGCCAGTGGTAGGTGATAAAGGCCAGTCACACTTTGGTTGTGGGTTCGATTCTCACAGCCTTGTCCGGCACGATGGGTTGTCGCCCATCCTGCAGGTTTTCCTTTTTCTAATGCTATATTACTATAACATCCCATCAATAATATCGAAAAAAGTTATATCCTTAAACAATACTAACTTATGTCCAACATCATCCCTTCCAATATTTAGGCTTATCTAAAATACTTCGGTCCAAGCTCATAGTATAAAGAAAATGATTACTTGAAATGTCACATAACAATCAAGTGAATGCCATCATTTACCCCCCATATATCATAAGATATATCTTATTGGTCAAATTACAAACATGTGAATACCTTAATCATGTATTCTCTTGAAGAATGAATACCCATTGAACCTTATTAAAAACATTAATGCAGTTAAAAGTTAACACTTTTCACAAACAAAAATCCTCAAAATTCTTTATACTCAAACCATGATATCACTTAGTCCTTATATCAATCATAAGCTCATGAATACAATCAAACATCTCATTATCTTATAATCCCTTCATTATTCGCATATCATCTGCTTACCAAAAATATCTCAATCACTTTCTATGGTTACCGGTACCATAAAATTATTGAAAACCACAATAGACTAATACATAAATATTCCAATATTCCACGATACTATATACAACATTATTTTGGAATCCCATTACATAAACACTTAATCATTCCACCACATCATTGTCATATTCAACATCACCAATAGTGATCGCATGTGACTTCCCTTTCTCCTTTGCCTTAATTGGTTGCTCATGTCGATCATCATTAACCCTTGGATTAGGGAATTGATTAGCATAATGCCCCATTTCATTGCACTTGAAGCATTGAAGTGTTGTTGGTGCTTTCTCTGCAGTCTTTTCTTTATTCACACCATTAGCAACAATTTTTCCATTACTTCGACACTCAGCTTCTTGATGACCTTCTTTTCCACACTTAAAACATTTTCTAGTCCCATTAAGACAATATCCACCATGCTTCTTTCCACACTTTGATCATAAGGAAACATTCATCATCTTTTCACCATTATTCTGAGATTTTTCCTTGAACTCCATCTTTCGTTTCTTGTCAAAACCTTGAGATGGATATGTATCACCAACTTCTATTTCTACCTTAATAGCCCAACAAGCAATTTCTTCATATATACTGAAGTCTCTTATAGCTAATGCCCTTCGAAGATTTGGTTTTAAGCCACTAAAGAATCGATCAATTTTACTTTCAGGTTGGATGATAAAGCCAGATGCATACCTTGCAAGCCTTGTAAAATTTGCTTCATATATACCAACAGATTCATCATCCTTTTGATTTAGTTCAAGAAACTCCTTCTCCATCATTGTTCGATGAATACGAGGGAAGTACTTATTGAAAAATAAGTTCTTGAACTAGTCACATTCCATGGACTCAATTTCATCTCTTGGCCTTGTATTCTTGATAAGATTCAACCATTGATCAGCTTCACCTTCCAAACAACATACTGCTATGATGACTTTATCATGTTCAGAACATTGAAGAACTGAAAATATCTTTTCAGTGGTACTGATCCATTGTTCAGTAACAAGTGGATTAGATGACCCACTGAAAGAAGGTGGACGTTGCCTCATGAAGGACTCAATAGAATATTGTTCCCTTCTCTGCTCATTTGGAAGTCCAGAATGATTCATATCTTTTGTAAGTATAGAAATAAGATTTTCCACTCCATATCCCATAACATTTGTTTGTTAAGGAGGACAATCATTGCATTTTCCATTACATTGATCAACATGGTTCCTTCGGTTTCCAGCCATCATCTAAAACCCAAAAAGAGTAGTGTGAGAGGAAAAAATCACGCTATGGAAAACAACATAATAAAGGGGGAGTACCTTCAATATCAAACATCTTAGGTTACCGTAATTATAGTACTATAACCTATACTTATACTTAACCTTAGGGAAATCCCTATACATACCTTAGTGAAGGATCCCGGGACACCCTGAGAGGGGAGGGGTGAATCAGGGTGACAAATGTTTCTTTTAAAGTGATGGATCTTGTTCCCACGTTGGTAGGAACTGTTGAACCTGTATGATGATTATGAGTAGAAAGAAAACATTCACATGCACAGAGAAGACACAACCCTTTTTACTTGGTTCACAACTAAGGGCTACGTCCAAGGTGCATACGCCGACAGGTTGTCGGTCGTACCAAAATCCACTATGCTTCACTAGCTGTAGATTACAAATGTTCAGATACAGTCACTCTGTCCCAGGCTCACTGCCTTTACAAAGGTTCAGGGATATCTCATTTTTTCCCTTGGGTCACTCCCGTTGACTCCCCCTGGCTCACTGCCGTTGGTGAAGTCTCACTCAGTTTATTGACGTGAAGGTCTCTTCATCAATGCATAAGAATGCATCCTCTGTTGTATGTAGATGCTCTATTGAAGTCCAATTCTCACATGAAGATGAATATCAATTTGTGCTGAGGGTACAGGGCAATCTTCCAGCTTTTGTGCAGCTCCAAAGAGGACAGATGTACTTTTATCAACACTGGCGCACTTCTCCAAGCCCGGCGTGCAAGTTTCAAAACTGAAGCGCAAGTGACACAAAACAACTTGCGCGACACTGCCTCTTTTAACTTCAAACATGCGCGATGTTGCGCCTTTGTCTCCCCAACCGCCTTGGTCGCGCAACCAACAATCGGCGCGCAGCCTATACTTGCGCGACCCAACTATCACTTGCGCAGCTCAACCACCTGCGCGACGAGAGCTCGAACAAACTCTAAGTCTTGAACCCCGTTGAAAATGAGGAGGGTTGGTCCAGTATTTATATGCAAACTGGACCCCCTGCGCGGATGCGCTCAAGTCCCTCATTGGAGCACAAGTCACGTCTCCTGTAACCTCTATCGCGCAACTCACTTGCGCGACCCAACCAATACTTGCGTGACCTTCTTTCCTTTGCCAAATTTTGATGTTCTGATCCTCAAAACCATATGGCGTGAAAATCTCCAATCTTACAAGACCTCGGCGTGCAAGTACCTTTGCCAAAAACACCTTACTTCATTGGCCGATTTTTAGTCCCAAAAATTTGGCAAACACTGGGAAACGACGCCACCATCACTATTGTTTTCTGCTTGAATGGTATGATCTCTGTGTTGGTACACATTCTGAACTTCCACTGAGGATTGACAACAAACACAAACCATTCGCAAAATCATGCTTTGAAGACCCTAGTTCCAACAATCTCCCCCTTTGGGTTTGTTAGCAATCAGAAAAAATTCAATAGTTCTCCAACCATGAGCAAACCCAAAACTCAAGAATCAACTCAGCCAACACACTAAGTCTACGTGAGCAATGATAGGTGTATAAAACAAGAGAGGAAGCTTTGGGTTCCAGTGTTTTGAAATTCTCCATGACGCCCGATGATAGCCTTCTTATTCTACTTATCACAGAAGCATTTCTTGACTTGAATTTATTCTGTTCTCCCCCATTGACAATAAAACCAAAGACCGATAAGTTGTTCAACGTTCAGCTCAAACCATACTCCCCCTGGGAGTATCTCCCCCATAAACCTGCATCACAGCCATAAGCGGATAAAAAAATTCATAACAAATGGGGAGAGGGGATTTCCGGAACCTCCTTATGTAGTAGGAGGTGGTTGAACACCGAGGTTCAACCGATGCTTCTCAAACACAACCGCGGACAATGGCTTGGTCAGGATATCAGCAACTTGCTCTTCAGTTCCAACATGATCCATTCTAATCACGCCTTTTTCAACCTTTTCTTTGATAAAATGATACCGTATTTCAATATGTTTTGTACGAGAATGCTGAACCGGATTCTTCGTAAGATCAATTGTGCTTTTGTTATCACAGTAAATCACCATTGGTTGCTGCACCTTATCACCAATATCTGTTAGTTGCTGTTTCATCCAAAGCAGTTGAGTGCATGCATTTTTGGCAGAGATATACTCAGCTTCAGCATTACTAAGAGAAGTACTTTCTTGTTTCTTACTCAACCATCCAATACATTTCTTCCCAATATAGAAAGCTCCACCACTAGTGGACTTTCTGTCTACCACATCACCAGCCCAGTCAGCATTAGAAAATGCTGATAATTCACTATCCCTTCCTGTAGCAAAAAATAACCCGAAGTTATGTGTACCTTTAATGTACCTCATGATTCTTTTTACTACCACCATATGTTCCTCTTTTGGATTACTCTGAAAGCGGTCTGCAAGGCATGTGGAAAACACAATATCTGGCCTTGTCGCTGTCAGGTACAGTAGGATTCAAATGTTACTCCTATACATGGTGGGATCAACAGAGTCCCCATCCTCATGCTTTCCATGTTTAGTTCCAACTGCAATCGGAGTTGACATTGGTTTGGAGTCTTTCATATTGAACTTCTTCAGTAGCTCTCTTGCAAATTTTTCCTGAGAAATGAAAGTGTATCCCTTCTTTTGAATCACCGATAGCCCGAAGAAATATGTGAGCTCCCCAATCATAGACATTTTAAATTCTGATTTCATGTGGTTAGCATATTCATCCACTGATTTCTACCTGATTCCACCAAATATGATATCATCAACGTAGAAAAGAACCATGAATTGATCTTTTGGAGAATTCTTCACATAGAGATTGTGATCAACTCCTCCTATTTTGAATTCCAACTTCTTGAGATATGAGTCCAGCCTTGAGTACCATGCCCGTGGTGCCTGCTTCAAACCATATAGTGTTTTCTTCAGTTTGCAGACCTTTGTTTCATCAGTACCCAAAACAAAGCCCACTGGTTGTTCAATGTAGACTTCTTCTTCGAGTACACCATTTAAGAATGCTGTCTTGACATCCATTTGATATACTTTATATCCTTTTTGAGTGCCATGGAAAGGAAAATACTGATTGACTCTTGTCTAGCCACTGGAGCAATGGTTTCTTCAACATCAATGCCTTCAATCTGGGATTATCCTTTACATACCAGTCGTGCCTTTTTTTTATGACACTTCCATGTTCATCATACATATTTTTGAAGATCCATTTGGTACCAATCACATTGTGACCTTTGGGTCTCTAGAAAAGATCTCATGTCTGATTCTTTTCAATCTGATCTAATTCATCATTCATGGATTTCACCCAAGATTTATCTTTTGTAGCTTCTTCGAATCAGGATGGCTCTTCAATTGATAGAAATGCAGATTGCGTGGTATTCCTCATCCTTCTTGTTTGAGTGGGTGCACTCCTATCCCCAATTATGTTGGATGGATCAATCTCAGCTCTTTGATTTCGCCTACGAGGTTCAGTAGTATTCTCTTCAGCCATAGTTTCTTCTTCAGATTCTTCTTCTGAGTCAACATCATGATGTGACTGCTGAGTGTTTTGAACACCTTCCTCTATTTCTGCATTTGTATTTTCTTCACGTTCACATTCATCCTGACTTTCTATCACATCAGTACATGTCGTCCATGAAACATTTGTGTTTTTATCTTCAATTATCTTAACATCACTGCATTCCAAAATTCTTCCCAAACGCTTGTTGAAACATTTGTAGGCTTCGCTATTCATTGAGTAACCAATGAAAATTCCTTCATCTGCATTGTCGCCATATTTCCCTTGATTTCCTTCTTTGTTCTTGATGAAGCATTTACTTCCAAAGACACGAAAGTATTTTAGAGAAGGCTTCCGTCCATGCCACAATTCATATGGTGTCTTCGTCTCTCCCATATAAAGTCCTGTTCGATTCTGAATGTACACTACAGCTTGAACAGCTTCTTTCCAGTAACGTCGTGGAATACGACTCTCAATCAGCAAAGTTCATGCCATGTTGTTCACCTGTCAATTCCTAAGTTCAACAACTCTATTTTGTTGTGGAGTTCTAATAGCAGCTACCTCATGTTGTATCCCATGCTTCTCTAGATAATTCTCAAATTCAATGGACGTGTATTCTCCTCCATTGTCAGATCGCAACACTTTGATTGTTCATCCAGTATCATTCTCGGCGATTCGCCGATATGTTTTCATGAAGTCAAGGACCTGTCGTTTCCTATGAATGACCATCACACATGCCATTCTACTGTAACCATCTATGAAAAGGAAAAAGTACCTTTCTCCATGTGTTCCGACAACATTTATTGGACCACAAACATCTGTATGAATCAGATCAAGAAGGCGAGACGCCTTTTTCTTCTTTGGCCAATATGAACTGCAGACCATCTTCCCACGAATACAAGCATCCCAAGATTTTTCACGCTCACGCTTCTGGTGGTGAATGTCCATGACAATTCTCAATTTTGATATTTTTTCCATGTCTTGTTGATTGATGTTTCCCAATCTCCGATGCCACAAATTGTTTTCTTCTTCAAAATTTGTGTATCATACATTTTCTTCACTATCAACCTGATACAAGTTGCCATCTGTTCTACGTCCCTTCATCAGTGAATTGCCTGATTTTCCCTTGATAGTGCAGCCTTTCTGATTAAAAGTGACTATAAGTCCTGAGTCACAGAGTTGACTCATGCTGAGGAGATTATGACGTAGGCCATCTACATAAAGGACTTCAGTCTTCTTTAGTTCTCCATTAGCTAATTTGGTACTTCCACTCCATTTGATTTTCAGAGCCCCATCATTACCAAATCTTACTATACCATCAACATTCTTTATGATATTCATTAGTAGGCCAGCATTACCTATCATATGAGATGAACAACCGCTATCCAGAATCCAGGTACTGTTGTTTTTTCTAGCTTTGAGGGATACCTATGAAAGGTTGGATTTTTCAATCTTCTTCCTTTCCTTCCATGAGACATTAGATTGAGTATTTAAAACTGATGGCCTTTCAACTATCTCTTCCGCATACCCAGGTTCTTCAAAGTCAAAGTCTTCTTTGAGAGGTGAGAACCTGTTTGAAAGAGCAACCCTGTATTGCTGACGAGACTTGACTTCTCTTGATCTTCAGTATGAGGTGTCCATGTCCCTTCTTTGCCTACAATTAGCGGCATTATGACCAAAGTTAGAACAACGAAAACAATATCCATAGAAATTATTTCTTCTATAAGAATTAGAATATGAAATTTTTCTCCTTTGTTGAGCATCTATATCTTCTCCATTCAGATAGCTTCTTGCCTCTCCACAATAAGACATGGTGTGGCCCAGATAGCCACAGAACTGACACTTAATGATAGGAAATGTCTTCTCACTTTAATTTCTCCTTATACCTTTTTCCTTGGGAGAATAGTAATATTGTCTGTCATTTTTGAAAGTTTGAGGATAATTTTCAGGTCTCCTTTTAGTTTGGATTGAGGGTTCTTTTCTCAACACTCTAGGTAACATTTCAACATGTTCAACATTCATCTTATCTTTATTTTGGGTCTTTTCACTTCCAGCAGTTGATGACTCAGCCTCACAACCAATTCCACTCTTTCCCATGTAAGCGGGTCTTTGATCACTCAAGATTTTTCCAACCCCATCTGAACCACACTTGGCTCTTGCTAGTAATTATGCATTTGAGAATCTTCCAAACTGTATTTTCTTCCTTGATTCTTTTGGAACCGATTCAATCTCCAGTTTACTCCTTAGAGTAACTATTTCCTCCTCAAGACCCTCGGCAGTCTTGTATTTTTCATCCAGTCTGGATGTGAGGTCATTGATGACCTTTGCCTGCTCTTCAATTCTCAGCTTCAGATCTACTACATCATCATTTCATTCAATTATTTTAGACTGTACCTTCACAAATTCGTCTAGTCGTTCAATTTCAGCTTCAAGTTGATCAACGTATTCAGTTGATTCTTCTACAATTGATTTCCACTTATTGCAGCTCTTACATTTAATCTTAAACTTACTAACTGCATCCTTAAGTTGCACCTCAGGATCAACACAAGTACTCAGTTGTTTTTCTCCATCAGTATCTTCTGACTTTTCAACAGTGGCCATCATAGAAGCATGGTTCCCAGTTTTGAATTCTGGTTCTTCTTTATCATAGAATTCATTATCATCTTCTTTCTCTTCACAGACAAAACTCTTCCTTTGCATTTTCTTACAAGATTTGAAGTCTCCCTTTTTGAAGAACCTTATCTGAGGCTTCATGAAGTTTTCATCTTCACTGTCATCATCATTGATATTCTTCTAGCACTGAGAGGCAATGTGCCTAACTTTTCCACAATGGAAACATGCGAGAGGTAAATTCCCATTGAATTTCCCTTCCCCCTTCTGGAACGTCTTTGCAATGAGGGAAAGAATTTCATTCTCTTTGCCATCATCACCGCTACTATCCTTTGAGATTTTAAATTTATCCATGGCCTTGAATGCCATTTCCTTGCTCACCCGAGTCGTAGCATCTTCTGGTTTGACTCTCATTTCATATGCTACCAAGCTGATCATTAGATCATCTAGAGAAAGTTTGGAAAGATCTCTTTCCTCAAGGGCTGACACCTTCGCATTATACAGAGGTGAAAGTATTCTTAATATTTTCATTACAATATCAATGTCTTTGATTTCTTCTCCTAGACCCCGAATTGCTCCAACCACTTCAGTAATTCGATTGAAGAAAGAGTCTGCATTCTCGTCTGGATGCATCTTCAGATCATCAAACCGATTGTGTAGTACTTGTAGTTTTTCCACCTTCACTTTTCTATCTCCTTAATAAATATTCTCAAGTTTATCCCACATGGATTTTACAGAGGTTCAATTCATCACCTTTAGGTAGATCTGATCAGAAAGGGCTGCAGTGAGAGCATTCTGTGCTTTAGCATCTTCATCAAGAAGTTTCCTTTCTCTTTCAGTCATAGCCATGCCTATTGGATCAGTGACTTGTATTCCTTGCACAGTCGAAAAAAGAACTTCCATTCCAAGATATCTTAGATGAGATCTCATTCTGTTCTTCCAGATCTGGAAATTGCTTCCATCGAAGTGAGGGACTCCCCTAACATTGACCGCCTTTTCCATTACGAAAAAAGGTCAGATTCAACAACAGAAACCTGGCTCTGATACCACGTGAAGGACCCCGGGACACCCGGAGAGGGGAGGGGTGAATCAGGGTGACCACTTTTTCTTTTAAGGTGATGGATCTTGTTCCCGCGTTGGTAGGAACTGTTGAACCTGTAGGATGATTATGAGTAGAAATCAAACATTCACTTGCATAGAGAAGACACAACCCTTTTTACTTGGTTCACCACTAAGGGCTACGTCCAAGGACCATAAGCCGACAGGTTGTCAGTCGTACTAAAATCTACTATGCTTCACTAGATGTAGATTACAAAGGTTCGGATACAGTCACTCTGTCCCTGTCTCACTGCCTTTACAATGGTTCTGGGATAGCTCACTGCTTCCCTCAGGTCAATCTCGTTGACTCCCCCTGGCTCACTACCGTTGGTGAAGTCTCACTCAGTTTATATCCATGAAGGTCTCTTCATCAATTCATAAGAATTCATCCTTTGTTGTATGTAGATGCTCTATTGAAGTCCAATTCTCACCAGAAGATGAATATCAATTTGTGCTGAGGGTACAGGGCAATCTTCCAGCTTTTGTGCAGCTCCAAAGAGGACAGATGTACTTTTATCAACACTAGCACGCTTCTCCAAGCCCGGCACGCAAGTTTTAAAACTGGCGCGCAAGTGACACAAAACAACTTGCGCGACGCTGCCTCTTTCAACTTCAAACTTGCACGATGCTACGCCATTGTCTCCCCAACCGCCTTGGTCGCACAACCAACAATCTGCGCATAGCCTATACTTGCGCGACCCAACTATCACTTGCGCGGCTCAACCACCTGCGCGACGAGAGATCGAACAAACTCTATGTCTTGAACCCCGTTGAAAATGAGGAGGGTTGGTCAAGTATTTATAGGCAAACTGGACTCCCTACACGGAGGCGCGCAAGTCCCTCATTGGCGTGCAAGTCCCGTCTCCTGTAACCTCTGTCACGCAACTCACTTGCGCTATCCAACCAATACTTGCACGACCTTCTTTCCTTAGGCAAATTTTGATGTTCCGATCTTCAAAAACATATGGCGCACAAGTCTCCTATCTTTGAAGACCTCGTCGCGCAAGTACCTTTTCCAAAAACACTTTACTTCATTGGCCAATTTTCAGGCCCAAAAATTTGGCAAACACTGGGAAAGGGCGCCACCTTCACTACTATTTTCTGCTTGAACGGTATGATCTCTGTGTTGGTACACATTCTGAAATTACACTAAGAATTGAAAACAAACACAAAACATACGCCAAATCATGCATTGAAGACCCTGGTTCCAACACTTAGAAATATCTATAGGGATCTCACTAAAGTTCTCGCATCCTAGTTTCCAAAGGTTGACTAAACCTTTCCTCTGATACCAACTGTAGAGACTCGAAGCTGAACGTACATGGAAATTACGTTACTTTTGAGGAATTCTTAGTGCATAACAAAAACACACACACATGGACCGTAATAGATTAGTGTCTTTGGAAACTCGGAATATAATATTCTAATCGTGGTGAAAGATCTTCAACATCTCCCACAAAGATCATCCCTTTTTTTTCTGACCTAAAACCTTTCTTTATATCCCAGGGAAAAGAAAACATAAAAGGGTGAGCTCAAATGCTCAGTAAGGGTAAACAAAAGAAATATCAATCACATCATATTCATAAGAACATTACATTTTGGAAATCTTAACCTGTAAAAGAGATAATAACATCATAACATGGGATAAATCATAGAAGTGAAATGTAATCCCAATAATCATAACATAAAACATCAAACTTTGTGTTATACACACATAATCATAAATAATCATTTCTTATTAGTCAAGACTCAATGCCAAGACTATCTTAGTGGACAAAGTCCATTTCTGAACCGAGTTCACTCCTCGTTTCAGTCCTGTTTCACTAAACCGGTTTAACCTGCCATTCCAGCCATGTCTATCGAATGAGATATAAAATCTTTACCCAATGAATTGGAGGGAGATATAGGTCCCACCAATCAAATAATGATACCATTCTTATGTGTGCCACAAAATCATAAATCATACATCATTTGCATAACCCTTGTAATGAAAATGGGATTCTTAAACATTGTGACATCATAAAACAATTCATATAGGTTAAAGGAATTCATAAAAATAATTCCATCACAACATAATCAAATAAATGTAATAATAGGGATAGAAACAGAACCCTTTATTATCATAGATGGAAAATAATTTTGATAAAACACTTGAATGCCATTCTTGAGGAAAATATCCTTTTTACTTCAAAAACACTTTTCCTTTCTTAAAATTTCATACAATTCTAAAATAAAAGAAGTTGATTAAAAATAAACTTGAAAACTTGTAAATTAAGATTCTTGGAAATAATGTTTTAAAAATCCATTCATGCCGAATAATTTAAAAAAAAATTCTTCTCGTACTTTTTTTGGAAAAGTCAAAAAGTAACTCGTACGAAAAATGACAAAATATTCCTTTCAAATCATTTACTAAAAACTCACTGAAGGGTAAACTTGGATTTAAACAATTGTAGGTGGATGAAAATAATATTACATATTGAGGAAACATGGATGTGGATGATAAAATACACCCCAGTAAATTTCTATAAACAATCTCGGATAAAAATGAGATTGTCATATTTCCCTTACCTTAGGTCCAATTTGCTTTGTAAGTGTCCAAACCTCCTGTATAATGATTTACATAATGTTGTTGACTTATTCCATAATCATACTTATTTTTATGATATCATATATGGTCATATTCGTAGCTTATTATTAGTTATATTTGATTGCTACTTGTTATTCGGGTGTTTATTATTTTTGTTCTTATGTGTGTTTTGTCAAATGAATTCTTATTATTATTTTTGGGTTAAAGATACCTCATTTAAAGAATGGTATTAGTGTAATATATATCATACTTATTCACTCAATTCATTTATGTAATCATTATTCAATGAGAATCATGTAGAACGAGACACATCACATCGTGGAGACGATATTCCGTACGTACGCACGAGCGATGATATCGTTCCCATGATCGTGGAATTGTATTGGAGTGTATGTATACTATTTAAGAATCAATACCAGTTTATAATAATCATATATAGTTAATATTTAAACCATTATACCCATCCAAGTAAGGTGGTTCTGGAAAATAGATTCACCACGGCGTGGAGATGGTATTCTGTACTTACGCACGCGCGGTGATTTCGTTTTCTGTAGGATGGATAGATGGTGAAATAGAGTTGTTTAATACTTATAATAACATATAAGTATATTAGTGATTCTGATGTTATTAATTTATAATGAAACAACTAGAGAATAAGAAGTAGAAGAAGAAATAAATTTGAAAGAATCGGTAACGGACATTACCTCTTCTTTTAAGCGCCTCTTTGGGACCTCTTTTTAGGGCACTAAAATTGGTTTTTGAAGAAGACCAGGACCTCTAGGATGTCTCTAGGTAAGTGGAGATGAGACATTGGCAGGGGTTGGCTGAGCATGAAAACTCAAAGTGGTGTGAGGAAGATATGGAGGATGTTCCCTTTTAGAAGGGAGGAGAGGGGTACCTTTGGAAAAACTAAGAATATTATTCTATTATAAAGTCTTATTCAGTTTTAAATAGCTCAAAATTGATTTATTTCGAAGATAAGGTGGGTATTGGTTGAAATAATCTCATCCAATAGATTTTGGACAAGTTTAGTTTACTATATTAATCTTATCATTTAGTTTTATCTTTAAGTTAGATAATTTTACTTTTACCATGTCTTTTTGTGTTCTTATACTATAATGTTAATAAAGTTACTATAACAAGCCAAAAGAACCCCAAGTTGTTTATAATTAATATATATAACCTTATCTAAGTCATTTGGCCGATCTTTATATTTTTAGGAATAAAATAACAATTAATAATATAATATTTGTTTTAAAAACTATTTTATGTCAATATTGACACTATTTAGTAATTGATTTTTGTGAAACTCATAACCGAATGATTAGCTCAAACAAAGTTCATTAAATAAATACTAACATGTCATAATAACCTATTAAATTATTTTAATTCATAAAAAGTCTCAAATTACATTTACTTTGGTATTTATAACATCAATTATGTCAATATTTCATTAATATGATAATTACTGCATCATCATTGTGTCATAAATAAATTTAATTATTTAATGTCTAAAAATTAAAAATAAAATATCATTATGTAGGAAATCGTTTTATCTTTCTAATGAATATTTTAAAGTCGAATTTCTCTTATGTATTACCCTATATTAAAAATGACTTAGTTTTTAAACTTTGATTTTAACTATTTTAACCCTTCTTTAAATAAATTAATATTAAATGTCATAATCTAATCCAAGCGGTCCTAAATGGTCATATTTTATTCCTAAGGTTGTTTTTGGTCGAATATCCCTTATCCAATAGAATTATGACATGTTTTAGGGAGTAATAATATCATTTTTACCCTTAATTACCCTATTTACTTTTAACTGTGGTAAAAAAAGTAAAAATTACTATTCAGCAAAAATTATTTTCATCTAATTGAACCACATTTTTCTTACTGAAATCAACCATGTCTCTCGGAGTTTTAGAAATTCCATTCACAAAAGTGGTAAAATTAAGTTTTATGTAAATTTGCAAATTCTCCTAGGAGGTGGGTAAAAGACGGTAAAAAGTTCAATAAAATTTTTATATATCTAAAATTATTATAAAATGAATCCAATGAATTACATTGAACTTATATAAGTATTATGTATAAATATTGATCTAAAATTAAAATAAATAAAATAAATAATTATTTAAATAAAAATTTGGTTTTTAAATAGTGTCCTAGTGTTTTCACTATTCATCAAAAATTGAATGTTTTCAGAAAATTACCAAAATTTCACCTTTGGCTAATTTCGATATTCTGAATCCAAAAATAAAGTCTATTTTGAAAGATTAAATTTCAAAAATTTCAAAAAGTGGTTATTACTATTCATAATGGTTAGTTTTATTAATATTTTAATAGCATATCGTTGTTTAGTGAAACTCGATATTGCGTTCAACACACGCTATCGAGGAAGGTCATGATTGCATGTAATGCAAGCCAAGATAAGGTTGCATGTTGTGCAAGACTCCTTTGTTGTTTCGTTATAACAGAATCCAACCATTTTTCATTTATATATTGAATATATATATATATACTCAATGTTGAGTAGAATAACTACTATCAAACAAACTTGAAATTGTGTGTAACACAATCTAGGAATAGTGTTGCGTATACTGCAAGATAATACGGTTTGCGTATAACACACGATAATCTTTTTGTTGCATAAAACACATGACATCAAATAAATTCAAAAGAATACTTATTATAAAATATCGGGTTGTTACATTTTGACAGTTAATTTCTTACTACATCTCCTTATTCATATTTATTTATTACTAAATTTAAGTGGAATTATTATTCAGATGAAGAGGATGTCATGGGTAAAACAGAAGGAAGAATGTTGTGTTTAATTTATGCTTTCATTAGTTTAGATGACATTAGTGGTAAAAATAATATTTCAAAATAAGAAATAATTTTTGAAGCTAAACCTAAATATAAACCATATACTTTAATTGAATTTCAAAAATCAATTGAGGTTGTTTGTGAGGATAAAGTGTTAGGATGTTGCTTCTAAATTTTGTTCCCTCTTGCTATGTATCATTACAATTAAAATTCCATGAAAGGGAGCCGAATGATATCTAATTTTGTGGGAATATACAATATGTAAGAGCTAAATAAGATTGGATAAATTCCTTTTTTCTGGTTCATGCAGAAGAAACATTCACGACCATCAGATTGGGGATGATCGGCTAGAATTTCCATTCTAGAGGAAGTGAAATCCTTGCGCCCACATGGGGGATCAGAGAAAGAATCATTTCCCCTCTAATTTTTTTATTTCCTTTCATTCATTGTATTTGGATTATTTTTTATGTATTTTTCTATGTTTTAACTTCTATGAGGATTGATTAATGCTACATATGCTCAATAAAAACTAAGTTGTAAATTTCCATCTCAATTTTTTATTCATGTATTAATTTCTTGATATTAATTTATCATATATTCTCTAAATAACGAGTAAATTGTAAAAAATAGTATGTGGGTGTGGGGGGTATCATTTTTTGTTGATTATGTTTTAGTTTTATTTCTTTAAAATTTCATTTTTATGTATTTTTTCAACTTTTCTGTGTTTGGGTCAATTTTTTAAAAAATATATTTGTGAGATAAAATGTTTATCAATGTCATTTTATAAATCCATTTGATTGAGTGATCCAATTAATAACATCAAACAAAACATAAATAAATGTTGAAAATTAATTTTTACCAAGTTTTACACTATAAAATGCTTGAAATGACCTCTAATTTTTTAATATCATTCCACATCTCACTGCCTTAATCATTGAAATTCTAGTCTTATTAGGCATCTAAAACCTATTTTAAATCTTCTTCTATTTCACCAAATTTTGTGATAGAAGCAATACCTAACTTCTCAAACCTAAATATGATTTATTTCTATAAAATCATGAGTCTTGAGGTACATTTGATATAAATTATTTAGTCATTTATTGAGATTTTGAATCCCCCTTTTCAAGTGAATCCTTTTTATTTTGGCCTTCTCTGTATGTGAACACTTACTAGCCATGTAAATACGGATAGATTGGTCAAATTACTAGAATATTTTACCTTCATAACAAAATATTCATGTATAAATTCATCATATATTTAATCTTATGTGTGAGTGGGGGGGGGGGGGAGGGTAAGATTACTTTTGCTGTGATACCTCATTTTTTGTTTCTTTGGTTGGAGATTCAAGCTTTATAGAGATACATTTTCTACTAAAAAATATGATTTCTATTAAAAGATATCCCCTTATAGAGATTAAAATTAAAAAGAATATTTTTTCCAATATGGTGATCTAAAAGGAAGAATGTTTTTCAATTTTAATCATTTAAGGAAAAAAGAGTTGTTCCTATCTAGTGCTCTAAAAGGAATAATGTTTTCTTATATAGACCATTCCAAGGAAAAAACATTCCTTTTCTTCTTCTGAAATATTGATGGTATATGAGGCAAAATAGATTCTCAACGATTCATATAGTTTATTTTCTTCTAAGGACAATGAGGAAGAGACCATACTTGTGTAAATAATAGAATAATTCATTTTGGATTAAAAAAGAGTCAGACCCTCCTAATTCATTCTCATAATGTTTCACATTAGAAACCAAAAAAATTATAACATGGAACAAAGTTGAAATGTAATTGTTGGACTCACCTGTTTTGATAATCCCAAATCTTGTTTCATTTATGTGATAATAATGTTTCCATTCTATGTTAATCTCATTTTATTAATGTTTCTTGTTTCTATAGATTAATATTCATATACTCTCAATATCACTTCTTGATTGTTTAAGCTTATGGTGTAGAATTTATCACCGATACAGGGTCACTAATTCAAGGTCAATAATACAGGGTCACCGATACAGGGTCACTGATACATGTTCACCGATACAGGGCCACCGATACATGGTCACCGATACAGGGTCACCGATTCAAGGTCACTGATACAAGGTCAATGATACATGGTCATCGATACATGGTCACCGACATATGGTCACTGATACAAAGTTCTGCAATTTAAGCCAACTGCTAAAGTTTACCGATGGAAGGTTACAGTTCGAGGTTGCTGATGTGAACATGCTATTGAAGCCTACTGATGTGAAGGATACCATTATAAGACTTCCCTTAATTTTCCAAATTCTTGAAATTTTTCTAACGGTCATATTTGTTATCTTTAATATTGCTGACATATTAATGCTTATTTTAGACATATTAGGAGAGCATATCTTGACAGTACAAGCCATGAGAAATATTGCACGTGATGTACTTACTACTATTTTTAGACCTCAAATATGTCCGAGAAGACTGAGGAATAATAATTTATAGAGGTACAGTGAAAAATGAGGAATGGATGTCCAAAAGTGAAATGCATGAGGAAGAAATTAATAAAGAACAAATAGGAACCATTCGATCACCTTCACTGTTAACCCTATAGCAACTCGGCCTTTTCTTACATTAGTATTACATCATTTCAAAGATAAACAACATAATATTATTACACATGGAGGATCCAGAGGTTTAGTGTCGTGGTAAAACTAGGGCCACACATAACAAGTACAACATCAAGCATAAACACTCATTTAATTTCTTCTTCTATAGCTTCTTAGTAGCACTTGTCCTCTCCTTAGTACATGTAGACATCTGAGGATATACATCAAAAGGGGTGAGCTAAAATCCCAGTAAGAGGATAGATAATAATAATACATCATGGGGTGAGCATAATCATAACATAGGCAAAAGATCATGAACATGAGATGAGGATATATAAAAGAATTGAAATGTTGCAATGCATAAAAATAAAACATCATGTCTTAGTGGTTAACTACCACACATGATTGTGAACAAAGATAGCATTTTGTTCACACATAATTTCACATTTAATCATGAGATTCATCACTTTACCCAATTCATTGGAGCGCTATATAATTCCGGGCGCACCCGTCACATTTAAACATTCATATTGCGCGATATAATTCCGAGCGCACCCATCACATCATAACATTATCATTATCATGCTTTCTAGATAGAACACATATCATTCATTTAAATAAATAACCCATGGAAAGGAATGAGTTTCATCTCATAATAACACATTCATAAGCTTTGGGTTCCCAAAATAAAGAGGGAACACCATACTTGATACAAGAACAATCAACCTTGAATGAGAGGTAAAAGGTGAGATCTTGAAAGAAGAGTTCTTCTGGAAAACATTTTGATGGAAATAAAAACCCGTGAAAAAAATTTATATCTCATAAAAGTAAAGGAAATAATTATAAAATGATCTTTGAGGAGTAACCATATCAAAAATGGAGTGAAAGAGGGAGAACCCGAAAGAAGAAAATTGGGTTCAAGATTTCCCAATACCTTGTACCCGAATGCTTCCTTCTCTTTAATGTCCTGTATAATGACATTACATTCATTAATTAGAAATATATAACCATGTGTACATTAATAGGGTTCCTTATGGTTTCACTATGTTATATTATGTTCCTTTGGATGACTTATAGAGTTTAAAAACATTGTTCGGGGATGTTCGTTTTTATGGTTTTCTTGAGTGGTTCACTTGTATTATAAAATTGATGTTTGGGTAGATCATGGGTAAACATCCAGAACTGATATTACATGTTATTAAGGATATTACAGTAGCTTTAATAATTTTATAATGAATTATATTTGATCCAAGTGGACGAATCATTAGATAAGAATTTAATGATGGTCATTTGGGTTAATTTGGGCGGTTTTTGGATCACAATGAACTTATTTTAACATTTAACTTAGTAATATGGACATAGGTTATTTAAAAAACATAAAATAGAACATAATACATATAAAATATTCTGGTTCAACCATAAAAATGGTTTCATGACCAGATCTGAAGGTTGAAATGGAAGAGGAGAGCATGTTGTTTTTGAAGGTGGTAAATTTAACATCTCATGAACAACGTTCTCTTTAAAAAAATAAAAGGAAGAGGGAAAGGGTGTGGGTGATATAATATACCATTAGAATCATAATATAACAGTATATATATAATACTGGAGTTACAAAACAATTTGGATGAGGATAGGTGGGGAGAGATCAAGAAAGGAACTTGAACATGAAAGGAAATTAAAGGAGAAGAGGGAGAGAAATTACCTTTAGAATCCTCCTCTTGAGAACCCCCTTATGGGCCTATGCTTGGTCTTTTGATGAGACCAAAAGCTCTTGGACGTGGGGGAGGGGCCAGGGAAGGTGTTTGGGCAGAGTTTAGTGAAGGCTTGGAGCTTGAGAGGTGTGAGGAAAATAGGGAGTGAATGGTGGCTTTTATAGTGGAGGGGAGAGGGGTTTTCTTAATATAAAATTGATTAGTTTATTAATTTCACCTAAGACAAGGAATAGTTAGTCTTTGATGTCCAATAATAGTAATTTTATAATGTAATCCTGATCCGAGTGGGATTACATCAGCAGAACATCATCGATGACTCAATTAATACATTATTTAGCTTTTATTGTGAATTATCGGATTCCACTATTCATAAAAAATTCAAGTATCTCAGAAAATTCCCAAAACATTACCCCAGCCATTTTTCGACATGTAGAATCCAAAAATGAATTCAATTTTTCCAAAAAAAATTTCTAAATATTATTAATTTAATATTTAATTAAAATCATAATTTACTTAAATAAACAGTTTTCAAAATTAAAACTGATTTTGCAGTTCTTTCAAAAATTATGTAGGGTCTTATAAAATTATCTAAAAACAATTAGGCATTGATTCAATAATTTATGAATACATTTCAGGGAAATAAATAGTCTTTTACATTAATTAACTAATTATAATTAAATATTTATGACTTATAAAATACCAAAAGCGTTTACTAAGGTCAAATTATCACTTTCTATGATGTCTAAATTTTATTTTATTATTCATAGATAATGTTACTCTTATTTACTATTTATAAGGGTCATATTACTATTCATAAGGGTATGTTACTATTCATAAGGGTATGTTACTATTCACCAAAAATTATTTTTGTTTTATTAGACTCAAAAAACTATCTTGAACATAACCGTCTATGTCGGATTTTTAAATTTCCAAACATAGGGGTGAAAAAATTATGTTTAAAGGTCACTTATCACATAGTAGTTCATTTTTTTGTGTCTTTATGACATAAATATAATAAGGGAACATTCCATTGACATACTTTGAGTCGTTACATTCTTCCCCCCTTAAGAAATTTTGCCCCCGAAATTCCACTTTACACAAACAGGTGAGGGTACTTCTCCTTCATTGACTCTTCTGGTTCCCAAGTTGCTTCCTCAAACTTATGGTTCCTCCATAACACATTGAAAAGGCGGGTTGTCTTTTTGCGTAGAACTTTATCACTTCGGTCCAAAATTTTTACCGGATTCTCCTCATAGGAGAGATCATCTTTCAGTTGTACCACCTCTGAGTTTAGTACATGTGAGGGGTTTGGTCTGTACTTCCTCAGTAGTGATACATGAAACACATCATGAACTTGAGCCATATTCAATGGAAGTTCCAGACGATAGGCCACGGCTTATATACAGTCAGGGATCTCAAAGGGGACAATGTACCTTGGGCTTAGCTTCCCTTTTTTCTGGAATCTCATTACTCTCTTCCATGGAGATATTCGAAGGAAGACTTTATCTCCAACGTCGAACTCCATGTCCCTTAGACGGTTGTTAGCATTGCTCTTTTGCCGACTTTGAGCAGCTTTGATGTGTTTCTAGAAGACTTGAACCTTCTCTGTCATCTCTTGAACAAGATCAAGACCAAGTAGCTTTCGTTCTCCAACTTCATCCCAACAGGTTGGAGTTCTACATCGCTTCTCATAAAGAGCTTCATACGGAGCCATTTGAATACTCGAGTGGAAGCTATTGTTGTATGAGAACTCAACCAATGGGAGATGCTGATCCCAACCACATTTGAATTCAAGAGAGAAGGATCTTAGCATATCATCAAGCGTCTGAATAGTCCTTTCAGATTGGCCATCAGTTTGTGGGTGATAGGCCGTGCTGAAATTTAATTCAGTACTCAAAGCATATTGAAGGATCCTCCAGAACTTAGATGTGAACCTTGGATCACGATCAGAGACAATTGAGAGTGGACCACCGTGCAATCTCACTACTTCTGTCACATATATCCTTGCATGTTGTTAAAGTGAGAGGTCTTCTCAAATAGTGATAAAATGGGCAGTCTTGGTGAGTCGACCAACCACAACCCATATCGCATTATTTCCCTTTGACGTTTTAGGAGACCCGTGACAAAGTCCATAGTAACATTTTCCCATTTCCACATGGGTATAAGCAATGGCTGCATCATACCTTTGGACTTTGGTCACTCAGCTTTAACTTGCTGACATACCAAGCACCTTGATATATATTCCGCAATCTCTTCCTTCGTGTTATCCCACCCGAAGTGCTCTCGAAGATCACGATACATCTTGGTACTTCTAGGATGGATAGAGAAAGTTGATATATGTGCATTATCCAATAGCTCCTTCTTTATCCCGGTTGATTAAGGCACACAAAGCCGCGTTCCAAACCAAATCACACCATTATCGTCGATATGGAACTCTTGCAAATTTCCTTCCGTTACTACATTCACCCTCTTTTGTATCTCCACATCATCCCTTTGTGCTTCCTTAGTCTTCTCTTGGATGGATGGTTGCATAATCATTTGGGAAAGGTAGGATGTATCCCCTGCCCTTATGTTTTCCAAATCCATCCTTTGCAAATCCAAGAAGATAGGGTCTTTCACAATCCTCAACATGGATAGAGTAGTGGGTTCTTTTTTACTTAGAGCATCATCTACCTTCTTTGACATTCCAGGATGATAGTGAATAGAGAAATCATAATCCTTGATTAGCTCTAACCATATCCTTTGACGCATGTTGAGCTCCTTTTGTTTGAATATATACTTTAGGCTCTTGTGGTCGGTGTATATGTCACACTTCTCGCCATAAAGGTAGTGCCGCCAGATTTTCAATGCAAAAATCATGGCAGCCAGCTCTAGATCATGTGTCCAGTAGTTTTGCTCATGGATCTTCAACTGTCATGAGGCATAGGCTATCACGTTATCATTTTGCATGAGTACACAACCCAAGCCTTTCATTGAAGTATCACTATATAAAACAAAACATTCTCCACTTTTTGGTAGTGTGAGTACAGGTGCAGTGATTAGCCTTCACTTTACCTCCTTGAAGCTTCTCTCACATTCTTCCGTCCATACATACTTTACCCCTTTCCTTTTTAACTTAGTTAGCGGGCTTGACAATCGTGAGAAGTTTCTCACAAAACGTCGATAGTACCCAGATAATCCAAGAAAACTACGGATTTCTATGACGCTAGAGGGCCTGGGCCATTCCACAATCGCCTTTGTCTATGAAGGGTCCACAGAAATTCCCTCGCATGTGATCACATGTCCCAAGAACGTGACTTGATTATTCCAAAAGTCACACTTGCTGAACTTAGCGTACAACTTCTTCTTTCTAAATGTCACCAACACAAACTTTAGATGTTCTTCATGTTCCTCCTTGCTCTTGGAGTAGATTAGAATATCATCGATAAACACTACCACAAATTTTTTGAGGTAATGTCAAAAGACTATATTCATCAAATACCTAAAGATTGCAGGGGCATTAGTAAGTCCGAATGGCATCACCAAAAACTCATAGTTCCCTTACCTTTTACGGAAGGCATTCTTGTAAATGTCTTCCTTCTTCACCTTTACTTGATGATATCCAGAACGAAGATCCACCTTTGAGAATTATTGAGCTCTTCTTAACTGGTCGAACAAGTCATCAATCCTTGGGAGAGGATACTTGTTCTTTATGGTGATCTTGTTGAGTTCCCGATAATCGATACACAGCCGCATGGTTCCATCCTTCTTCTTTACAAAGAGCACTAGCGCACCCCAAGGTGATGCACTAGGGCGTATGAACCCTTTGTCCAGATGCTCTTGCAGCTGCTTCTTTAACTCCTCCAGTTCGATAGGAGCCATCCTATAGGGGCACTTCGAGATATGAGTAGCTCCGGGTATGAGTTCAATTGAGAACTCTACCTCACGATCCATGGGAATTCCAGGTAACTCATCAAGAAATACATCACTGTATTCCCTCACGATGGGAATTTCATCAAGGTTGGCACTTTCCTTCGACTCAACCATTTGGGCGAGGTATGTTTCTTCATAGGGAATCAACACCCACACCAATGAAAGATTTTTCAAAGGATATCCATGATCTTCCTTTCATTTGTAGAGGATCATGGGATGGTTTGGAATATGAAAATATATTTCCTTTTCCCGACAGTTGATATGTGCTCTATATAACGAGAGACAATCCATTCCCATTATAGCATCAAATTCCACCAAGGGAAGTATTACGAGATTTTCCAGAAAAATCATCCCACATACGTCAACAGGAGAAGATTAAAACACTTGGGTTGCAATGATTTCACCACTTGGTGTTTTCACCGATATCTCTACTTCAATGTTTCGGGGCTTCGATTCTATAGTTCTAGCAAACATGCAAGATATAAATGAATGCATAGAACCAGAATCCAATAACACTTTTTCCATTCTTGAGTGAATAGGAAGTGTACCTTGTATGACTTCATTATCATGTTCCACCTTTGCAGTAGGGATGGCATCATCCTTCCCTTTTTCATTTGGCTTCGGTGGTTATTGGCACTAATTACCCTCGAGAGCTCGAGGTTTAGTGCACTGGTTTGAATAGTTCCCTAGCTCCCTATTGTTGTAGCATTGAACCACGAGTGGTTATCTCCATTCATAGGCTACATTGTTTTTCCTTTTCATGTCTTTTCAACACTCTTGAGCATGGTGTCCTTCTTTCCCACACTTAATTCATTTCCCCGTACCTTTGAGGCAGTTCCCATGGTGCAACTTCCCACATTTTTGGCATGTGGGTCATTGATTTTTCTTCCCACCTTTGTCACTAGATCCACCAGCTTGAAACTCCATCTTTCATTTCTTATCACCATAGCCTTGGGACCATTCTCCAAAACTCCATCTCCACTTTTAGAGCACACCGAACAACTTTTTCATAACTCCCAAAGTCTTGAATTGCAAGAGCCTTTCGAAGATGTGGTTTTAATCAACCAAAGAATCTATCAATTTTTATATCATTGTTGATAACAAAACCCGAAGCATACCTTTCGAGCCTTGTGAAATTTGATTCATAGGTTGTGATAGATTCTCCTTCATTTTTCTTGAGCTCTATGAATTCTCTCTCCATATTCGTGCGAAGTGTTCATGGGAATTACTTATTAAGAAACATTATCTTAAAGTCTTCCCATTCCATCTCTTCAATTTTTTCCTTTGGCTTGGTGTTCATAATCAAAGCCCACCATTGATCCGCTTCTCCATCTAGACGGTAAAAGCCTAGAGTCACATTCTCCGTCTTGGAACACTGAAGAACAGAAATGATCTTCTCCAAGGATTTGACCCATTGTTCCGCAACTATTGGATTGGAAGATCCACAAAACGTTAGTGGTCGTTGCCGCATAAAACATTCGATAGCTAGTTGCTCCCTCTTTGGTGAAGGAGGACGTTCCCCATTATTATGGTTATTATTCATAACACAAGATAATTTGGTAAGCATCACCATGAGGTTTTAAACTCCACCCCCAAAATCATTGGGGATGCCTTTCAGGCAGTCGTTGCATTGGCCCTCGCAAGAGCTGTTGGTGTGATTCCTCCTGGTTCCCACCATTTTCTAAAATAAAAAAGGTTAGAACAAAACATAAGTAAACAAGTCATGAATAACTTATTCATTTAAACAATTATACCAAAAACATAACATATGGTATCCGTAGGTAAATATTATTGTATACATATTTGTACTTATTCTTATGCTAGAGGTTTTCTCTAGGGTTTACTAATCCTAATTCCCAAATTAACTAAACCTTTCCTCTGATACCAACTATTGAGACCCAGCCTTTTCTTACATTACTATTACATCATTTCAATGATAAACGACATAATAGTATTACACATGGAGGATCCAGAGGTTTAGTGTCTTGGTAAAACTAAGACCACACATAACAATTACAACATCAAGCATAAACATTCATTTAATTTCTTCTTCTATAGCTTCTTAGTAGTAGTTTTCCTATCCTTAGAACATGTAGCCACCTGAGGATATACAAAAAAAGGGTTGATCTAAAAGCCCAGTAAGAGGATAGATAAGAACAATACATCATGGTTGTGCATAATCATAACATAGGCAAATGATCATGAACCTAAGAGGAGCATAAATAAAAGAATTGAAAGGTGGCAATGCATAAAAATTAAACATCATGTCTTAGTGGTTAACTACCATACATTCTTGTGAACAAAGCTAGAATCTTGTTCGCACATCATTTCACATTAACTCATGAGATTCATCACTTTTACTATTGCATTAGAGCTCTATATAATTCTGGGCCCACCCGTCATATTTAAACATTCATATTGCGCTATATAATTCCAGGCACACCCGTCACATCATAACATTATCTTTATCATGCATGCCACATAGAACACATATCAAACATGTACATAACTAACACATGGAATGGAATGGGTTTCATCTCATAATAACACATTCATAAGCTTTGGGTTCCCAAAAGAAAGAGGGAACAACACTCTTGATACAAGAATTATCAACCTTGAATGAGAGGTAAAAGGTGAGATCTTGAAAGAAGAGTTCTTTTGGAAAACATTTTGATGGACATAAAAACCAGTGCAAAACATGTATATCCCATAAAAGTAATGTTAATGATTATCAAATGATCTTTGAGGAGTAACCATATCAAAAATGGAGTGAAAGAGGGAGATCCCGAAGGAAGAAAATTGCGTTCAAGATTTCCCCTTACCTTGTACATGAATGCTTCCATCTCATTAATGTCCAATATAATGACATTATATTCATTAATTAGAAATAAAGAACCATTTTTACATTAATAGTGTTCATTCGGGTTTCATTATGTTATATTATGTTCCATTGGATTACTTATAGAGTTGAAAACCATTGTTCGAGGATGTTCGTTTTTATGGTTTTCTTGAGTGGTTCACTTGTATTCTTAAATTGATGTTTGGGTAGATCATGGGTAAACATCCAGAACTGATATTACATGTTATTAATTATATTAAAATATATTTGATAATTTTATAATGAATTATATTAGATTCATGTGGATGAATCATTAGATAGGAATTTAATGATGGTTATTTGGGTTAATTTGGGCGGTTTTTGAATCACAACGAACTTGTTTTAACATTTAACTTAATAATATGGCCATAGGTTATTTCCAGAACATAAAATAGAACATAATACATATAAAATATTCTGTTTCAACCATAAAAATAGTTTCATGACCATATCTGAAGGTAGAAATGGATGAAGAGAGCATGTTGTTTTTGAAGGTGGTAAATTTAACACCTCATGAACAACGTTCTCTTTAATAAAATAAAAGGAAGAGGGAAAGCGTGTGGGGTGATATAATATACCATTAGAATCATAATATTACAGTATATATATAATACTGGAGTTACAAAACAATTTTGATGAAGATAGGTAGGGAGAGATCAAGAAAGGAACTTGAACTTGAAAGGAAATTAAAGCAGAAGAGGGAGAGAAATTACCTTTAGAATCCTCCTCTTGAGAACCACCTTAAGGGCCTACGCTTGGTCTTTTGATGAGACCAGATGATCTGGGACGTGGGGGAGAGGATAGGGAAGGCGTTTGGGAAGAATTTAGAGAAGTCTTGGAGCATTAGAGGTGTGAGGAAAAGAGGGAGTGAAGGGTGGCTTTTATAGTGGAGGGGAGAGGGGTTTCCTTAATATAAAATTCATTAGTTTATTAATTTCACTTCAGACAAGGAATAGTGAGTCTTGGATGACCAATAATAGTAATTTTATAATGTAATCTCGAACCAAGTGGGCTTACATCAGCAGAACATCATCAATGACTCATTTAATAGATTATTTAGCTTTTATTGTGAATTATCGGATTCCACTATTCATCAAAAATTCAAGTATCTCAGAAAATTCCAAAAAATTTACCCCAACCATTTTTCGATGTTTAGAATCCAAAAATGAATTATATTTTTAATAAATAATTTATTAAATATTATTAATTTAATATTTAATTAAAATCATAATTTACCTTAAAAATAGTTTTTAAAATTAAAGCTAATTTTGCAGTTCTTTCAAAAATTACGTAGGGTCTTATAAAATTATCTAAAAACTATTAGGCATTGATTCAATAATTTATGAATACATTTAAGAGAAATAAATATTCTTTTAAATTAATTCATTAATTATAATTAATTATTTATGACTTATAAAATACCAAAAACGTTTACTAGGGTCAAATTATCACTTTCTATGATGTCTAAGTTTTATTTTATTATTCATAGGTAATTTTACTCTAATTTACTATTCATAAGGGTAAAATTACCATTCATAATGGTAGGTTACTATTCATAAGGGTATGTTACTATTCACCAAAAATTATTTTTATTTCATTAGACTCCAAAAACTATCTTGAACACAACCGTGTATGTCTGATTTTTAAAATTCCAAACATAGGGGTGACAAAATTATGTTTAAAGGTCACTTATCACTTAGTAGTTCATTATTTTGTGTCTTTATGGAATAAATATAAGAACGGAATTTTTCCATTGACATACTTTGGGTCGTTATAAACCCAAATAACTTCAAGAAGATTATTTTGTGAAAACAGCTTGAGGATTACTTCTATGTCTCATATACCTTCAATCAACTCAAGAAGAAGAACTCTCAATTCCTAAAAGCTAGTACCAAGAGCTACAACACTCTATTATAGAGAAAACTTCCAAAGATATACTCAATCATAATATTCTTCACTCCACGGAGTCAAAAGCTTAACTGCTAACACATAGAGCTTTTTAAACTCATGATTATATTCTAAGATTTATTGTGTTATTTCTTTTCACATTTATGAGAAGTGTTTCTATCTGATTCACACGCTGTATCCTGTGATAGAAATGGTGGAGATTGAATATCCTTACTTAAAACCTCAGTTAAATTTTGTTCCCATGTAAAACTATAGAAGAGATTGTGTGTGGCCTGTATTATTTTTCTTTCCCTTGAAGAACAGTTGTAGAGGGTGTAAACCCTAGACAGTTTGTGAAAACTATTCTAAAGACCGATAGAGGTTATGTATCATGTTTATTGTTAATATAAACTACTCGATGTCAGGTGATCACCAAGTGGAGATGATTAAGTCATTGCTTGAGACTAACCCTCTTTTTTTGATTTACCATGCACTATATTTTGTGATAATCTGTTTTATCTATTTTTCTAATGATTATAATTTCAAAAACATAAGACTAGTTTAAATTCTGTTTGATAGTTAGTTTTGGTTAGTGTGTGTATATGTTGAATCTAGTAAAATTGTTTCAAAATTTAAAGGAGTGTTTTTCACCAATTCAACTGAGGACTAATCACCCATTGAGAATATTGTTGGCCAACTAGACATTTACATACCTACCTTAATTAACTAGGCTATTTTGAAATTGGGGGATCCTTTTAAAATATGGTTTTTAATAAAAAGTTTAACTAGGAATTCAATTCACCCCCTTCTTGATATTCCACTCCAACCAACATTTGGTATCATAAGAAAGTTTTTCCAGTGTTCAAATTATTTTTAGTTATGATTTACGTTATATCTTAAATATCGTAAAATCTTTATCATATAAAAATTTTCAGTTATTTAAATTCTACTTAACTATAAAAAAATAGAGTTGAGGGTTGTGCTTCTAACATGCCACCTTTCATTAATGGTAATTAATCTGATCAGTGGAAATTAAAAATTAAACTGTATCTATAGAGCATGAGACTTGAAATCTGGGACATAATTGAAGAACTACATATATTGCCTGCTACTACTAGAGATACATGGTCTCAGTTGACTAAATACACATATAATAATAAAAATAAAGCAATGAAAACTTTGTACTATTCTCTAGGTGATTAGGAATTAAATAGAATATCTTCTTGTAAAACTGTATATGAAATTTGGGATATTTAATTGTTTATCATGAGGTAACAACCAATATCCATGAAATGAGACTAAATACATATATAATTAAATATAATAATTTTAAAATAATGCCTGATGAAATTATTTATGAAATGTATCTCAGGTTCAATTAAATAGTGAATTCTAAGAGCCTGCATGGGAAACCAGTGGATAACAAAGACCAAATTATGAGACTGCTTCGATGCCTACGTGACAGATGGAGAGGAACTTATGTTTCTATCTGAGATTCTTGTGACATAGAGAAAATACCAGTTATGGAAGTAATTTGAAATCTTATGATGCATGCACAAGAACATAAAGTGAATCATTAAGTAGATGAATACCCAAGGAAGAAATCTGTAGGATTCAATATTGCTACCTCAAAGAACAAAGATAAAGAAAGGTTCAAGCTCCTGAAGATACTTCCACAAGTGAAGACTCAGACTCTGATAGTGATGATGAGATGTCTCATCTTTCAAGGATATTCAAGAAGTTCTACCAAAACAAAAAGTTCATTAGATAATCAAACTACAAAAGGAAGGTAGATAGTAAAGGATAGTGGAAAAAGTAAAGAAAATGGAATGAAAACACAAATGATATAGTCTGTTATGAGTGTAATGCAAAGGTCACATGAAGTCTGATTTCCCCAAGATTAAATTTAAGAAGAAGTATGATGTCAATGTAAAAGGATATTAAAAGTCTATGAAATCCACCTAGAGTGCCTCAAAAGATAGCTCAAGTAGATCTGACACATCTGATAGTGACAAGAATAAACATGTAAATCTGTGTTTCAAGACCGAAGCAGTGGAGGAAACACCCAATTCCTCTATACCTGATGATTATTATTCTAGGAATGAAGGTGAATCAAACAATGATGAAAATATGACTAAGGATGAACTATTTGAATACTTTGGAATGATTGAGGATACCTTTAATGAACTCAAGGATAAACATAGACTATTGAAAAGAAAAAATGCTTTAAATTCTAATTACAGATGTGATCTAGATATTGAGAATGAAAATTGTTCTCAGCTATTAGAAAAAAATACCGAACACTAATTATCCAATGATCAATTAAAAAGGGATTTGGAAAACATTTACTACCGGTAAAGATACCTCGACGCATTTTCTAGGGAAAAAAATTTCTCCAAAAGACACAACTAGTATAGGATATCAACCAGGACAGAGAAGGATTATTATAGCTAAATTGTTTTCAAAATCTATGCAGTTCACTACTAGTTCCAGTTATGGACCTTAGTTGGATGAAAAATTTCCTAGGACCTAAAAAAGTCTTTATATCCCAAAATATATCTATTGATTATAGGAAATATTTAAAACAAATATGGGTTCCTAAATTTATACTTTATAAACTCCATGGACCCAAGAAAATATGGGTACCAGAGTTACCCCACACTTAATATGTTTTGCTGGAAAACATTCTAAAGAGCTCCTATAAAACATTGTGGTACTTGGACAGTGGATGTTCAAGACATATGATAGGAGACTATTCATGTTTCAAAATCCTAATTAATGTTGAATGTGGATATGTCACATTCAGTTATAATTCTAATGGGAAGATCATCGGCTTAGGCAAAATTAGTAACCCCAATACTATATTAATTTCAAAATTACATTTTATTGATGGGTTAAAATATAATCTACTAAGTCTTTCTCAGTTGTGAGATGATGGATTTGATGTTAATTTTGAAAATGATTCATGTAATGTTTTTAATTGTAAAAATTATTTATCATTTACTTCTATTAGAAATGAGAATGTATATGTTTTTTATATAGATTCATTAGTTAAGAAAAATATTTCTTGTTTAAATGTGTTTCATAAGGAATCATGGTTGTGGCATAGAAGAATAGGACACTACAATGTGCACTCACTTAGGATACTGACTATGAAAGGATTAGTTAGAGACTTACCTAAATTGGAATTCCCTCTTAACAAATTTTGTAATCATTGTCAAAAGGGAAAACAACACAATGTTTCTTTCATACAATAGAAAGAAGTTTCTACTTCTCAACTACTTGAGTTGGTTCATATGGACTTGTTTATACTATCTAGAGTTTCATGTTTAAATGGAAAGAACTATATTTATGTTCTTGTAGATGATTTGTCTAGTTACACTTGGGTATACATTCAGGCTCAAAAAAGTGAATCTTTTTCTTATTTTGTCAAATACTCCAAGACTATAGAAAATTTTAGTGGACAAATAATTAAGACATTGAGAAGTGATCATGGTTGTGAGTTTGAGATTCAATACTTTGAATCTTTTTGCTCATAAAATGGTTATACCAACAATTTCTCTTCTCTGAGAAAATATAAATAGAATGGAGTCATGGAAAGATGAAATAGAACCCTTAAAGATATTTATAGGGAAATTCTCAATGAATATGATTTTCCTATTTTTTTTGGGCTGAAGTTGTTAACACAACATGTTACATTATCAATATAGCCTTAATTAGACCTGTTCTTAAGAAGACCTCATACAAACTTTGGAATAATAGGAAGCCTAAGGTTAATTAATTTAGAGTTTTTGGTGGTAAAGTCTTTAACCTTATCACTAAATATAATCTTGACAAATTTTCTTCAAAAAGTGATGAAGAAATTTTCTTCGGTTACTAAATCTATAGTAAAGCCTATAAAGAATTTATTAAGAGAACCAAATGTGTTGAAGAATTAGTTCATTTCAAATTTTATGAGACTGATCCACATAAATGCAAAACCACTCTTGAACATATTGAGGAAGATATGTCATTTCTGGACCTTAATGATAAAGACAGTGAACCCTTAGTGAAAACAACCTGTTTTGGAAACATTTTAGAATCTGTGCATGGTGAATCTGAACCTATAGATAATCATGAGGAGTCCAGTTAAACTCTTTATAGAGGTATAATAACTCTCAAAAATCATCATTTAGATGCTTTAGTATGTGATCTAAATAGAGGGACAAAAACTAGAGCTTCTCAAAGAAAACAGATAGAACATCAAGCTTATTTATCACAACATGAACCAAAAAATATCAATGATGGAATCAGTGATGAAATTTTTGTTATAGCTATGAATGAATAATTGAATCATTTTGAAAGAAACAAATTTTGGGAATTAGTGTATAGACCTAAAGACACCTCTTCCATATGCACTAAATGGGTGTTTAGAAATAGTGTTTATGAATATAGAAATATAGTTAGAAACAATGCTAGGATAGTTGCACAAGGGTATAGTCAAAAGGCGGAAATAGACTGAGGAGACCTTTGCACCTGTAGCTAGGTTAGAGGCCATTAGGATACTACTATCTTATGATGCTAATCTGAATTTTAAACTTTATAAAATGGATCTTAAAAGTACTTTTCTATACGGAATATAGTTAAGGATGTGTTTATTGATAAACTCCCTATATGTACAAATCCCCATTTTCCAAATCATGTTTTCAACATTCTAAATCCTTATATGGTCTAAAACAAGATCCAAGAGCTTGGTGTGATAGACTTAGTTCCTATATTATTTCAAAAGTTTTTACAAAAAGAATAGCAGATCCTACTATCTTTATTAAAAGGTTTTCCAAAGATGTTTTAATAGTACAAATTTATGGAGATGATATAATTATTGGATCCTATAAAAACTCTCTCTTTACTGATTTTTCAAAAATGATACAAGATGAATTTGAAATGAGTATAATGGGGGGACTAAAATAATTTCCTGGATTTCAATTTTTTCAAAAGAAATTGTATTATTTTAAATCCTAGTAAATATACTAAGGATATTTTGAAACTTTTTGGGTTGGATATTAGTAATGTTAGTGATACACCTATGAGTACCACTTGGAAGTTGGATGCTGATGAAAAACCTGAATCAGTGGATCAAACCAATTATCAATGTATGATTGGGAGTCTACTCTATCTTAATTCTAGAAGACATGAAATTATGTTCAGTGTATGCATGTTTGATCATTTTCAAGCCAATACCAAAGAGTCTCACTTAAATTTTGTTAAAAGGATTTTTAAATATCTCAAGTACACTATAAATTTATAACTATTTTATTTAAGAGGAAAACCATTTAATTTAATAAGGTATTCGGATGCTGACTTTACTAGTTGTAATTTAGATAGAGAAATCACTTCTAGAACATGTCACATTTTAGGAAATCCACTAGTATCATGGTGTAGTGAGAAATATAATTCTGTTGCATTATCTACTGTAGAGTCTGAATATATAGTTGCTGGTAGTTGTTGTGCTTAAATTTTTTGGATGAAACACACTTTACTAGACAATGGATGTCAATTCAAACATGTCTCTATTTACTATGAAAACAAAAGTGCAATCAACACATCTAAAAATGCAGTATCTCATGCTAGGAAAAAGCATATTAATGCAAGACATCACTTTTTGAGTGATTACTATCACATAGGTGATATGACTCATTAATTCATTGGTACTAAACACCAATTGGATGATATATTCACAAATACTTTGAATTATGAGAGATTAAATTACATCAAACTTGAGTTAGGTATGATAAATTGTTGAGTATAGGACCTCATCGTTAGACATTACCGATAGAACCTCACCATAAAACCTTACCGATAGAACCTCACTATTAGACCATACCGATAGAACCACACCATTAGACCTTACCGAGAGAACCTCACCATTAGACCTTACAGATAGAACCTCATCATCAGACCTTACCGATAGAACTCACTGTTAGACCTTACCAATAGGACATCGCCATTAGACCTTACCAATAGGACCTCACTGTTAGACCTTACCGATATGTCCACCCCATTAAACGTTGTTGATAGAACCTCCCCATTGAACCATACCGATGCCTCCTTACCAATAGACAACTTGAGTCTGGGACATTTTTTTGTGTTCATAGCCAGAATCTGAAACATTTTCTACATATTAATTATTTATTTAATATGTTTAATTTTTCAATCCCTAAAAGTAAAAAATAAAACACAAAACGCATTTTGATCCACATCAAACCCTACCCCGAAACTTTTGCTCCCCTATCTCATAACTTAAACATATAATGAAACCATAAAACACTCCTGATCGATGGAAAGAGTCAAAAGGATTTTGGTTGCTGATAAAGGAGATGTGTTAGATCCTAAGAGACCTAGAGCTGAGTAAAGTAGTGAAAGCCAGATAGCGGCAATGGTGCTTAACCAACTTTTATTGAAGAGGGAAATAGTGGTTGAGAAGGTGTTATGTTCATAGGGGCTACTATCGAGCTGGTATTTAGTACGGAAGGAACATGAATCTCAGGGCTGGGTTGAGTGTTTTACAATCAATAATAGACACTATTACCTGAAATTATAGAAGGAATTTTATGAGTATCTCAAGTTTGGGTAGTTTGAGGATGAGCATCAGATGACTTACAGAGTAAATGGAGTAAGTGTGAGTTTCTCCTCTACGGAATGGGTTGAAGGTTTGAGAGTAACACATGAATGGGATATTTGACTATTACACAAAATTGGTGCCTCCCACTACTGAGTTTTTTTGGTATAAATAAGCTCTATCTGAATTTATAGGGAATGGAATTCCTCATAAAGTCATTACTGCTGAAATGGAAGGATAAGATTAGCATCATTCCATGTTTATTCAGCATTTTTATGTCCTAGGAGATGGGACTTTGCAACTTTAATGTTTTAGGATATTTTTCTCTTGTATTGGTTAAAGCATGAACATAGTATCAACTTATGTTGGCTATTGATGATTAAATTAGAAGATATGACCAAACCTAGTTCCAAAGCCAATGTCATATTTCATGCTATGTTGATGTCTCTTATGTTGAATGTGAAAGGAGTTGCTGGATCTAAGGAGGAAACTATTGTTATGAAATATAACCATTTCATCAGCAATGTTATTTGCAAGATGATGAAGATCAACTAGAATCCATGGCTGAGGAGATGGGTGAATGATGAGGCTCAGATATATGAAGAGTTTAACCCTGTGGCTCATCCTACTAGGCCTAAGAATAAGAGAGACCATTATCTTAAGCCTGATTATGTTGAGCCTAACTATTCAAATGAATTAGGGGAATAAGTTGGTGTTGTGCAAGAATGAGGGGATTATTCTATAGATGACAGGAGTGATCCTGAACATCCCTCAAATCCCCTTGCTAATATTGTATCCTTTAGTGAGCCTAGCCCACTAAAAAGATTTCCTAGAAGGGAGACTATCCTAAGGGACAATGAGGAGGAAACCATTGAAGAAGAAGGGGATGAAAATGTCTTAAGAGATGTAATAGATACCTCATATGAGGATAGGGACACTGTTTCTAGTCAAGAAGACATTGTGACAAATACTGCTGCAAGTGAAGAGGAATGTTTAAGTCCCAGTATTCAAATATGTCATATATAATGTGTATTAAATAAAGATGAAGAATTTGCTGATTTAGTTATAGCTGGACTTGTTTTGGAAGTCGTTGAATATTTAAAGGAGGAAGTGGCAGTGGACCTTCCTATTAGTGAATTTGATCATGGAGGTCTAATGGATATAGATCTGGCTAATCAGGATGATGGTCCAAGTGAGGGGGAAGAACCTATTTCTACAAGATCAGTTTCTGTTGCTCATGAGATAGAGGACTGGGCATAAGCTCATGAATTTGTGGTTTTAGGCATAGATTATAGAGATTCTGAAGATGACTAGCCTATTAGAAGTCCTCTAATTCCTACTATCGCAGAAACTACCATTTTATAGCCAGTGGTTCTATTACATCGAGACTATATAAAGGAGGATGAATTGGATTCTTTGAAATCAGATCTAAAGTGGCATATTTATAAAAAATTCACTGCGATAGTTATAAAAATATCTCACAATCAATGACTCCTGACATCTGCAGTGGAAAGCATAGTCTCTACCTCTCACTCAAATGTGTTACATGAGGTCAAGGAATGTCAGAATTAGATAAGAACTTTTTGAAATTTCTATGGAATGATTGAAGTAGTATATATCCATCATAGATGCATATATGGATTCAAGGGATCAGGTGAACAGAGATCTTTGATATGTTAAAAGTGTGGTTCAGTAAATAGTCACAGTGTTATAGGATTTTATGAATTCTATGGAAACACAAGTGAACGTCCAATATAATGTTGTAAAAATTCTAATCAATGGGCTAATGAAACCATTTAAAGAGACTATGGCTTTCTCTATTGCACCTCTGGGTGAATCTACATCTTCTTCAACCTCTCCTCTAGTTGACATTGAATCCTTCAGGACCGTTGTTAGAGAAGAAGTGCAAAAAGTTCTCTAGTGCAAGTAACATAGACTCTAAGGTCATTTCCATTACCAGGGAAATTCATATCCTTGTGGAAAATTATTTAAGGGAATCTTCTCAAGATCATAAGGCTATCAATGATCTAGTTGACTTCTATTAAGAATTGGTATACACTAAGCATTAGATGGATGGTCACTTTAAGCTACTTTTTGAAAATTTGAGAATCCATCATATCACTAAAGCATTTAAGGATCAAGTGAGCAAGCTTAGAGAGCTGACTCCTACCCTGGAAATATTCATGGAGAACAAAGGTGATTTCATCTCTGTTATAGATAGTCGGGGAACCATTATTATAGACATCAAGAATATTATATTACCCTTCCTCCATGTGGACTGCACACCCATCATTGTTCCGCCAGCTTTGCTTGATTCTTCAACTACCTCAGGTCCCAAAAGTACTACTCATTTGTTGACTATTACCCAGGCCATCAGAATTTTTACCCCAATGATTCCTTAGAGATCTACTCACTATATGTCTATTGGTTCCTCGGTGGATGCTCTTCCTACACTACTCACTGCCATCACTCGACCTATCCCTCCACCTTCATAACCTACCTCCTCAGCTTCAAAACAAAAGCTCCGTTAGACATCTCTGATGTGTTTTGAGTGTGGAATATCTTAGCTGATAGGTATTGGTGTATTATTTTTTGTCTATTGTACTCTTATTTTATTAATAAAAACACTCTCTTTTCTCTATTTTCTTTATATACGCCTTTTTGTTAATCAAAAGGGGGAGAAAAATTTAAATATGTTCTTTCCTCAATGTATTATTCACCATATAATTAGTGTATTCTCACTTCAAGGATGAAATTATCTAATGTGTTTAACCTGGATTCAAAACTCTTAAACTTAAAGATTCAATGACATAATTTGTGATTGTAAAATAGGGGAGATTTTTGGACTCACCTGTTTTGATAATCCCAAATCAAGTTTCATTTATGTGATAATCTTGTTTTTATTCTATGTTAATCTTGTTTCATTAATTTTTTTTGTTTATATAGATTATTATTCATATACTCTCAATCTCATTGCATGATTGGTCGAGTTTACAATAGAGATGTTATCACAGATACCGGGTCACCGATATAAGGTTATCGATATAAGGTCACTGATAAAAGGTCACAAATATAAGGTCACTAATGGAGGGTCACCGATACAAGGTCACTGACACAGGGTCACCTATACAAGGTCACTGATATAAGGTCACCGATATAAGGTCACTGATATAAGGTCACTGATATAAGGTTACCGATACAAGCTAAATGATACACGGTCAAAAAAATATGGTCACCAATCAAAGGTCACCGACTCAAGCCTACTAATGATGGTTACCAAAGGAAGGTTATAGTTTGAGGCTACCGATGTGCACTTTCTATTGAAGCCTACCAATTTGAAGGCTACTGTTTCCAGTCTACCCTTACTTTGTCAAATTCTTGGTATTTTTCTAATGGTCTTATTTTCTAACTTTTATGCTTCTGACATAATTATTGATTATTTTAGACATATTCAGAGACCATATCGTGATAGTATGAGGTACGAGAAATATTGCACGTGATTTAATTACTACTTTTATCAGAACTCAAATATGAAAGGAAAGACCGAGGAAGAAATATATATAGAGACACAGAGAAAAAAGAGGAATGAATGTTCAGAAGTGAAATGCATGAGGAAGAAATTCCTAAAGAACATGGAAGAACCATTCAAGCACCTACACTACAAACCCTAAGAATTTCAAGAAGATCATTTTGGTAAAACAACATGAGGCTACCTTCTGTGTCCCATAAACTCTCAATCAAATCAAGAAGAAGAACACTCAATTCCTAAGAACTAGTACCTGGAGTTGCGACACTCTACTTTGGATACAACATCTAGAGATAGACTCGACAATAAAAATATTCACTCAAAGGAGTCAAAAGCTGAACTGATAACACATAGAGCTTCTTAAACCCAAGATTATAGTCTTATCTCTATTGGGTTCTTTCTTTTTACATTTTGGAGAAGTTTTTCTGTCTACTTCACACACTGTCTCCTATGATAGAACTAGAGAATATTGAATATACATAAATCAAACCTCGCTTACGTTTTGTTCCCACATTAATCTATGGAAGAGACCATGTGTGGTCTATATTGTTTATCTTTCCCATGAAGAATAGTGGATGAGGGTTTGAGCACTGGATAGTTTGGGAAAATTTTTCTAATGACTGATATATGTTGTGTATTAAGTTTATTGTTAATATAAACTTCTTGGTGGAAGGTGATCACCAAGTAGAGAGGATTACGTCTTGGCTTGAGACTGAATCTCTTGTTTCAATTTACTGTGCACTATATTTGAAGATACCCTATTTTATCTATTTTTTGCAGCTTATAATTGCTAAAACAAAATAATCTTTTGCATTCTCTTGGATAGTTATTTTAGGTAAGTGTGTGTATATGTTCAATTTAGTAAACTTGATTCAGAAGTTGAAGATGTGTTTTTACACCAACTCAAGTGAGGACTAATCACCCATTAAAAAACTTATTGTCCAAATAGACATTTACATCTATAATACCTTAATTAATTGGGCCATTTTGAAATTGGTGGATCCTTTTAAAATAAGGTTTTTAATATAAATTTTAAGTAGGAGCTCAATTCACCCTCTCTTCAGATTCCACTCAGACCAATAATAATCATGGCAATCACAAGTTATTATCACTGAATTGGTGTATATATATAAGTCCATCAATCCTATAGTTATTCATGCACAATTTTGGATTATAAAATCCTTTTTGAAAATCCTTATTAGCATGTTTAGAGAACATTTTTGTTAGGTAAGTGTGTTGTGTGTGTTGGATGATAAAAAAAGTGGAAATGAATTAAATGAGATAAATTGAGAACTAGAAATATCTTTATTGAAAAGGCATGACATCTTTTGTTTGTTGATGATATGATGCTAAACCTTATTGGTATGTGTTTTGAGTTTTCCTTGATTTGAAATTGATGCTCACTTGTCCAAGATTCCAAGTGCTATGTGTAAGGGAATTGATTGAGCTCATATTTACACTATTTCTAATTATATTTAAATTATTTAAACCCCTAAAAATTTATCAGATTATGTTGAATATAATCATTTTTGGATTTTATAGGTGAGTTGTGCAGAAATTTGATAATTACATAATTCTGGAATTTTAGCTATTTTTATTAACTTCTATATTTTAAGAATAAAATTTTCCATATTGAACAAAATAGAGTGACTTTTTAGGCATTCTAAGGTAATGGTCCATATCTTTATCAACTGGGCATATTGTTTATTCAACCATTGAGAGGCCCAATTATATAATTCATTATGGAATAATTTTCTACCTAACAGAAAGGGCCCCACATAATTCAATGAACCATAACATAGGATACAGGACTCCCAATGATATGATTACACTCGGAGAAGAAATAAAACTCAAAATCCTACATGCATGATAAATATAAATGTAAAATATTATCAATTATTATGTTTATGAATGATTTAAAAATAAGGAAGATGAAGGGTACCTGTTTCTAGAAAATGTTATCTTTAGTAAATAATTTATATCATTTTCATAATGTTTTCAAAGCATCTAATGTTTGGAGGTTCGGCAGATTATATAATTTTTAACAAGTATTTATAAGAAAACAAATAGATATTCAACCATTTAGGTTGATGAAATTAGGAAAAATTCAAATGGAAAGAAACTAGATAGAACATTTTCCACACATCCCCTTCTATATATTCTCATCACGACTTCATTTCTATAGATTGTTATATTGAGGGAGTGGGATATACTGGGGAAGATATTATACATAATGGGAGTGCCATTGATTATAATAAAGGAATGAATGATTAAAGTTTAAGTGGTGGTGGGAAACTGAGATATAATTATTCTTCTCTTTTGATTATTTTACATCATTATATTTTTTTTAATATTTTTCTAGAAACTTTATTCATGACTAAAGGAGGTATCTTTTAATTCATAAATTTATTTTCTTTTATTTTGATCTAGAAGTTTGTTTTCAAATTTTTAAAGTTATGTGGTTATTCTCATTGTTTAAATTTCTTTGGGAAATGTCTCCCCATAGATAAATATAAGAATATTTTTTTCGGTTCAAGTAGTTCATGAATGAATGAGATCACTTTGATGAGGAGATCAACACCCATATGTGTTCTCGATATGGTTTCTAAGAAATTTAGGTGTTCACCTAGAGGTGTTCGATTGATAAGTGGGAAATATAATTTTAAAATTAATTTAGAAAATGATAAAGGAAATATCTAAGGATCAATGTTTGTTCACTGATTCCTTGTTTAGTTTGTTTTTTGTTTATAGTCAGGATAGATTATGATTTCCAATCACTAACATAGATTTTCTGGTTTAATCTGATTTCCTTTAATTTTTATTTGAATAACTCAATTGAAATCCCAAATGTTTCATTTAACATTGAATAAAAAATCAAAATGTTATTATTTAACAACATATTACGAAACCTCCTCATGAAAAAACCATGTAGTCACTAATGGGCTACATTTTTTGAGAATAATTATTGACAGGGGTAATGCATAAAAAAACCTTTCTTCAATAATCATGACCTGATTACTAAATTTTATTTATTTGAGTTCAAAAAATATATCAAGGTTGAATCCTAGTTTCTTGAGGCTATGATAAATTTTAGAGGTTATGTAATATATATGTGGGATGTGGTTCTACCGTAGTTAATGACCACTATGTTCCCTGCCTAAATTGGCATGGAAAAAAGAGAACTTATAAACACTCGGATTTAAACTAGCATAAACATATGAAAGTTGAAAAATGGATTTACAAATAATATACAATAATGTATGTACATAACCTCATACATGATAAACATTCAAAACAATATCTATATTTTTCTTAAAGGAAGTTTAATTTAGAAAAACATGATATATGCATAATGTTTTAATAAATGTAGAATGATGAAAAAAATTGATGATAAAATTATTAAAAAAACCATAGTGTATGTGTCATGGAGAGACCTAATTTTACTATACAATTCTTTATCAAGATTCGTAAAATGAGACCATTCAGGGCCACACTACATGTAATATTATTCCCCATTTTCAAGTGTTGTTCCCATACCTAGGTTATTTACAAAAGAACATTAACACATCCATTAAGGGGACCATATGTGGTGTGAGTATAATATACGTAGTATGGAATCACCATACACCCCTGAAAACTTATCATAAATCAAATTGTATTATATAATTGAAACAAATATAACAAAATATATATACAAGGTATAAATTTACTAAACTTACTTTAAATAATCTCATTTGTAACAATAGTAAATAACTCTCTATCCGAAGAGGTTCATCACCATTCTGACCTACTTCAATCTAACCCTGGATCTGAGAAAAAAAACATAATTCTATGTTGAACCACATATAACATTTTGAAGAAAGGAAATATTGTATAGTAGAGTTGGGTTCAAAATAAACTTTTATATTCATTTAGAACATCTTTTTATCTCTATGAGAACATATAAGATAAATTGTAATCATGAAAGTGACCTTTTGTATTTATCCATTTCTTAAAATAACATAAATGTTATAATATAAGGAATGAAGAAATAAATTTCCATATTTTCAAATTAGGTATGCATTTTATTTAAAAAAATAACAAATAAAATATTATAAAGGCATGTTTTAGTGGGAGTTTAAAACATTATCTCATAGTTTTAACCCAGTTTTACTTGTTTTACCCTAACCAATGTCACACATAATTATCACTGTAACTATTTATAATGAAAAATATGGAAATATTTTGCTAATATTTAACAAATATTCAAAATATGGAATCAATTTATGGATAATAATTTTAAAAAAGTTTAAATATAATATTTAATATAAATGTGTAAATCACAATGTTTTTTTAGAAAAATGTGTTTTTAATCGTAAAAAGGAACTTATAAAAAGGCATGTATAATGATTATTCCTATGAAATTATAAATATTATATCAAATTAAATAATAATTATATCTAATAAATTTCTAATTAAAAAATTATGGTACATTTAAATTACTTTGTATATTGAAAAGAAATGACATTTTGGAAAAAATTGTTATTTATCACTATTCACATAAAAATTTATATTTTATAAAAATTAAAAAAATAAAACTAGATATAAAATTTATACAACTATTTTAAAAATGATACTTATTTTCTCAAATGTTATTTCTAAAAAATCATGAAATTAATATTAAATTAATTGTGTAAAAATGAAAAAATAATAAGAAAACATATATTTGAAGCATAAAATGACTTTATAGAAAATTGAGTACCTACTTATCATATAAAATAAATATATTTTGATTACATAAAACACTTATTTATATTTTTCATAATATTTTTATCGTGGTTCATTGCAACCAAATTAAGAGCCAGGTTATAACATTCACATTTAACCAAAAAAATTATAGTATATCACAATTCACATAAATCATGATGTTTCATGTTAAGAATGATTTTTAGCATAGTATTATTTATGAAAAATGTGGATGTTATGTTCTCCCCCTTAAATAAATGGTTTGATCTTTATTTTAATCTCTCCAATCAAGGGTTCAATATTTAAAACATTATTTTTCGAAGGCCCACTTAATATAAAGTTATTATAGAACTTCCTTTGAGAATGGGGATTAGGAAACAAGAAGGTTGCATGAAATAACACATAATTGTGATCCCACATAAGGATAAACTTATAAGGAAGTAAAAATATAAACATAGAGGATAAATAGTTTTACTAAGGAATAATAGGTAGTGGTAGATAAATAAACAATGAGAAAATATCAAGTTTTAATCACTAAAATAAACTTATACTATATCTTAAGATTTATAAAATTATAAAAAGTTAGTCATCTAATCACGATTAGGATATGGAAACTAAACATTGGGTAGTGCACTCTATGTTATATAATGTTAATAAAATATCATATGAACGATTAGTCTCAGAATTTTCTAAAATAATACCCAATAATATACTTAATTTGTTTTCAAAATTAGCTAAATCCAAAAACATATCAATGTTGGGTTAACCAGTATTAAAAAAGAAAAATATAAAAAATATAAAAAAACATCCAAAATAAATGTTACTTTAATACTCAAATAACATAATGTGGCTCTAAATTTCACAAAACAAACATGTTAATACCTTGATCATATATCCTCCAAAAAAGGTTGATAAATTGAATCACCATAAATCATCTATGAAAATATATATGAATCCGACAATTTACTATATCCTTATTCCTCAAATAAAATCATATATTATTTAATATATTTAATAAATCCAATACATTAATAAAAATTATCAAATATACCATAAATCAATTTTTAATTATATCACTAATTAATTTCAAGGTCACTAACATTATCCAATTTTCATTATCCATATCAAACATCTCATTATCCCAACTAAAAATTATTTTCTCAACATCAGATATATATTATGAGTTATTTATCTGATAATTATAAGTTTTACAAAATAATTACATTACCACTAAATCATTTTCCCAGGTTATCGGTACCACAAAACATATGATTTAATGTCCTTAATAGAAAAATATTGTAGAACAATCATTAGATGTTTTATGATTCTCACAAACCAAAGTATTAATGAAAACAATTATACAACCTAATTGTTTAATCCTAATAATTAAATAATTAAATCCTTATAATTTAATTATTAGAATAGTATTATCCCTACCTTTTCCAGTGATTTATCATTTTTATTAGGGAATGGAATTGATTAATGCCCTAGTTTACAACACTTAAGACATTATTCTATAAATGGTTCCTTAGAATGTACTATATTTCCCCCTGTTGAACTCTTCATTTTTACTTAATGGTTTGTTTCTCTATACCATTATTTTTAATAAATAAAACATATTAAAATTCCTTTTAGAAATTTTCCTAGGGTATTATTCCCATATTCATGACATGCAGGAAGTTGAACCTTTTTCCCTACATAATTTTCATGAAACACTATTTTTCTATTATGTGGTTAATTCAGAAACTCACCCATGTTCTAACTAATATTCCTATATCGAGACAAGGAGATGAATAAAACAATATTATTTTGAATTAAATTTCCAATTTAATTTTTTTATCATATGTAAAGTCACTTGATCATTCATCATGTTCAGCTTTAACACCATTCTTCCCAGTTCCATCCATTAACAAAAACAATAAAGAATAGTGAGAGAAGTAATAATTATAATGGGTAATCATATTATAATGAAAAATACTTCATAGAATATCTAAATCATGAAACCTTGTTTTCAATCTATGACACTTTATGTTTGACCTAGGTCATCCATGTGTAGTAATTATTCAAATCCATTACAAGGGTTTTAAAATAAAATGATAATTAATAGAAGAACATATTCTAGAAGAGTCTAGTTATGGGTGTAATGTGATGACCCAGACCCCCCTTGGTCCCTTCCTTTGCCAAAAATCCGGTTTCCTTGCGGGGTACCGATCGGTGAGACCGACCGGTGAGACCGATCGGTGACACCGATCGGTGAGACCGGCCCTGCCACGTTGTTCCAGTAACGTTCCTTTTTCGCAAATAGGGTTTTAAACCCTATTCAGCCTTGTTAAAAATATCTTGGAAATCCGAAACGCGCACAGAGGTTTTAATTAAATGCTTCATTAATTCATGGGTCGGTTAAAACCACCCAGCGCCATTAATGATGAGTCAAGCCACGTGGTCAACCCACGACTCCCTCGTCTTCCGTGGTTTTGTGTTTTCATCTCAACCGTCCCCAACTCTTATAAATTAAGGGTTAGGCCGTGGCTTCCCCCCTTCTTCGATCGTGACTCTTCTGGTGCATCGGACCGCCGCGTCGTTATCCGTAAAGTTCCGCGCCCCCGGCCTAAACGTCGATCATCCATCAACAGGTAGGGAATTTCTCTCGTCTCTCACTTTTGTGTATCATGCGGGGTGGGTGTTACTTTTGTTCCTATGGAATTGGTTGAACCAAACCCTAATGAAGATAATAAACGAAGTTCTAAAAGAAGAAGGGGAAGGGGTTGTGATCGTTGTTATGCTTTATCTTGAATCATCCTTTTTGTTGTGCTGGTTCATGTTTTCTGAAAATTGAGGCCGTTGGTGGTCGTTGTGTGTGCACTGTTGAATCCCCTCGTGATGTTTTAAATGGGTTGCTGAAATTGTGAACTCCTGCTGTAAAATTGGTTAACCACTATATCCGGCTGAATAATTGAAAGCACCAGGACCGGCCCTTGTGTGATAACTCCCGGTTAGAACACACGGAATTTGAAATCATGGAGTGTGTTAAATCTTTTAAATCTGAAAAATCCCTGACTTGTGTTGGTAGTAGTTGTTGGTTGTTTTTCCCTTCAGGCCGTTTGCTGGAAATGTGGGAGGGGATGGGATTCCCCGTTCTTTTTATACTCTCGGTGGCTGTATGAATTTTTGGGGGATGGGATCTCCTGTTGGTATGGTTACAGTGGTTGTGAGTTTTTATCACAAATTGGGGAGAGATCCTCTGTTGAAAGAACTGGGTGTGAGTGTTTTGGTTGATCTATGCTTGACGTTTTCCTTGGTTATGCTTATGGTAGTTGCCCAGTAGTGCTTAAAATTAATCGAACATTTGACTGAACATGAAACAAGAATGGGACAAATGGTTTGTGGGCAAGGGTCGTGAATTTTGACTCGGACGTTGTGGTGTTGTGTTCTGTAGGTTGGCTAGGAAAACCTAAGTTTTGGGTGAGTGTTTGTTACCTATATCTATACTTGTAGCTTTTTGTTTCTTATTCGCGCCCCACCCAAGTTGAGCACTTAGTGCCGAACACCCCCATTTATGGGGGAAGGGTGTTTTTCCCAACACTATCCTTAGTGGCTGGTTATTAGCTCCTTTTCTGCTCCCTTTCCCGGATAGCCCAAGTACCTTCGGGCAGGCTGTGATGGCCTAAAGTCCATTATTAGCCCAAGAATCATCGGGCAGGGTGTTGTGGTGGTTGGCCAAGTGTGTGCGGCAGGTGGTTTCCCAAGTGTCTTCGGGATGAGGCCCAGGTGTCTTCGGGCGTGGCAGTGGATCCTTTAGCCCAGGTGTCTTCGGGCGTAGCGGTGGTTGTTTTGGCCTAGGTGTTTGCAGGCATGGTTACATGTGACAGTTGAGGCCCAGGTGTGTGCGGGCGGGATTTGGCAGTGGGACTGCGTGTGGTTGTGGCCCAGGTGTGTGCGGGCGGGATTTGGCAGTGGGACTGCGGTGAGAATGGCGGGATTGGTCCGATGCGTAGGATGTCTCAATAACCAGTGGGAAAGTGGCGCGGGGTACCCAAACATCGATGTTCTCTTATATATATATTACCTGACTTGCGTTATTTGGGGAGCGAGCCTTGGTGAGGCCTGGGATGGATAGTTTTCCTTGTTAGGTGTTTGGTTTACTCTTTTCTCACGGGACTTTAGTACGTTCCCCCACTTGTGCACGAGAGTCTTGGTTTTTCCTACTGAGTGTACTTGTATGCTCACCCTACGTATATAAAACTGCTTTCAGGTTTCCGGGAGGACTTCGGGGATCACGCAGGACCTTACTAGCTCGGACTTTTGGAGCAGTTGCAGTTGTTTCTCTCTTCTTTTTGGTACTTACCTTGTAGTCATCTTTTTGCACTTGTGGCTTTCACTTTTGAAACATGCATGTGGGAATGGTTTACTTTTGGCTTTACTTTTCTTTCTACCTTGGTGTTGTGGGGTTTTCTCCTCCTTTTCTTTTGATCCTATAAAATAAAAAGGGTAATGCCTTCCATTTGCGAGAATTTCCTATACCCTTGGTGCTAGTCGCCACTCCGGGACCTATTGAAGGCGGGTTTCGGGGGTCATTATCTCTCCTTCAACTTAAAGAAGGAAGGGCCTGGAAATCTGCTGACCCTTCCCTCCTGTTGGTGAAGGCGGGTCGTGACAAAATGGTATCAAAGGCGAGGTTGAGAGATAGGACGGAGTCTGGAGTTAGCCACAGTAAGGATTGCATGGGATGGTAAGGCAACAGCGTTGGGTGACCTTGGTGCGTGAATTAGGCCAGGGAGGACCGGCTAGGACACGGGATTTTAGGGCCCCCCGTGATCCGATGCAAGGACTCTGGACCTACCGAACGACCAAGTGAGGCCACACTGATTGCAGGGTAGAGACCCAAGGAAAGGTACATGCATCATAAATGACTTGTGTTCTTGTGTTTCTGGGATGTCTTGGGAAATTAAGAATAAATTAAATCTTGATAAGTTTTGAGAACAGTTTTCTTTGCACTACTGGGCTTAGGCATTCCTTGTTTACCTTGCAGCTATGGCACCTGGAAGGCGACCACATGTGGTACAGGCGATCGAGACTCCTGAGACTACTTTGGCCAATCGGCAGAGAGCTGATCGGGAGGAAGAGGACGACCAGTGGCAGAAGACTCTTCGAGCCTTTCAGTGACAGGCCCTCTAGAAATATGAGGGCAGCACCTCCGACATGAAGATGGAAGGCTGGATGGAGGAGCTAGTCATAGCCTTCGGCCTGATTCGGGCCCCGACGGAGTACTGGGTTCCTCTGGCTGTTAGCCAGATGCGAGGAGCGGCACGTCAGTGGTGGATGCTTCACCTGGGGAGTAGGAAAGAGTCGGAGGTTGCATGGGCGGAATTCGAGAAGGAGTTCCGGGCGGAGTTTCTCTCCTCGACAATGAAGGCGGAGAAGAGGCAGGAGCTACTCTCCCTCCAGCAGGGGAGCATGTCCGTGTGGGAACTTGGAATCAAGTTCAAGGACCTCCTGCGTTTTGCTCCGGACCTCTTTCCCGATGAGGAGTCTCGGGCAAGACGTTTGGAGGAGGCGCTCCGACCCTCCCTCCAGTATGCTGTTACTCCCTTTACCCTTCTGACATACTTAGAGGTTCAGAAGAAGGCCGAAGTGGTGGAAAGGATGCACACTCTAGGTGGACTGTCACGAGAAGGGACCCAGCTGGGACCATCGAAGGGGAAGGCCGTCAGCACCAGGCCTCCAGCATCGGGACCCTCCAGGTTCCGACCCGCAGGGAGCAGGCCGCAGCAGTTTCAGTTTCGATCCCCTGGCCCACGTTCTTTTCCTTCAGGCTCGGGACCACGGTGCTTCATCTGCGGGAGCCCTGGACATCTTCGGAGTCAGTGCCCCGATCGGGTGCAGTACAGCAGTGGAAGTCATCCCCAGCATCCGCCGCAACAGCAGTTCCCAGCCAGACCCTTCCAGCAGCAGCAGCAGGGACAGCGAGCTCCCGCTCCTCCGCAGACAGACATAGGAGGGGGAGGCCGACCTCAGGGCGCTCCCCAGGGACCTCGACCAGGGCGTGGTCGGGGAGGTGGCCGACAGCCGAGGGGCAGGGGAGCTGGGCGTGGACAGTTACACGCCACAGAAGCAACAGTTCCAGCAGGGCCAGAGGTTGTTCGAGGTACGATCAGTGTGTTTAGCACTCTTGCTTATAATTTGTTCGATACCGGAGCTTCGCACTCCTTTGTTGCACCCGGTCTAGCCCGCGCCTTGGGTCTAGATGCCGAGAGACTTCCAGTGCCCCTGGTGTTGAGCACACCAGTTGGAGGTCAGACCGACCTGCTGTTCGTTTGTCGGGGATGTAGGCTGATGTTGGGGCCACATCAGTCGGTTAAGGATCTCCTTCTACTACAGATTCGGCCGTACGATGTCATCCTAGGCATCGACTGGCTATTTTCTGTGTGCGCCGTCATCGACTGTTTCCAAAGGAGGGTGGTGTTCTCCGGTTTGGACGGCCGGCGTGTTACTTTCACCGGCGAGCGGAGCTGTCCGAAGGGAAACAGGAGGGAGGAACCTCTCCTCTCCTTGTTGACCGAATTGACGATAGAATCAACCGATGCGGAAATGGTGGAAGTACCAGAGATCGTTCGTGAATTTATGGACGTCTTTCCTGAGGAGGTGACGACTCTACCCCCTCGACGTGATATCGAGTTCGGGATAGACCTGCAGCCCGGCTCTCGACCAATCTCGATGGCTCCTTACCGGATGGCACCTTCGGAGCTACGGGAGTTGCGGATACAGATTGACGATCTGATGAAGAGGGGTTATGTTCGTCCAAGTGCATCACCGTGGGGTGCCCCAGTCTTGTTCGTGAAGAAGTCAGATGGTGGCCTCAGGTTGTGCATCGATTACAGGAGGCTGAATCAGGTAACTATCAAGAACCGCTACCCTCTTCCGAGGATAGATGATCTTTTCGACCAGCTGAAGGGGGCAGGATGGTTCTCGAAGATCGACCTGCGATCCGGGTACCACCAGCTGAGGGTGAAGGATAGCGACGTCCCGAAGACGGCGTTCAGGTGCAGGTATGGGCACTTCGAGTTCGTGGTCATTCCCTTTGGTGTTACGAACGCCCCGGCCGTGTTCATGGGGCTTATGAACTCCATCTTTCGGGAGTACCTGGATCAGTTTGTGGTGGTGTTCATCGACGATATCCTGATCTATTCAAAGTCAGAAGAGGACCATGCAGAGCACCTGAGGACAGTTTTGGAGGTCCTCCGACAGCACCAGCTCTATGGGAAGTTGTCAAAGTGCAAGTTCTGGGCGTGAGAAGTGCACTTCCTCGGACATGTAGTGTCTGAGCAGGGAGTAGCAGTCGACCCATCAAAGGTTGAGGCAATTGTTTCTTGGGCAGCACCCATGAATGTGGCGGAAGTTCGGAGTTTCCTCGGACTGGCAGGCTACTACCGGAGATTCGTACCCAACTTCTCCCGGGTAGCAGCCCCTTTGACGGCTTTGACCAAGAAGGACCAAGTTTTCATGTGGAGCGAGCAATGTGAGTCGTCCTTCAGCTACCTAAAAGAAAAACTGGTTAGTGCCCCAGTGTTGAGATTGCCAGAAGAAGGGATGGCCTATGAGGTATTCTGTGATGCTTCAGGACAGGGCCTGGGGTGCGTATTGATGCAGCGACAAGGGGTGATCTCTTACGGGTCCAGGAAGCTACGCCCCCACGAGCGGAACTATGCCACCCATGACCTGGAGCTTGCAGCGGTAGTGTTCGCATTAAAGTTGTGGCAACATTACCTCTTTGGGGAGCGCTTTGTGGTCTTCACCGATCACAAAAGCTTGCGCTATATCTTCTCCCAGCGTGACTTGAACTTGCGACAGCGGAGGTGGGTCGAGTTTCTCCAGGACTACGACTTTGAGATCTCATACACTGAAGGTAAGGGAAACGTTGTGGCTGATTCCCTGAGCAGGAAGCCGCATCAGGAGGTGGTTCGGGAATCTGCTGATGCTTGGAAGGCGATGGGGGAGTTGGCTGCCTTGCACTTGGATGCAAGGGTGGAAGGTACTAGAGGCTGTTTGTTTCAGATGACGGTGCATCCCTCTTTGTTGCAGAAAGTGGAAGAGTCTCAGTGGGGAGATCCTGAGGTGGAAGTGTTGCGGGATCGTGTCGATCAGGGGAACGCCCTGGAAGGATGGTCGGAGGACAGCCGACGTCGGATGCTCTTTCATCGGAGGTTGTTTGTTCCAGAGGTGATGCGTGATGAAGTCCTTCGTGAGTTCCATAGCTCAGCCTTGGCAGTACATCCGGGTGTTTCGAAAATGTACCAAGGCCTGAGGGGACAGTTTTGGTGGCCCGGGGTGAAACGGGCAGTGGCAGAGTTCGTGGCTAAATGCCTGGTGTGTCAGCAGGTGAAGGCTGAACACCATGTTCCTGGTGGTCTGTTGCATCCTCTAGATGTTCCCGAGTGGAAGTGGGACGACGTCTCGATGGACTTCGTCACGGGACTACCCAGAGCTCAGGGCGGGCATGATGCTATCTGGGTAGTGGTGGATCGATTGACAAAATCTTCTCACTTCTTGGCTATCAAGGAGTCAGGACCCGTGAGTACCTTAGCACAGAGGTACGTGGATGAGGTGGTGCGTTTGCATGGAGTTCCGAAAACGATCGTCTCAGATCGGGACACCCGATTCACCTCACGAGTCTGGAAGGGGTTACAGCATGCTTTTGGCACCCAACTACGCCTTAGCACTGCCTTTCACCCTCAGACTGATGGACAGACAGAGCGGACTATCCAGACTTTGGAGGACATGCTGCGAGCATGTGTTCTGGATTTCGGAGGATCATGGGTACGACACTTGCCTTTAGTAGAGTTTGCCTACAACAACAGCTTTCACTCTACTATCGGCATGGCTCCTTTTGAGTCTTTGTATGGAAGACCATGTCGTTCACCCTTATGCTGGGCAGAGGTTGGTGAGACTGGTACTCTTGGACCAGAAGTAGTGCAGAGCACCACGGAGAAAGTCCAGCTAGTGCGGGAGAGAGGATGAAAGCAGCTCAGGATCGGCAGAAATCTTATGCTGATCGTCGGAGGAGGCCCCTGAAGTTCGAGGTGGGAGATCATGTGTTTTTGAAGGTTTCCCCTCGACGGGGGCAGCGGAGGTTCGGAAAGGGGAGTAAGCTCTCCCCTAGGTTCATCGGACCTTTCGAGGTGCTGAGGCGAGTTGGCGAGGTAGCATATCAGCTGGCCCTACCACCTCAGTTGGAGAGGGTCCATGACGTCTTCCATGTCTCCCAGCTTCATCAGTACTTACATGATGACTCTCATGTCATCAACTGGGGAGAGCTAGATGTGGGAGGAGACACGACCTTCGAGGAACGGCCAGTCAGAATGGAGGACCGCAAGGAGAAAGTGCTCCGTGGACGAACCGTCGGCCTGGTTCGTGTGTTGTGGAGACATGGCGGCCTCGAAGAGAGTACGTGGGAGAGGGAAGCATAGATGTGTGCCCAATACCCCGAGTTGTTCTGAGCTTTGAACCTTTGGTGCCTGTTGTGACAGAACGTTTGACCTTTTTGGCTATGAAATGTGCTAGGTTCCTTTCCTCTGTTATGTGTGGGAAGCCCCGGCTAAAGGGAAGGGGAAACCCGACCCCTAATCAGGACGCATTAAGGTGGATGCGATTAAACCCGTGCGGGCGAGTCAGTGCCGCCCAAAGCGGATAATATCTTGACATGGGGGAGGTGAACTCCCCAAACCCACATGACCGGGCGGTTTGGCGTGGTATGTTGCTTGGTTCTCGACAGGGAGTGTTTTCAATTAGCGGGGGTCCACTCCTAAGAGGTATCTTCGAAGATGGTTGTTCGGATCCTCTCTTCCTTCTGGTTTGTTTTGATTCTCGGGGACGATAATCGTTTAAGAGGTATCTGATGTGATGACCCAGACCCCCCTTGGTCCCTTCCTTTGCCAAAAATCCGGTTTCCATGCGGGGGTACCGATCGGTGAGACCGATCGGCGAGACCGATCAGTGAGACCGATCGGTGAGACCGATCGGTGAGACCGATCGGTGAGACCGATCGGTGAGACCGATCGGTGAGACCGATCGGTGAGACCGATCGGTGAGACCGATCGGTGAGACCGATCGGTGAGACTGACCGGTGAGACCGATCGGTGAGACCGATCGGTGAGACTGATCGGTGTGACCGATCGGTGAGACTGACCGGTGAGACCGATCGGTGAGACGGATCGGTGTGACCGATCGGTGAGACCGATCGGTGACACCGACCGGTGAGACCGATCGGTGACACCGATCGGTGAGACCGATCGGTGACACCGATTGGTGAGACCGATCGGTGAGACCGGCCCTGCCATGTTGTTCCAGTAACGTTCCTTTTTCGCAAATAGGGTTTTAAACCCTATTCTGCCTTGTTAAAAATATCTTGGAAATCCGAAACGCGCACAGAGGTTTTAATTAAATGCTTCATTAATTCATGGGTCGGTTAAAACCACCCAGCGCCATTAATGATGAGTCAAGCCACGTGGTCAACCCACGACTCCCTCGTCTTCCGTGGTTTTGTGTTTTCATCTCAACCGTCCCCAGCTCTTATAAATTAAGGGTTAGGCCGTGGCTTCCCCCCTTCTTCGATCGTGACTCTTCTGGTGCATCGGACCGCCCCGTCGTTATCCGTAAAGTTCCGCGCCCCCGGCCTAAACGTCGATCATCCATCAACAGGTAGGGAATTTCTCTCGTCTCTCACTTTTGTGTATCATGCGGGGTGGGTGTAACTTTTGTTCCTATGGAATTGGTTGAACCAAACCCTAATGAAGATAATAAACGAAGTTCTAAAAGAAGAAGGGGAAGGGGTTGTGATCGTTGTTATGCTTTATCTTGAATCATCCTTTTTGTTGTGCTGGTTCATGTTTTCTGAAAATTGAGGCCGTTGGTGGTCGTTGTGTGTGCACTGTTGAATCCCCTCGTGATGTTTTAAATGGGTTGCTGAAATTGTGAACTCCTGCTGTAAAATTGGTTAACCACTATATCCGGCTGAATAATTGAAAGCACCAGGACCGGCCCTTCTGTGATAACTCCCGGTTAGAACACACGGAATTTGAAATCATGGAGTGTGTTAAATCTTTTAAATCTGAAAAATCCCTGACTTGTGTTGGTAGTAGTTGTTGGTTGTTTTTCCCTTCGGGCCGTTTGCTGGAAATGTGGGAGGGGATGGGATTCCCCGTTCTTTTTATACTCTCGGTGGCTGTATGAATTTTTGGGGGATGGGATCTCCTGTTGGTATGGTTACAGTGGTTGTGAGTTTTTATCACAAATTGGGGAGAGATCCTCTGTTGAAAGAACCGGGTGTGAGTGTTTTGGTTGATATATGCTTGACGTTTTCCTTGGTTATGCTTATGGTAGTTGACCAGTAGTGCTTAAAATTAATCGAACATTTGAATGAACGTGAAACAAGAATGGGACAAATGGTTTGTGGGCAAGGGTCGTGAATTTTGACCCGGACGTTGTGGTGTTGTGTTCTGTAGGTTGGCTAGGAAAACCTAAGTTTTGGGTGAGTGTTTGTTACCTATATCTATACTTGTAGCTTTGTGTTTCTTATTCGCGCCCCACCCAAGTTGAGCACTTAGTGCCGAACACCCCCATTTTTGGGGGAAGGGTGTTTTTCCCAACACTATCCTTAGTGGCTGGTTATTAGCTCCTTTTCTTCTCCCTTTCCCGGATAGCCCAAGTACCTTCGGGCAGGCTGTGATAGCCTAAAGTCCATTATTAGCCCAAGAATCATCGGGCAGGGTGTTGTGGTGGTTGGCCAGGTGTGTGCGGCAGGTGGTTTCCCAAGTTTCTTCAGGATGAGGCCCAGGTGTCTTCGGGCGTGGCAGTGGATCCTTTAGCTCAGGTGTCTTCGGGCGTAGCGGTGGTTGTTTTGGCCTAGGTGTTTGCAGGCATGGTTACATGTGACAGTTGAGGCCCAGGTGTGTGCGGGCAGGATTTGGCAGTGGGACTGCGTGTGGTTGTGGCCCGGGTGTGTGCGGGCGGGATTTGGCAGTGGGACTGCGGTGAGAATGGCGGGATTGGTCCGATGCGTAGGATGTCTCAATAACGAGTGGGAAAGTGGCGCGGGGTACCCAAACATCGATGTGCTCTTATATATATATTACCTGACTTGCGTTATTTGGGGAGCGAGCCTTGGTGAGGCCTGGGATGGATAGTTTGCCTTGTTAGGTGTTTGGTTTACTCTTTTCTCATGGGACTTTAGTACGTTCCCCCACTTGTGCACGAGAGTCTTGGTTTTTCCTACTGAGTGTACTTGTATGCTCACCCTACGTATATAAAACTGCTTTCAGGTTTCCGGGAGGACTTCAAGGATCACGCAGGACCTTACTAGCTCGGACTTTTGGAGCAGTTGCAGTTGTTTCTCTCTTCTTTTTGGTACTTACCTTGTAGTCATCTTTTTGCACTTGTGGCTTTCACTTTTGAAACATGCATGCGGGAATGGTTTACTTTTGGCTTTACTTTTCTTTCTACCTTGGTGTTGTGGGGTTTTCTCCTCCTTTTCTTTCGATCCTATAAAATAAAAAGGGTAATGCCTTCCATTTGCGAGAATTTCCTATACCCTTGGTGCTGGTCGCCACTCCGGGACCTATTGAAGGCGGGTTTCGGGGGTCATTATCTCTCCTTCAACTTAAAGAAGGAAGGGCCTGGCAATCTGCTGACCCTTCCCTCCTTTTGGTGAAGGCGGGTCGTGACATGTAATCATATTCCCACTAATCATTCACTGAGTGAAGGTTTATTTAATACTTGACCAACATTTTTTAGGGTTTACCCACATGTCAATATTTACCACATTCACTCCCACTTTTAATTTTTTGGAGAAGGTTTTAATTTCTAGGAAAAAGATTGTATCATGACATTAACAGAACTTCCTAATGTTTTCATATACCTATACTTATCCCCATTATTTTAAAAAATATATATAATACGAATATCTAAAAATAACGAAAACCTACTATGAAACCAACTAAGGAAACCAAACACTACATATATAACTATTATATAATTTAAAATCAATATTTTATACATACAATAAGAATACACACACTAAAACAATAAAGAATTAGTGTATTTGATGTCTTTATATATAAGAATCTTATTTCATTAATGATATTAAAAATCATCCATAATGATCTTCTCAAATAGAGAAATTCATAGACATACTATAATTAAATCCTTCTTCGTAACATGTGGAAAATTGAAACAAAATAAATAGTGATTTGATATACCTAGAAATAGTTAACATGGGAGATATAAATCAATTATCATAAGTGAGAGATATGGTATGAAAAATTATTTATAGAAAAATATTGTTATTACCCATAAATTAAATGCCATTAATCATGATTCTTGTCATATTTTTCATTGTAACAATAGGAAAAAGTAATAAGGGTGTGGAATCATCAATAATCAGTCATGGTTCATGAGAGAATATCATAAACATATGATCGTGGAAAGAGAACCAGCATATAGAATTGTGGAAACTTATTAATATTAATAGGTTGACTCATTTAGTTAAGGACATGACATCGTGTCCTCACATAAACTTATGTTCCTAATACTGGGACCATAAATAATCATATGGGCAAGAAACCAAGTCAACGCATAATTTTATTAACCCGAAATCATGTTCATGTAATACATAATTATCTCATTATTTATTTAGATTTAACGATTAAATTAGAGTGCTATAACATATAACTCCCTTACCCAAGAATATTGGAGATGGTGGAATATTTTCATAAATTGGTATGATTATAAGGTATCAAATCCCAAAGGACCAATATGTTTAGCAGTATTCAAAAATAGATTACATACAAGAACATTAATTTATAATTCAAAACATATAATTTAGCAAATAAAATTATTCGATAACACCATTATTCAACTAGGTCAACACAGATTATCAGTCATGACACACAACTTTGAATCATGACAAAGTAAAATATAAGGGGTGATCTTAGATACTCAGTTTATGTGAACAATATAATGATTACTATAACAAATAAGCACAATATTTTTAAGGAATGATGTATAATAAAAACAAAAGCCTTTTAAACAAAATAATGTGCATAATGCTTCTAGAATAAATAAAATAGTTCTACATAGACATTAACAGGGATAATATACTAGTAAAATAATCACATGTAATATCAATAACTAATATCACAAAGAGGGAATTAATAATGTGGTACATATTAAACATTCTATAAAGGCATCAGCTAAGACACAATTCAAAATCGAGTAAGACATTACCCAAAATCTAATTATAATTGTCTCATGAGACCTAAAAATGAATCAAAGGGCTATAACCGACCCCTCTTGACACTTACAATGTCTAATGCATTCCTCTTATAAATCATGGAAAACATAACCAACATAAACATTAATATTAAAACTATTATACGAAATATGAATACTTAGTCCATAAGATATGAATGGTACAAAAATATAACACCCACAATCAAAATAAATCATAAAAAATTCAAGAAAATATATTAAATGATATCTTATGGTAACAACGTTATTTAAATATAAGATTCAATAATGGATGTTGACAAAGATTAAAATATAATCATTTTAAGGGAAATGACCATTTTATTTTGAAATCATTTATTAAAATAGTAGCAAAATTATAAATGAAATTTTTTTATTTTAAAATAAACATATAATATTTTAATGGATGATTTAGAATATTAGGGCAGCACAATATCATAAATAAACTCTCATGTCGTATATGTTAATGAAAACATAATTCACATTAATTGTAAAAAATCAAAAAAGAACCTTGTAAGGAAAATGATAGAAGTAATCCTTTCATACTATTTTATAAAAAGATAAAGAGTGTTAAAAATGTATTTAAACATTTTTAGGATAGTAATAAAAAATATTATTTAAAATATTTTTAATAAACATGTACATGGATGATAAATATGACCCGGTAAGTCGGTATGTATAAACAATCCCAGATAAAAATGATATTGAGAAAATAACCCTTTCCTCGTAATTTACACTAGTTGAGGGTGAATTAACATCCTTTATAATGATTAAATAATGTTATTAAATTTATAAAATAACCATATTCATATTTATGATATAATATAAATTCATTTAGGACTTTATATTACATGTTTATTAATAATTACATGTTAAAGCATTGTTTTGGGTAATAATTACTTTTCTTATGATAGGTGTTTCGACTAGTTATTCTTGATCCTATTACCTATATCATGATTTAATTATATATAGAATGTAAAAAAAATTATATGTCATGTATAGTCAGTATATAAATATATATAATATATAGATATATGGAATGGAATACATCATTCATAGAGATGTTAGGTTGGATGTACACATGAATGTTATTTCAGTTTTCTTATCATATTGAATGGAAGAAAGTAAATTATGTATATATATATATACATTATTTTAGAAGAATTAATATTTCATACATTTAAAACATATTAATTATATATATTTATAATATTTCTTGAATGGTTAATGTAGAGAATGAATCTCATCGTGTTATGGAGATGGTAGATTATACGTACGTATGAGTGACGATATCATTCCATTAATAGTAAAGTGGTATTGAAAGGGATGGTATGTTAATTATAAAGAATAAATTTCATGTAAAATTCTTTATTAAATTAAAATATATACATCATTATACATATAAAATTATATAGTGATGAAAAAAATTACACCACAACGTGGAGACGGTAAGCTATATCTACGCCGGCATGGTGATATTGTTTTTTGTAGGATAGATAAAATGAGAAATATGGTTGTAAAATAATAATAATAACATCCCCATAATTTATATGATACTATATTTACTACTATAGTATGGAAACAACATTTGAATAGGAAGAATAAGAGGAAAAGTACTTTGAAAGAGTTGTAAAACAATTACCTCTTATTCGTGTATCAACTTTTGATTTGTAGAAAAGGACTTACTAGGTGGGATTTATATCCAAATTATAGCCTCTAGGATGAAGAGAGGGGTTTTTGGAGAAGGGGGAAATAAATGTATTATCTATAGGTATTTAGTGATATTAATAAAAGATATAGATAAGTTCCCTTTTATAAGAGAGGGGAGGGGTACTTTAGGAAACTCCAAAATTATTAATTTAATATAAACTGATTTTCAATTTCAAATAGATTCACTACGAGTTATTTCAAAAATAAGATGAATATGGGTCCAAATCATCTCATATAATTAATTTTAGACATGTTTATGTTAAAAAAGTAACCATATTTTTTATCGTTAACCCTTAGTTCAATAATTTACCATTAACGAGGCTACTTGTCTTTTTAGACTATATGGTTAATATAGTTTCTATAAATTTAACAAATAAAAAAAATTTGATCATTTCAAACATTTTAAAAATTATCAATGTTTTTTTTCTAAATTTTATATTTTTATGAATTTTAGAACATTTAATAAATTTTTTTAATGTATCATTAATGTTTATTTTTATACTATTTATTATTTTTATCTTTAAAAATATCATATCAACCTTATAACTTAGATTCAGTACGTCCAATATATTAATAAAAAATAATTTTTTTCTATTAAATTCATGGATGTAATTAATTATGTAAAATTATATTTATTTTAAAATTATTAATATCATTTATTTGATGTCAAAATTAATTAAACAATTACTGCATCATTAATATAAAATACTTTAATAAAATTATCTATTCAATAAAAAATAAAAATAAATTATCGTGATGAATAAAAATGTATTAGATATAAAATGAATACTTAGAGTCAAATTTTTCTTATGTATCACCCTATATTAATAATTATTTAATTACTAAAATTAAGAATATGATATTTTTATCTTATCATTATATAAAATATGGTAAATGTATTATTATTACCCATATGGCCAAAAAAGATAATATTTTTTCTATAGGTTGATTTTGGCCAAAACCCTCGTATTCAATGAAATTAGAACAAGTATTAGGGTGATTTTTTAATATTATAATATTTTTTTACTATTATTTACCCAATTTACCGTTAACTGTGGTTAGTGAAAAGTTATCGAAGTTACTATTAACAAAAAATATATTTGTTCATATTAGAACTAAAATATTATAATATTTAATTCCATTTATATTAATTTTTATAAATTAAATTCATTGAAATGAGAAAATTGAGTTTAACCCTAATCCCACAAATGTGGCGAGAAGGTGGGAAAAAGAGACATTCAAATGTTCAATAACTTTTTATATATAATAATATATTAAAAATAAATCCAATGACCTACATTGGATTTATAAAATTTTTATTTCTCTATTTTGACATTAAAATCAACTTAATGTAAAATAATACTTTATATTAAATAGTCTGTTTTTTATAAATAATGAAGTATTTTACATTATTCATCAAAATTTGGAACTTTTAAAAAAAATACAAAAAGTTCACCATAAGATAATTTTTGTTTTATGAATTCAAAAATGATATCTATTTTGAATAATAAAATATATAAATTTCCTAATGTGGTTAATACTATTAATAGAGGATTTTTAGACGGTGATTTTGATAGATCATGGTTCACTCGAACTTGGTGTCGTGTACATCTCAAGATATTGAATTTATTTGAAAGAAAACATATGGTGAAATCATGGGATGTTTCAATCTCCAAAAATTCAAAAAAATTTGTCCTAAAAATATAATAATTCATGTTCAGTAACTATGGTTTGAGTATTTTGATGTCCTTTATTGAAATACCACTTTGAAAAAGGGGTCAATACAACTTCCACTTTAAAATAAAGAAATGGAAGTATAATGGTTACTATAGATAACACATTCAAGGATTCATTGCAGGAAGATATGGACATGAAATAAAAAAATTAAACATCGAGTTCTGATAAATAGTGATAAAGAACATGGGTAGGAGAATATTAACATTCACAAATAAATAAATCTATAGTAGTTGGGGTTTGGATTAGTGGTAAGAACCTTGTAATCCTACATGAAAAATGGGGGTTCAAAACCCATGGGGCGTAGGTACTATAGTAGTACTATAGCAGTTATGTAGCAGCGGTGGCACTGTAGATCGGCGGGTACTATAGTGGCAGTAGGATACTATTGCGGTGGTGCGTACTATAGCAGTCGTGTTACTATTCATAGAATGGGCCTTAGGCCAAAAATTTGGGTCTACGGGCTATGTAATGGGCTACATGCACAGTGGGCCTTCGGGCTATGTAATGGGTCTGCCTCTACCCATTTTAAAGAGGTCTTTGATTTTCTTTATTAATAAAATAAGGATTCGGCCACAACCTTTAAAAAAATCTATGAGGATCTAAAGGACTATTTGATTCATTAGATAAAGAACTAGGATTGAATTTTTGGCTTGAAGATTCTTTCCCTAGAGTTGAATAATTGTTCTACTATAAAGTCAAGTACCTTATTTCATTCCATGTCATAATCATAATCCCATCCTTTGGTTGTTCTTTGATATATTTTAACATTGTCCATTGAAAATAGAAATGAGTGGTCAAAATGAATTTTTTTTGCCTGAAACACTTTTGATAAATCATAAGGCCCACAAGTATTTCCTTCATCCTCTAAATGATTACTGAAAGAAAAAGTGTTTTCCCGAAGTATCCAATAAGCCATACTTTATCCTCAAAAAAAACATCCAATGTTCAATTTACCTCATTCTAACCTAAATAAATTTCCAAAATTCTTCTATCCATATTAACAATCTCAAAAGGTGTCTAAATTTCCAAAATTAATCATAACGTTAGATTTCATAAAAAACATAGTATAGATCTTATTGACACATACATAATATTTGATGATCATAAAAACCTTGATGAAAAATGCTCATTCCTATAAATCCATAAAGAAAAACTACTTTAGTATAATACTTATATGTCTAATCATTCTTATAAACATAATATAATAACATAATTCTGGAATCAAAAATCACAATGCCATTAATTATTCCACTTTGACTATAGTAAAAGAATAATTTTGACCTTGATCACTTTACTTTCTCTAATATATATTTCCTTGAAATTTTTTACATTCATTCACATTATTTCCCATATGATTGAAATTATAGTATTCCATATTTATAGCTTCTTTCATTCTGTTACAATCCACAGCACGGTGACCATTCTCTAAATAATTGTAATAAACTCTAATTCTTTTAGGTAAGAACCAAGAAATTTCTTCAAAAAATCATTTCTTATGGGAAAATCCTTTTCCCCCTTTTCCCATCCTTTTCACCTAAATTTTCTTCTTTTATTTCTTTCCTTTAAATTCATAAGAATTAGAAAATTAATTTTCAATCTTAATCTCTTATGAGAATATATATTCATATGATGAGAAATTTTGGATACCAATAAAGTTTAGACAAATGAATTTAACTCATTAATGAAATTATCAATCTTAGTCCATGGGTTAAATATATAGTTTGTTTCATGTATTTCTGAATATATGAAGTTTGCTTCATATTTAGTAACATGTTCAACCTTCTTTTGTCTTAGATTCAAGAAATCCTCTCTATATTTGCTCTCTTTTCAAAAGGGGAATACATTTCCAATAAAATTTCCTTTAAATCCTTCCATTCCATAATTTCAATTTCCTCCTCCTCTATTTTGTTTTAAATTAGTGACCACCATTTCTCTACATCTCTAAAGAGATTATAAGCTTTCATGATAACCTTCACCCATTTTGTTACATCCTAAACATGGAAATATCTTCTCTAAATAACATATCCATTATTCACCTATTTGTGGATTTTTAGTTTTGTCGAATAATGGATATTGTTTTCTCATGAAGTGGTTTAACAATATTCATTCACATTGTGGATCAATACACTCCATACGGGTAAGGTTATTAATCATCACCTAAGTTAGTTATCCCAATACTATTATGCGATGGTCATCACTAGTGGTAGTACCTTCTCCAACATCATTATATAACACAAGAGGCAAATCCCTACATGGATTATATGCATTGATACAAACTCTATTTCTTCTACTATGCTCCATTTACAAACAACGTCATTCACTAGATCAAGTTATGAATCATAATGCATAATTTAAAAATATGTAACATAAAATAGAATATTTATGCATATCTAATCTCATAATCATAAACATTATTTCTTTAGAGACATATTTACATTTAAATATATAATAATTATTCGTAAAGAATATGGTAATTTTCATTAGCATATCCACCAGTACTCTCATACTAGGTGTGTTGTAAGACCCATTGTTGTGTACCAGATTACACTGAGTCAATCATGAAATACCATATAAGAGTTATTAATCCTAGGTATATCTATGCCTGAACTGCATTCACATGTATTATCTAAAAAGGGATGTATTACTTGCAAAACTGATATAATTTCTATTTTATCAAACTTTTATCGTGTTCTTTTTTACTTATTCTCAAAGTCTATTATAGAGTAATTTTCCCTTATCTATGTATTCTGAATCAAAATTCCAAGGGTGTTTCTAAAATTCCTCTGATACCAACTATAATTCCCTGAACTCTAAAGCCCAGATCCAGTCAAATATTTCAATTCATTTGAATTATTACTATGAATCAAATCCCAAATGGTCAATTATTTTAACTATCTTAGAAAATAGATAACATAGATGAACATTATGTTATAATTAGAAATAAAAAATACAACACATACAATCATTTAAGAATGCCTTTATTCTCCTATATTGACCTAATATATTATTTATGGTACCCATCTTTGAATTATGGAAAATTAAAACATATGAAATGTGTGATCTCAGATGCTCAAAAAGAGTAAAAAATATAGAGATAACAATCATAAATAAGAATAAACATTTATGGAAACGAGTATCATAAAAAAAACATTTTAAAAATAATATTGAGCATAATGGGAAAAGAAAAAAAATCAAATATTTCAATATAAATATACACTTGGATATTATAATAGTCAAATAATCACAAGTAATATAAATAAGTAATACCATAAAGATTGAATGCATAATAAAATACGTCTTAAATATTCCATCAAGGAATCATCTAAGACACCTTACATAATTAGGTGAGGCATTTGCCAAAACCCAAACTTATTTGTCCCATGGGACCTACGGATTCATCAAGGACCTATAATGGGTCCCCCGAAACACTTACAATGTCAAATCAATTCCACCTATGAAAGGGGTAAAACCTAAACAACATAAACATTCATATTAAAACTAGAATTCAAAATGTCAATATTTTAACCATAAGATATGAATGGTATTTAAATAGAACACCCATGGGAAACCAAATCATAGACCATTAATGTAAATATGTTAAATTATTTCATAACAGATCAAACTTAATTAATATAAGATTCAACAATGGATGTTGACATAGATGATAATACTATCATTTTGAGAAAAATAATATTTCTATTTTGAGATCAATACCCTTTTAAGAATTTGTATGATAGTTATGAAAGCTAATTTGGATTGTTTTTAAGAATTAGAGACATGGGTGATAAATATTCCTTAGTAAATACTTATATATAAAAAATCCTGGATAAAAATGAGATTGTAAAAATAACACATACCTCATACTTTACATTAGTTGAGGGTATGTTAACATCATCTATAGTGGTTAAATCATGTAATTTAATTTTTAACATAAACATATAAATATTTATGATATCATATAAATTATGTTTTGAATTCATGTTACCCTTTTATTAACTAATATACTTTAAGTCAATATTTTGGGTAGTAACTGCTTTATTTATTTTATGTATTTTGACTTATTATCCTTGATCTTATTACTTAGGTCATGATTTACTTACTTACAGAATATAAAACAAGAATTTTATATAATATATATTTATTATATAAACATATATAATAAATAGATATATGAAATAGAATGCACCATTATTGGAGACAGTTGGTTGCAAATACGCATGAATGTTGTTTTCGTTTTATTATCATATCGAATAGAAGTATATACACGAAATATATATATATATATATATTATTCATGAAGCATTATTATGTCATATATTACATGCATATTCATTATACATATATTGATAATCTTTCATTATGGTTTAACTTTGAGAATGAATCTTATCACGTCGTGGAGATGGTAGGTCGTACGTAAGCACGAGCGACAATATCCGTCCCTTAACGGTTAAGTGGTAAATAAAGGGATGGTATGTTAATTATAAATAATAAATATCATGTAAATTTAATTTTTATATTCATTATATTCATCATTATACTCATCTAAATATGTAGTGATTAAAAAATTACACCACAGTGTAAAGACAGTAACTCAAACGTACACACGCATGGTTATATTGTTTTTTATAGGATGGATAAAACAAGAAATATTGTTGTCCCATAGTGAAAATAACACCTCAAAATATATATTATTCTAGAGTTATATATTTATTATGTAAACAATATTAGATGATTAAGTTGAAGACGAAAATAACTTTGAATGTTTTGGTAAAAATTACCTCTTCTTCAAGTATCTCATTTTTCATTTTCAAAAAAGGACCTCTTAGGTGTATTTTTTTCCAAAATGATGTCCCCTAAGAGGAATTGGGTTAATTTTTTAGGATAATTCGAAAGGTCTTGTTTGAGATAAATTTTTCTAGTGGTGTGAATAAAAGAGAAGGAGAGGTTCATTTTTATAAGGGAGGGGAGGGGCACTTTAGGAAACTAAAACTATTTATTTAATATAAATTGAATTTCTATTTAAAATAGCTAAGAATGGGTTATTATTAAGATAAGACGATTTTTATAATATATCCTTTCAAAAAATTAATTCTATACAAGTTTAGGTAACAATATTAACCTTGTATTTTGGATTTAACACTTAATTAAACAAATTTACTCTCACCATAAATACTTGTATTTTTATACTACAGGGTTAATATAGTTACTATAAAATGATAAAAGAGCGTCAATTGGAACATTTTTTATATATTTAACATTATACTAGTCATTTGAAAAAAAAATATTTTTTTATTAATTTTATAAAATTTAATAAATTATTATTTATTTTAAAGTATCATTTAAGTCAATTTTGATACTATTCATCATATTTGATTTTGGAATTTAAAAACGGGATGAGCCCATAAGGGGCTAGTGGCACTAGGGTTTCCATCGTCACCGCCTCATCTCCCCCATGGCAGATTTACTGCAGACATTTTGGTGCTCTCCATGAAGAGTTCTTGGATCAACCCTCTTCTATGGAATCGTTTATTTCATTCCACGAGCTTCTGCGACGTTGTCGGCTCATCATCTAGGAGTGTAAGACCGATTTAAAATGAAGGTCACATTGTTTGATGGCGTACTACATCCAAGCATTTGTGTGTTTGATCAGGTTTAGTTGGTGCGACATCATCCTGTGGTCATGGTTTATGGAATTTAGGAGTTTTCACCATGCTCTTCAGGGGAATGAGTGCTTTGAGGGCCTAATGTGGTCTTCTCCATTGAAATTGCTGGTGGTGATGAGATCTTGGTGTTTGATCATTTTGATTTTTGGCGTATCCTCCTTCTGGTGGCTGGCGTTCAGAAGGACGATCATACGGTGATGTTTATAGGATCTTTGATTCTTCATTTGGTTGAATATTGTTTTTTCTATGATTTCCCTATTAGCATTTTGGGAATGTTTATGGGTTTTGATGTGCTGGTCCAGTCTGTGCGATGGTGTCTACTGATCCCGTTTTTTGGTGTTGATCTTTTAGTTCTTCAGCTTCCCCAGGGCTAGTTAATTGCCTTTAAGTTTTCTCCCCTTACTTTTATATTGACATTTATTGATGACAATAAGCATTTTTTTGGTGTATGTTTGATTTTTCATGAATCTGTTTTGGATGGAAGGTCTTCATTGATTGTTTTTTGAAATGGTTTTTGATTGTGTCCTTGGTGGGTTGTGGCTCATGTGATTATTCAACCATTCTTATACAAGGGGATGCTCTAGATGAGGTTTAGGGAAAGATGTTTCACGATTTCATGGATTCAAATATTCATATTTTTGAGATGGTATGGCTATGGCCATTGGTACTATTTTCATGAACTTTGGCATGAGAATTCTAGCCGTGATGCGACGAAATGATGGAAGCTGGACATAATATAATTGTTGCTGTGAGGAGATTCTCTCTTGTTGTGATGGTTGTCCATGATCTTGAGTTATGGTCCATTGGGATTTTTTTATTTCCATTTATATCTTGATGTCATAATGTTGTGATGTAATGTATGGTTTCAAACTTTTTCTTCAGAAGAGATTGAATAATAAAAATTTAATTTTCAATCAGTCGTTATATTTGTTTTTAAAAAATATCATAACCAAAAGATAAATAAGAAAAAATACAGCCAATATATTGCTAACATGTCTACATTATGTATAAAATTCTTGGGTGTAATTAATTATTAAAAATTAAATTTATTATAAAAAATTAATATAATTTATTTGATATCCCAATTAATGAAACAATTATTTCATTATTACTATAGAATCCTTTGATTAATTTTTTTAGCCTATTTTTTTAAAAAAATTATCTTCATGAAGATATAATTCTTTAATTTCTAATGAATATTTATAGTCTAATTTATCTGATGTATAAGCCAATATTAAAAATAATTTATTTACTAAAATTAATAATATGACATTTTTAACATATATTTATATAAAATACAATTAATGTCTTATTCTTATCCAAGTGGCCTAAAAAGTTCATAATTTTGACGTAAGATTTATTTTTGACTATCCCCACTTTTTCTAATGAAATTAGGTAAATGGTTAGGTTAATTTTATAATTTTCTAATATTATTCATAACCTTAATTAACTAATTTACCATTAACCATTGTATGTAAAAAGTTACTAATGTTACTTTTCATGAAAAATTTGTTGTTATTATTAGACCCAAATTTTATAATAATTTAAAAAATTTATGAACATTTTTCATAATAAAATTCATAAAAACAAGAAAATTATATTTCATGTTAATCTTGGAGATGTGGCGAGCGGTTAGGTAAAAGAGAGGTCAAAAGTTCAATAAATTTTTATATCTAATTATATTATTAAAATGATTCTGATGAGCTAAATTAGATTAATATAAGTATTATTTATCTATTTTGAAATTAAATATAAATTAATTTTAAATAATTATTTTAATTAAAAAGTCATTTTATAACGAACAATGCAGTATTTTTCAATATTAATGAAAAATTGAAACTTTTAAAAAAGATACAAAAAAATCTCCATATGATAATTTTGATATTCTAAAATAAATAATGAGTTCTATTTTTTAAGATTTAAATTATAAATGTCATAATATGGTTAGTAGTATTCATATCCTCTTTTTAACTAGCTATTTTGATGGATCATGGTTCGCTAAAACATGATATTGCATACAACACATGTTATTGAATTTATTTAAAATGTAACATACCGTGAAATCTTGGGATGTTACATAACATACCCAAATATCACAAAATATTACACTATAAATGACCCATAATATCATAAAAACATTTATAATTTTATCATAGTATAAAGCATGTAACAAAAATTTGTTTTAGAAAGACATTATCTTAACATAGTTAACCCGTATGAAAGTAACTCTTCTTATAGAATCAACTATAAAACATCATCATCAAAATACATATAAAAATAAGATAATGGTATCAATGTATCATATCTATATGGATAAAAACTTAATATTCATTGATTTTATCACAGATGAAAAATTCCTTTAATATATCAATGAATTATTTCTTGAAGAATATACCATTTTTATGTTGAAATCACGTCTTTAAATTCAAAATATTTCCTAAATATTGAGGAAAAAAATTATTTGACATGAACCATGGAAACATTTATTATATTACTAAAATGAAGGAGTATTCTGGACAATGGATACAAATGTTCATGCAGTATATATTAAAACAACTATTCAATTCACACATTCTCTAAAAAGTGCCTTGTTCAGAAAACAATAAAAAAATTCATCTGAAATGTTCTTTTGAAATGTAAAGAATAGGTAAAAATGAATTTAATAAATATTTATATTATATAAGAAAAATTCTTGAAATTTATTTAATGGAAAATTATTCCTGGACAAAATGTTTCGACACCCAACAAAAATAATGTTTCTTTTTAAAAACCATTTTATTAATAATTTTAAGTACAAAATTGGGGAAAATTGTTCTATAATTTACAAATTCCATGAAAAAATGAAGAGAATGAAATATATTGGGTTTAAATGTTGATATATATATATATATAATTTATCTCAATGTAAATTTTTATTATTCAATCCCAAAAATAAATGATATTGTAACATAAATATATTTCTTCTTTGGTAACATTTGAGTTATAACCCCCATGATATAAATAACTTCAAATAAACTATGAATATATTGAATATAAAGAAATTTTACAATAACAATGTCACTATGGAATTAATTATGGAATAAAATTAATTTATTTTTTCAACTTATTTTTTTTTGAAGACATACACTTGAATTTTACATGTCGTGAAAATTTTTGTGTTACACAAGGTTTTGAGTTACTGTTAGAAAACCATGAAAGGTTTCTAGAGAGTCTGGGATGTAGCACATGACGTGTAAATGGATAGATAAATTTGGTGAAAACATTATGATTTGGCTCTAAAATTGTGTTATGCTAATAGGAATGATTGGTGAATGGTTATTCCAACCATGTGGTGCCTATGGGAAACCGTATAGGGTGTGGTTTGACCAGGTAGTACCTCCCAAAAGCTACGTTTACCATTATGAAAATTGTCTAGCATAACTTTTCGGTCAATCAAGATTTTAATATATTATATAATTTTTATTTATTTTAACCCCCCCTGAATTGAAAACACCTAATCACCCTTATCATTCCTTTCACATAATGGCTCCACTTTCACTCCCTCCTCACCCTCATGTGACACAGATCACCAGTTTTTTCATCCTTCCACTACCAATTTTGAGTGGTATTATATTGTTATTTCATACAGCAATCCATTACATCTCTCTTATCCTTTAATATCACTATAATTGTCACCATATTTACTCATTCCATAAACCCTAATCACTACCATGCCATTTCTATGGGTAAGGATAGTTTAAAATAGATATATTTACGAGTTCATCATTCATAGGGACTCTGTCTTCCATTAGGAAGCCTTATTCTTCGAATGAGATGTGTTTAGACTCACTAAAATATTTTTCAATCTTGGTTTCCTCTTTCTTTGAAGGAGATGTTTCTTTTTAAGGGATTTATTTTAAAATCCATTAATGTATTCAAATAAAGAAATTAATTTTCTTTTAACTTATTCTTATATATATGGCCCATGAGAAAAACATTTGTTATTGAAGTAATTTTAAACATTGTGATATAATTTTAATCCATGCTATGTGTTTATGAAAATAAATGATTGGACTTTAAAGAATGATTTTGGTATTAAAATGGCAGCAAGCAGTAGGTTAATATTTTTAAAAATTATTCTTATATTAAACAAGATTTCATAAAATGTTTTGGTTTTTGTGAATGTTTTTAAATTTTTAAATATGGGTGGTGTGATTCTGATGTGACGAGTTAGTCCATGTTCATTTTATTTTGAAACAAATTATATTTTTCATTATTTTCAAATGAGATTTTAGAAATAGAAATATTGAGTTCCAATTGGAATTTCAAGAGTGTTTTTGTAAAATGGATTAGAATTCCATGAATATTTTTCATTAAATGAAATGGAATATTTGAAATTTTTTAAAAATGAGTTATCATATATAATAAAACCCCCCTCAACCCCTTTATGATTCATGTGTGCCTATGGTGGATTCTGATCCCATTAGGTAATGTATAACTTGATGCATGGTATATACTATTTATGGTTTCAAGTTGTGAGGATACTTTGTAAGGTCAAAGGTGACGTTTGTGTCATTTTATAATGTATTATCCATTATTGAATGAATTATTAATAGTGATTAGCTCAATATTGATTGGTGGTGGGAGCCCAATTTTCTATATTGGAGTCAAGACATATGATTCAATTGGAAGGTGCACAGTATGAGTGTCCCCCTCTAGTTAGTGATAGGTCTAGAAGGGGTATACCATCTCGATGAGACTAGATGTAGGAAGTCAGGTTGTTGTATTTGGATAATACATATTCCCATAGGATGGTTAGTGTTGATTGATGTCTAAGTCTATCTCATTAAAGGACCCAGCGTAAAGCCCACCACACTGGGATCCATTTTATTATCATTTATTGGATTTAAATTTTTTTATTGACTAAATCGCCTATAATTAATTTATCTTTGGACACATAAAGTTTTATTTTCAATAATTTCTTATTGTATAATTATACATAGTGGTGCCCACTTTTGTGCTTTTTCCTTCATTGTGTGAATTATTTTTAAATGTTTGAAATGGGATTGATTAATTCTTTTAATTTATGTAATGACAACGATAGTTACCAATGTTTGTTTGAAACTATTTGTAAAAATTAGTTTGAGAATGTGCTCTCTGGTGAGAAAATTAGAAAAACAATTCATTGGAACTCCAAGCATTGGTGAGGTTTCAATATGTATTTTATGTCATTCAGTATATTTTTATGGAAATTATATGTTTTAAAAATTATTTTTGAAAACCATGTCATAATCAAAAAAAAATTATTTTTGAATTGAGTGGTTCAAAAATATGTATTTATTCTAATTGTATTTAAAAGCGAGACTTTAAAATTTTGTTTCTTCCAATTACTTTAGGAAAGGGAATTGAGGTGCTTACAAGATATTTATTAAATTTTGGAAAAACATTCTAAAAGTGTTTTATAACATTTTTATGTGTTTTTATACATTACAAAAAACATTTAATTTACTATTGTATTTGAAAATACCATTTTTAGTATGAAATATGAATGTGAATTCTTTAGTTTTGGGTGGTTGTGGTGTCATTTTAAATACTTTTATTCTCATTCCTATATTTTTATCTCAATTTTAGGTTCTAGATTCTTATTTGGACAACTCATTGAGTGTTACTTTATTTTATTTTTTATGTTGTCGCATTCGGCCTATGGTTTTGATTTCCTAATTTTTTATGACCTTCATTTACTTTTTCATAAAATACCTGTCCTATGGCCATTTACATGATTCTATGTTGATAAATATGATTTTATTTCTTTCTACAAAAGACTATAGAAATATCTTCTGTTAGGTAATGAAAATCCATTGGTGGGTGTTTTTACCTAGTAGGAGATAAAGACCAGAGTGGTGAGGGACTGTTATAAGGTTTTCTTTATATTTATAACTTATTTATTCTTTTATTAGGTAATTATTTCTATTTTTAACAAGGAATTTCAATGTATATATGGTTCATTCCCAATTTTTATTATATTTAATCTATAACGTTTACTTGGATTATTTGGTGAAACCATTCCAATGTGTGCTCATGTGATTCCCATAAATTAGTTTCTAACTCATGAGGATAAAGAATGCCCTCCTGGCCAGTGGATATCTTGTTTTGGTGTCCATCGAATGGATGATCTAAACTGGTTTATTATAAATGGGATTTGAATTTAATGTTACTATTTTCCATAAAGATCCTAATCCATTATGATTTTGTTAAAACATTTGGATTTCTAGAGTAATATCTAGTTATAATTATTCATTAGAAATCTAGTTATAGGTGTAGGGAGAGTCTATTTTCCTTTTTTCCTACCTTGAGTCTTAATCTATAATAGAATGTGGGTTTTTTAAGCTTGAGATTATACTATAACTGAATTTGATGTCATAGGAAATGGTTTTTGGATCCTCATAAAAATGGTGAATTGTTCTGGGGTCTTATGTGATATTTTGGTATGGTGATGAAGATGGAATTCATGATGTGAGGTTGAATTATAGGGCCTGAAAAACCATTAATCATCCAAAAAAGTGATCTTGGATTGGTTTGAGGAACCATTTCATTATTGGAATATTGTTATCACCCATGTGGTAAAGTCAGGTGTGGTTAGGTATCCTAATTGTTATTCAATTATTCCAAATGACCAATTTATTTCTTATTTTTTATTGAATAATGATGAGTTTTATGGTTGGCCTTGTGATATGTTTTCAATTTGGAGGTTATTTTTGTTACATCTTTTGTTATTTCAATGGTTTTTATATTATGCATGTGCTGTGAAATTGATTTTGTATGTGTGAAAATTTGATTTCACAATGAATAATATATATGGTTTTAAAGAAACTACATAGGGTTTATTTGAAAAATTATCTTTCTTTTATAAAGTGTTATTAAACAATTAAATATATTTGAAATTTGGTATACATTTTAAGTGGTATTGATTTTTTTAATTAAGTGGACATAATGATTTTGATGGAGGGTTTCCTATTTTAATTGGAATAGGAAATTTTCAAATTTATTTTATATTATTTTTTGACTTTTTCTCTAGGTTAGTGTGCTTTAAAAGGGGGAAGTGATCTGAAAATCATTTAAAAAACAGAAGGGTCTAATTTGTTTAAAACTTGCAACGATTTTTTTCTTAAAATAAGAAGTTTCTTAATGATATTAGTTTCATAAATTTTTTTAAATTGACTTAGTCCTGTAAGGGATTAGATATTTAAATTCTAAAACTTTTTCTATTTGGTTTTTAATGAAATAATAAAGGTTTTAATTGTTCCTTAGCATTAAAATTTGAATTTTCAGATGGATTATCCTATTTTATTAAAACAATTATTTTTCAATTTTTGGATACATTGGTTATATTTTGAGGATTTGATTGTGTAAGGGTATATGCCTCATGTTTTTTGTTGTGAGACCCCTAATAGGAAGGTCTAATGCGAACGTAAAGTGTTCTTATTCAGGTTCCCCTTCTATTTAACACTTCCCCAAGCTCTGAAGGGAGTGGCAGGTGTTTTTTATCTCTTTAAGGACTATTCCTAGGAATCTTCTGAGGTAATTATACTTTAGTGGCTTATTTCGATACTTTTGGATCCAATGATTACACTTTGGAGCCTTGTATTGTTGAACATATCAATGAAGATCAATTTTAATGGGGTCTTTTGCGTAGGTTTTCGTTTAGAATACATCCAATGTTGTTTTTGGATATGTTTGGAGGATTTATTGATGTTGAAACATTTTGGAATATATTATCATTGAGCATTGAACTGTTATTTTATTGATGAAGTCTTCTCTGAATTTTTCTTAGGTTCTTCTTTGGTTTTCCATTGTAGGTGATAATTTATTTATGAATTGTTTTCATGCCATGTTACATAATGTCTATTGTTTCCCTTGAGTTGTTTAGAACTTGCGTGATATTATTCTTGGTTCTCTTATATGGGCCAGACCTAGGGTGCATGCTTTTATATTTAAGTTATAGATTTTTTCCCATGTGAGTTTTGAATGATGCTAGGCTATGTTTTCCATTATAATAAACATGGCATTTTTATTCTGGGGAGTTGGATATAAATCACCCTCATATAGTGGTTGTGACCCTTATTTTATAGTCCAATTCATTTTTATTGAGGAATATATATTCCTTATTAATATACTTTTTTGTATGCCATGTTTTGGGTGAATCCAATTTCAGAATCCATTCATATTTCTATAGTAATATTACTCTCATCATTATTTGAGTAAGAAAATTTTGGTTGGATTTGGCTGATAATGTTTGGTAATTACATTTAGGAATTTGGGGAATATTGGTTTTTTCTAACATTCTCTTATAATTTGGTAAGATATTTCTAGTCAAAAATCCTTTATTATTTATTTATAAATGATTGGAAGAGAGATTCTTAGTCTTTATTTCCTTAGATATTATTTGTTGACAACTATTTACTTGAGTACTTTCTCAGTTACATGAGTATTTATCATTTTATTAGAGATTTATTCTATAAATTTATTCCCATTTTTATTCTACCTAGTCTTGATAATTTCTTGGTGAATAAATTGCTTTGGTGGTGAGTGTGTTTCACCCACCATGTCATTGTGGCATTAATTCATAAGTTATTTTTTTAATCTTGGTATATTTTGTTTTCTTAAATAATGGGATTCAATTTTTAATTTTTGGGAATTTGTTTTTGTTCATGAGCTATGAACAGTTATAAGTATCTATGAACAATCTATGTGAGACATATAATGAATCTAGGGGAACTGCAAGACCTTTTAATAATTATGTAAAACATGAAACAATCATGCAATTTTGATTTTCAATTGGAAAACTCCAAATGGAATAGTTGGATCATGTTTAGTCCATCTATATGGGGCCCATGGGAAACTCTGTAGGGTGATGTTTTTCTAGGTAGTACCTCCAGTATGGTTAGTGAATAGTTAGGAAAGTATTATGATCTTCCTATATTTTAATTTTTTAATTTTCCTCTTTTAAGCCCCACTAAAATAAAAATAAAAACACACCACATCACTCTCCTTCCTCTTTTGAGACAACCCCACTGGGCACTCTCTCCTCTCCCTTGCATAGTTCTACCCTCATCCCATCTGCCTCCTTGTTCTATGTTATGTCTGTTTTATGTTCTAATTTCATTTGGAAGGCCTTTCATTCCCTACTCTACTTTATTCTCCCTCCCCTTATCACCCGATATTCCCCTTCCACGAACCCTAATCAGTTCCAGATCACAACTTATTTTTTGGAAATCTCTAAAATTCAATTATTTTTTGTTTATAGGATATTTAGAGACTCTCTATGTAATATCAGATCCTTCACCTTCAAAGGTAGTTCGTTTTGGATCATCAAAACAAATCTTTGACTTGATCACCTTTGGTCCAAGGTATGTGTTTCCTTACCATCACTTTCTATTATGTTTCCATAATTACTTGATGTTTCTAAATTCATTATCATTAAAATTATTCTAGTATTTATATCCCATGAGTAATTTTTTTTGTTAATGTGACTTTAAATCTTGAAATAGTATTTGAATACATCCCAATGGTGTGAAAATCCATGATTGGACTTTATGGAATGCTGTGTGTTTTTAATGTAATTGCTACCACTGAAATGTTTTTTTAAAGTGGTGTCGAATTAATGTATATTTAAAACCATTTTAGGATTTTTAAGGTTTATAAATGCTGATACATGGGTTGGCTGATTTTAATGGGTCAATTTATACCATGTTGATTTTATTTTGAAACTCATTGTGGAATTGAGTATTATAAAAGGTGATTAACAAAAGATGAAGAGTGAGTTCTCAATTTAATTTCAAATGTGTTTTCATATATTTTATCAAAATTCCAAGATTGTTTTGTTTTAAAATTAATGGTTTGTGATTTATTTTCATGAAATGGTTTTTCATTCAAAATTTAAGACCCTCATCAAAGCCTTATGATTCATGTGTTCCCATGATGGCCTATATCCCCACAAGGTAATATTTATATTGATTCCTATTATATTATATTTATGAATCTTTGATTGTGAGGATAATTGTTTAAGTGTAGGAAGTGATGTGTGAGTTTTTATATATGTTTTATCTTTGAGTGAATAACTCTTTATTATTCTCATTTCTATTTTGATTGGTAACTAAAAAATGGATAGCTAATTAGTAGTCCATAATTATGCCGCAATAGGTAGTATCACACCACTAGTGTCGCTATATTTTTGGTGATTGGTCTAGATGGGGTGTTCCATCCTCATGAGGTTGGGTCAAGGATAGTCAGCTAATTGTTACAGGACATTCCATACTCTATCGGGTTGGTTTGTGTTGGAGGATGTCTGTGATTATATCACTATAGGACCTAGGGTAAATGCCATTGAATTATGTTCCGTTTTAGGATTTTCAGTAGATTTATCATTGTGTTTTGATTGGATCTTAAGTTATTATTTTATTTTTTGGAAGATATGTTATTTTTAATTGTTTACCCTAATTGTATGACTTGACATAATTTCACATGTTTTTTTTACTTTATCCATTATGTTTGTTTCTTATTTAAAAAATGATTGAAAATTTTTTAACTGTTTTCAAATAATTCAATGTGAAGTAATATTTTTAATGTGTTTTCAAAAATATTTTTGTAAATGAGTTTAAATGAAATTATCTTTTTATAAACATGTAAAAATGGTTTGTATTGAAACAATCATCATTCTTGAGTTTTCAAAATCATGTTTTGGCCATTGAGCCTAGATTTATGGAAGTTGTTTGTTTTCAATCATTTTTGGGAATAAAATTTCATAAATTGAATCCTTTTGAGTTTTAAAATTAGTATTTCTAAAAGAGGTGTTTTTAATTGGTTTTAAAGTGAAATAATTAAACTATGTTTTGGGAATGTACTTTTGGCTTGGAAAATATGTGCTTCCATATTATTGTTTTCACTTAACAGAAAACATGGAAATTTTTTTTTCATAATTTTTGATGTTTTTTTAAACAATATTAAAAATGATTACTTATCATTTATTTTTTAAACTATCCTACTTATGATGTAATATGAAAGTGAATCTTTGTTTTGGAGGGTTGTGGTGGCCTATTTTTTTCATTTTGATATCAACCCTATATTATTATCTTAGTTGTAAGTTACTTTTTATTCCTTATATTACTCATTATGTATTGTTTGTTAAAGTTAGTTGTCATTTTATCACATTTGGCTTGTTTTTCGCATAATGTGATTTAGAAGGACCTATATGTAATATTTATAGAATGATTAATATGTGACCCATTAAAGGATTTTCCTTAAAAAATATGATTTAATTGATTTCTATGGAGAAGGGTACAAATATCAACTATTCTGAAAAGAAAATCCTTTTGTGGGTGTGATTTCCATGTGGGGGGGGATAGAGGTTGTAGGGGAGTTTTTTTGTTCTAAATTTCTATTTAAAACATTCCTAATTTTTTATACAGTAGATTTTTCCAGTTTTTGGAATTGATGTCTGATGTATATATGTGTCAATATAGTTTTTTATTATATCCTTGGTTTCTCATTTAATATTATTATTGGTAAAAACTCTTCCCGGTTGTGCTCAGGTGATACCCATACACTAGTTGACTACCCATATGGATCAGGGATTTCATGGAGGCCGGTGGTGAGATAGTATCTTCCTCTATTATATGGAATTCCCAAATTATTTAATTACAAAATAATCATGATGTAGTATATAAAAAGGATTTATATATAAAAAAAATGAAATAAGTGATGAAATTGGAATATTGATCACAAAAACAAAAGTGAGATGATAAACCCTTAGCTTATGTCTCACCCTAATTGGAAAATGTTCAAAAATCTTTTATAATAAATATTAAAATATTGTACATATATTGAAGAATAATATTCGTGTATAAAATAATATATATCACTCCACTATCAAATCAAATTATCCTTTATTAACAAATTCTTTATTAAAATGAACATTCAAGTGAAAAAGGATCTATTTTCCATGCATGTGTCAATTCGATGGTTTTAGTACATTTAACATATTCATGGATTCACTATCTAGAAAATATTAATCAAGATACAAGAATTTTATTTTTTAATTATCTAAAATATTATAACCATTCATAAAAAGTGTTTGTGAAAAATTAATTATATCGCTTTGTGGAGATGATAGTCTCTATGTATAGACGAGTTGTGTTTTCCCTTTTTGATTAATGGAATAAAAGTTAGGTAAATGATAATTATTATTTATAATATATTTATTTTATCTTTAATATGACCTAAATTCATCTATTATTACCTTTTCACCCTTCACGTAAAATGTAAATGCAAAAAGAATCACATTGCTTCGTGGAGGTGGTATTCCACTCATACCCACGTGCAACGTTATCAATTTTCAATAGATGGGATGGAATGAAGGTAGATAATTTATTATATGTACATAATCATAATTATGTAATAAATATCATATATTATTATAATTTCATTATTATAATCAATAATGAATTATTGTGACGGAATATGAATCATGTTGGTACATGGAGGTGGTATTCCAAAGGTAGACATGAGAGATACTTTTATTTCTCTTTTATTGAAATGAAGCAAACAATTTTTGTCCCATAATTATGATAATATCAAGGTATATTTATGATACGATATTAATCATGTTATTATAGATATAATAGATTTATATGGTGTATTAGTACAAATAATATTTGAAGGATTCAGGTAAGATGATTACCTCTTCTTTGAGAGACCTCATTTTTCATTACTCTTAAGCCTCATTTGGATGGTATTACGAGAAGAATATACTCCCTAATATTACTGGGGAAAATATAAGAAATTTTTAGGGTAGGTATTGTCCAAGATATAAGTCTTGACATCGTAAATAAGGTAAGAGAGAAGGTTCCCTTCGAAAGTGTTGGAAAGGACACACTAGAAATTAATAAACGAATTAAATATAATATATATCATAATAAAGTGATGTCATAGAAAATTGATATAAAAACTAATTTGGTAAATTATATGATTGAAATACTTTCGAACAATAGAATTTATACATGTTTATGTTTCACTTTAAGCCTTATCTTCTAGTTTAACCCTTCTCATTAACCCTTTTAAACTATAACTATGGTAACACATTTTTTAAAACTTAAGGGTCAGATATTTTCATATAACATGAAAATTAGATAAAAATTGTATATGCATGAAATTTTGAAAAATTACATGACACATATCATCTTTCAGTACTTTTTTAAATTTTTATATCAATTAATAAAATATTCGTTAAAATAAAATATCTTTATTAACATTTTTGACAATTTTCATTTAATTTGACTTCAAAGTCAAAAAGATGGAAATATAATTAACATATAAACTAATTTAACATCAGTTATACTTTATTATTATCTATTAAGTTTTTGGAACACCACAATTCATTAAAAATATACTAAATATATTATTTTTAAAATCATATACCTTGCTTTTTCTACTTCTTGCACAATTACTGTATTGGTATTATGTAAGAGTTTATTATTAATTTATCATCACTAAATATTAAATATAAATTAATAACAAAAAAAATATTTATGTTTAAAATAACCTATTATGTTCATTCATAACATATTTTTATCCCTATAAAAATATATAATATGAATTAAAATCAAGAAGGTTACATTTTGTATTTAATATTTTCTTAAAATAATATTAATTTTATAACTATAAAGTGGAAATTAAATTTAAATTTTTTATATAAAAGATGTATTTGGTATAAACACACTCATAAATATGATAAATTTAGGTTTTAGAATATTTTTATGTATAATATCATAGTTTATCCCCATTTTATTCTTGTCGAGGTGAAACATATTTACCATGGTTACTATTCATAATAACCAAAAATAAAGGGGTCACAATAAAATATTAACATCTTAATAAAAAATATTGGATACATTTTTTAATATAAAATTTATATTGGTATAATAATTCAATTTTAATATAAGTTTCTAAAAACAAAGATAAGAATTTGTTTAGAAAAACCATTGTAAATAGAAAAATAAATTTATAACAAAATCCAGTATAATACTAATTAATATATAATTAATTAGATTATATACCTTTAAAGGATAAATCTATCAAATAAAAATAAAATTCAAAACATAATGGGGTTTTTTAATTTCATTATTTAATTAAAAAATGTCACTTTTTGGAAAATATAAATTTTTAACTGTTAAAGTAAAAATAATTCTAGAAAATACCAAAACATTTCCAATTTTTTTGAAAAGTTGATTTAAAAATGATATTCATTTAATGAAATGATATTTTAAAAAATGGTATGTATTATTTATAAGATTCATTTACAAAATGGAATGAAAACCATTTTGAAGAAAACATATTTTTGTTGCATAAAATCCCTTTATCGAAAATAAGATATTTATTTATTATAATTTAATAAAAAAACATTATATAATTCCTTTATATATATTTATCAAATTATGGTTTTCATTATTCATACATTTCAATTTAATATCTTGGATATAATGGCCACATTTTACTAATAATAATTTTATAGTATATCACAATTCACAAAAATCTTCGTGTTACGTATTAATCAAGCCAATGTATATCTTATATTTAAAGAAAATTCAAATACATATTTCCTTAACATTTATTGAATTATACCCCATTAAAAATTACTTGGAACAATATTTGTAAAATGGGTTTATATTATAGTATAAAGGAATTGTTTTGACTCTCCATTTTAAACATCAAATTTCTTATCCTCTATAGTTACTTACATGATTTGGATAATAAGATATTGTATGTTATATATTTCCATATAATTTGTATCTTTATCATTGTAAATTTATTATTAATACCATCTCTTCACATATCCCATGATTTTTAATACCTCCTTAATTAGTGGTATGTTCCCAATTATTGAGAAATAGTAACTTTCATCAGCTTACCATTATTATTCCAAATTACTATCTTTCATATTGACTCTATAGAATTGTATCCATGGATTTTTTACTGATGGAATGATGTATTTAAGATCTCAAAACAAACTGAAATTTTAATTTACCTCATTAATTTACTTGAATGTTTCATAAAATACGTCACACTTAATAACTTCTTCCTTAAGACATCAATTTTTATTTCAAATTCAATTTTGAATATCAAAGATTTGAATTCCTCTATATGTGTCTCAATATTATTAACTATTTATTTGATGGATTTATGTGGATAAAAAATCATCTTATTGTGTTCCACAATATTTTTATCTTTAGTTCACTACTTCTTTTAGAATCACTTTATATTTTTTATATTCTTTTGTGGTTTTATATAGATAATTAAATTTTATCTCCAAATCAATAACATAACATTAGGATTCCATTAATAATAATATAATATTACAATTATTCATTACATATTAATAAATATCCTTAGTATCTCCTTTTAATATGACCTTATATCAATAAATATTCTTGGGCAACCATCCTCTGTTACAGCATCATTACAATTCCAACCGAAATCCACATATCATATGTTGATTTTAGAATAAAATATCCTTCAACAGATTCTAATATATTTTCATGAATATCTTATCCCATTTTTTAACCAAAATATTTCTCTGAAATTTCATTCCACTATCTATTCAGGCCTATGCATCCAAAAGGAATAAAAGAGTTGATGTTAGAGTTACCCAAAATAAATAATGAAATACATTGAAGAAATTGGTTAAGACAAACCCAACCATATGGATCGACATGAAAATCAAGGATTCAAAGTAAATTTATCACATGACCTCATGTAATCAAAGTGATCAATTATCTCCTTGAAAACCTAACTTTCACATGTATATATTCACCTGCTAATTGAAATTACAAAATCCCTTACATATTTCTCATTCTAAAAACTCATATTTCTTATTTATAGATTTCCCTTCTTAAAAATAATAATTTACCTCTATTTATTTTTCATTTGAAAAATATATTTCACATTTGAATACTTAAAAAATCCTTATAGAAACATCAGTATAATATAATTTTCTACTTCAACTACTTCACTTATCATTCAACCATCTCATACTGAGTTTTTTTTCCTCCATCAATGTGATATTTCATCCCTAAACAATTATTAAATATAACAAATGACTTTTTTCTTTTGAAACCACTACTAGTTTCATTATTTAACTCATTCTTCTAGAAACAATAAAAATTATGATACACCTACTTCCCTTTATTCCTATATGGAAAATTATTCTAAAAATCCATAGATTACAAGAACAAAAATAGTGATATTTAAAAGCATCTTCATGATAATATAATCATAAATCAGGATCCATTTAATTATTCTTTTAAAATTTTCATAGTATATAACATGTTTTAAATTTATTACTTTGTAAGGATATTTTCAGCCTTTAGTTTAAGTGCACTAGGTAAAAATATTACATAATAAATTTTAATATATTACTGTGTAAATTATTTCACAAAAATACAGCTTTAAGGTAACATTCATGTTTCATATAAGAAATTGTTTCCTCATATATGATGTGCTTAAATTGTAGAAAAAATGGACTTGAAAAATTTTATACTCATCCACAGATCCCATGAAATTAATTAGAGAAGAGAGATGATGAAAACCAATATCATTATGGGATAAAAATAATGGAATTTCATTTGTGTAGTGAAAAACCTGAATTCCCATAATTACATTTCCCATTTTCTAAATAATGATTTGAGAACATAAATATAACATTTACACGTAAGAAAATGAAATTTTGATAAAATAAATCCATTGAAACCCATTAAAAAGAATAATAAAACCCATTATTCATCCAAATGCATGTCAGAACTCATTAAAAAAAGGTTTAAAAAAATCACCTTTCAACATTACTTACCATAGGAAATCAATGTATTTCTATAAAAACAATTTTTTAATGGATAATATAGGTATATGAGATAATTATATTCACAACCTTTGTTTACTAATGTTTAATACATGTCAAAATGAATCAATCCATGCAAATTATATTGGAGAAACCATCTCAGTTATAACCCCTATTTTCACCTTCAACTACTACATCATTACCAAATGAATTGGAGAATTATATCAGGCCCACCCTTTATCTTCAGCTATATCAAGATCACTTTTCATCCTATATAATGTTAAAGTACAAAATAATAGATAAAAAATTTAATATTTCATTTTCTTAAAAACAAAACCATTGAAATACCCATATGATCCCACTAGAAAAACAATTTCTATTTTTAAAGAATCATTAGTTGAAATACAATTTTTCATTAAAAAGTATTATAAGTGAAAAATTTATAGAAGATTGGTAATATGATATTTTTTGAATAAACATGTTTACTTGTGTATAAATATTGATAATGTATAATGAAATTTGTGGTGGTAAAAGAACATTAATCCATATACATTAAGAAAATATTCTATTTTTACTTTTTTAAATTTCAAAAGTATCCCATAAAAAATATTGAACAGATTCATTTTTAATACATTATAAAGAAATTAATATATATTAAAAATTGAACATTAGAAACCTTTAAAAAAAATATAATATCATTATATAAACATTTAATGGAATATGGATATGGAGTATAAAGAGTTTAAAACATTTAATACAATATATTAAAGGGAATCCCTTACCTTGAATCCTATTAGACTTCATATATTCTCTAAATAAAATATAATAAAATTATATTAGATTTATAAAATATTAAAAAATTAATGATAATTTTGTTATTAATATATCTTTTATTTCATTTATTACCAGGTTTCTTTTTGTTACTAAAAATTATGAAGATCATGTTAGACATTTTGTGGTCGTTTGGATTATATCCTCAAAAAAATCACTATGTTGAACATGGTCAAAGGAGTTATGGTCCTATTACCTATATAATATTAGAAATTCTATAATTATCATATTTGTACCTTAAATATAATTTTAAAACCATCTATTTAGGGAAATTATGAAAAATGTATCGGATCGTCTCATGGATATAAAGGTTTGTAAGCACGAATGAATTGTGTATGCATTTTTCTAATGGGTGTAAAAGAAATAATGTAGAAAATATTTAAATTTTGGACATAGATAAATATTTTATACAAGAAATTTTTATTCATTCATTACATCCTTAGGATTATCCATTAATTATGTAAATAAAAAATGAATTATATCGCTTTTTGGATGTCGTATTAACATTAAGGCCCCAATATTTTGCGAATAAATTTTTTCAAAATAATTTATCTCTACATTTTTTAACTTCCCATGACATTGAATACATAATTTATATTAAATAATAACACTATTTTTTGGATTATGTTGTACAAAACAACAAGGGAGGCATTCACTACATGCAACAATGGTCTGGCTTGCGTTACATGGGACACAATGTTTCTGTGAAACAACACTTTACTATTATAATTATTTAACTAAGATATTTACTACATAGACATTAAAATTTTCATATGAATAGTAATAACTAATTTTTAAATATTAGTTATGATGTTTTTTATAATTTAAAAAAAAATTCTGGTAATGTCTTTATATGATTAAAACTACTATTCTCTCAAATGAACTGCTTTTCTTGTCCTTCTATGAAAAATAATAAAATTAATTTTAGGGAGTTATAGAAATTTATTTTTATTAAATAAATATTATTTTTGAATTTTGATTACCAAAAGTATCTTTGTGATAGTTTGGGTGATTTTTTATTTTTTTAATTTTTGATGAATAATGAAAAATACTAAATTATAGTTAAAATCTGAATATTTAATTTCAATAATTATTTTAGGTTATATTGATTTTAAAGGAACAATAGATAAATAATACATATATTAATCCAATTTAGGTCATTAGAATTGTTTTTATAAAAGATTACGATATGAAATAATTAGTGAACTTTTTAGTGTCACATTTACCCTTCTTCTAACAACATTTACAAGATTGGAATTAAATGTAATTTTATTACATATGTGAATAAAATTTTGAAAATAGTACATATATGTTTTAATTAGTGTCAAAATTTGGGTCTAAAAGGATCAAAATAATTTTTCGAGAATAATAACTTTTCAATTCAATTTTTCACTGTTAAAGTTAAATTTGAAAATTAATGGTAAAACCAATATTATAACAATATTAAATTACTGTCATAGTCTTACTAATTTCATTGGATAAGTTTTTTTCATCCCAAATCGAACTTTGGTCAAAAATATGATCCTTATTAAACAACATGTGTTTAATTATGAAATTTATTATATTTTATTTATATTTAATAATGTCCTATTCAAATATTAAATGACTAACTAATTTTAATATATTATTGTACATAAAAAATTCAACTATAAATATTCTTTATAATTCTTAGAAATTTATCTAAACCATGAAAATTTATTTATAATTTTTATAATATAAATAATTTAATATAATTGTGACATAATGATGATGTGGTAATAGATTTATTAAAGGAGGAATCAAATAAATGATATTAATAATATTCAAATAAATATCATTTAAGCTACTTGAATCCATCCACGAACATTTTTTATGATAATTAAATGCTAGGGATGGGTTAATTTAGTTATTTTAATGAATCGAGTATCTAAGAATTTATAAGAAGTCATGTAATAAATAGTGTAAAAATTGGCACTTATGATATTTTTAAATAAATGTTATTTTATTAAATGATAAAAAACTTTAAAAATATTTTTTGGCCAAATAACATGAATAATGTTGAAGATGTAATAAATGATCTAAGTCACATTCATTAGTCATTTTATAGTATCTATATTATCCTTATAGTGTAGAAAGAAATGTTGTCATGATAAGAGTTATATTTGTTAAATAATGGATAAAGCTAATGGATAAGATTCATTGTGTGACCTAAAATTGTATAAAATTAATTGGTTGAAGGTATTTTTATCCATAATCATCTAAAATATTAAATAACTCAAATTGGAGCTCTTTGAAATCAAAAATAAATTTATAATAAGTTAATAGTTTTAAAGTTTCCCAAAGTCCCCCACCCCCTCTTTCAAAATGGAACTTATAATTCACTTTTATTGAAACCCCTAAAGCCTTTTGTATCAACAAAAACCAATCCATTTCTCCTCCCAAATTTCATATCATCCTCTTATAATCATTCATATGGGTAGATGGAAACTCTAGGGATCCTTTTGGCACAATCTAAATGGAGTTACCTGATTAAGAGGTAACGTCTTCTCTCCTTTTCCCCATCTCCATCCCTACACTCTTGTTATTACATTTTTTTATGAAAAAACTAGTGTCCTAAATATTCTATGATGTTTTTATTTTTATTTATTATACATAAACTTACACACACATCCATATAATGGATATCAAACATACTATTTTTTTGTACGATGAACTACTATCGGACGAAATGATGATTGTTCATTTTTTATTCACCACCAATCATGATAGACATTATGATGGAAAATATATCAATATATTTTATACTATATTTTATGTATTTAATATGTTTTTATTAATATTTAAAACATATACCTTTTTACTTCCCATTTGGTGTTAATTCAATAATCACGTTTGAGGAAGTGTTAACTACCGCCCTGTCAAAGTGATGTGATTTTCACACACCACATAGAATGTATTAAATATGGGTTTAGTGAAGTTATATGATATATATGATATATATGATATAATAATTCTACTATAAAAATAATATATATATACATATATATATATACATATATATATATATATACATATTTCACTTATATACTTTATTTCAATACGAAAATTAAAACATAAACATCGTTCATGGGTGTGTATGACTTGCCTTCTCCATGAATGATGTATTACATTTATTACTTATTCTGGATATATATTTTTATAATATAAATATAATATACATACAAGATATTTATATCATTATTTTAATTCATGAATTGTGATATAATTATGAGGACCAACGATTTTACTAACTAAGATACATGTGAAAAACAAAGCGAATATTACACAATGTGAAATAATAGTGTTGGATCGTTAAATAATGGGTAATATATGGTAATAATAAAACCATATGTGGTATTAGATATATTAACATTCTAGTGTAAAATATTAATACTAATCTTATATTAATTATACATGAAGTTATTTTGAGTATGAAGAGAGTCATGACAGAAGGTAAGGGGATTTTTATCTCCCCATTACTTTTGTGAGACACGTGACTCATAATACTTGTTTCTACTAAATGGTTAATATAATACCCATGAATATATTTTATGTGTCTTATCCATATGATTAAATTTTTTCCATATTCTTATAATTTTATTTTTTTCATGGGTCATGCGATTTTAATGATTATACAATGATGAGTGTTCATTTCATAATCTCATTCATTTTTGGGATTGATTCATTTTATGTCTCTATTGGGTAAAATTTACCATCCATATCCATGTGTTCTTTAAAAAATTTCATAAATTGTTTTACTATTTTCTTATGAATGTTTAAAGTCATTTTTACCCATTTTGACTTTTTACTACATGGATTGAAATGAATATTAAATTCATTTATCAAACGATGAACTTTTTGATTGTTCCAGAAAAAGTATGAGAAGAATGTTTTCTAAATGATACAGAATGAATTCATTTATACTCTTTAATGACACCTTATTAACTATAAGTTTCCACTACAAGATTATAAGTTTCTCTTCAAATAAAATGTTTTCTTTTAAAATTGCATGACATTTTATGAAAAGAAAACTATTTCACCAAAGAAATGTTATTTACCTGAAGAACTACATTAAATGATTTTCATGATTCCCTTATATTTTTTCAAAGTTGTTTAAATGAAAGGGGTATTGAAAATGATTTATGTTTTAAAAACTGATTTTTATGTAAAATTCATGTTCCAATGGATATTTCAAAATCCTTCCCTACCTATGATGATATACTCTGTTATTTTTTCAAGAATACAATTCAAATTAATTATCAAAATGATTGATTTTTAGATGAAATGATGTTTATTTAAAAACATTTATTTTCACGTGTTATTATTTTAATGAAATTATTATGATTCCTACCACTTTTTCACATGTTATTATATGATTACGTGTTTATGACACCCATTACATTAGATTGGATATGTTACAATTTTTATGATCATATGGAACATGTATATATGATTTAATTATGTGATGGTTAGGACCAATATCACCCTATTATGCTTTGGTTATTTATAGAAAACTCATGATGTATATATCCAATGAGTGAACCTAATTAGATATTCTCAATTATTTGTGTTCACATGGTTTTTATGTCCATAATTTTATGAGAGGACTTGTTATCCATATCCATATGTTTATTTAAGGGCCTAATTTCATGTCCTTAATGAGTGAAACTATTACTATTTATACTTGTTCACCAAGATATAAGTTTATTTTTATGCCAAAATATCATTAAATATTTCAATTTTATGTTCTTATGGGCTATGTTCTTCTGCTTCCTTATGATTCTTGTTTACATTTTATATACATGGTATAATCTTCAAAAGATATGATCATATTCTCATACCCTTTATTTCCTTGTTTATATTTACATATCACCCTTTTTTACTCTTACTGAGCATATAAGCTCACCCTTTCTTATGTTTCCATTCCCCAAGTTTCAAATAAATGTTTTATTTAGAAGTACTAAAGGTTGATATCTTTATGGGTGATATTGAAAAAAGTTCACTGGAATAGAAGATTTTGTTTCACTGTTTTTGAAGGCACAAAACAATTATATTCCTCGATCATATATTATTGTAATGTACTAAATATTCATCTAAAATGATGTTTGTTCCATGTATGACAAGCCTAGGGTGCTATAGTTGGTATCCGAGGAAATTTTTATCTAACATTTTTATACAAGTTTGAGAAAACCATAGATAGATTCCTATGGATGTTTATAATGATATGTATAAGGATGAGTTAATGTTTTGGAAAATGTCCTTGAATTTATGTAAATGATAAGGTGAGTGGTTTCCTAAAAATGCATCCCTTTCTAGATACTATAAGTGGATGTGACTCTTAATCTGATGTACCGAGGATTAGCAACTTTGAAACTATTTTTGAATCCTGAATTGGGGTAATTTGGTACATGACAACGAGACTTACCGCAACCCCAGTTTGAAACTACCATAAGTTATTCTTTGGAAAATTCACCAATGCTTCCGGAACCATTATGAAGGATTATAATAAAAGATGGATATGAAGAAACAAGGTTGAACCTAAGGTGTCATATATTAAATAAGGTATCATAAGTTTGACATCTTATAGGTTTCATATTTTGATTATGTGTTTCCTCATTCTTATAACAGTTTCCTATACTCTGCTTTCAGGTTATAGTCAATGGATGAAACTAGAAGGAATTTGGTAAACATTTAATCTAATGGATAAATTTATGAATATGAGAAATGAAATTTATTAATGACTAGAGAGAAAGATATTTTGATTATGCCAAATCGGTTATTGCGATATATGATTAGCATGGTGAACATTAGTGGTATTCCTAAATCATCAAAAAAGAGGAATATGGACTTTTATACATGTTCACATGGTGAGTAACATAAAGAAAATAATATTAAACATAATACATGTTAAGACAATGGGAAGAAGAACCTTGGGGAATACCTCAGATGGAGGGTAAGATGTTATCTATGCCAGAAAAATGGTAAAAGAGAGAAAAACTTTCATGGAGTTCATTGTCTTATCATTTGAGAACATTAGAATTACCCTACCCAATTCCCTGACCTATTACATTACATATACATAAAAGGCATATTCCATGACAATCAATAAAGATTATGAGTTGAATTGTTTATGTATTTTGATTCAATAATTATGAAATATAAGAGTATTTTTTTTATGTGTTTTTTCTAAGGATTTACATGAATATGTTGAATTGTTTTGATGGACTATATAAGTGATGGTGAAATTGTGAATAAGGGAAAGAAAAAAAATTAATATGTTACTTATATTAAGATAACGATGTCTAGATAAAGATATATTGGATATGAATAAGTATGTTGTACAATACCTATTAAATTATAAAAAATAAATGATTTCTTAACATTTGTGTTATGCCGTCATGGATGAATTTTACATCTTTAAGGACCTATGAATAAGGAAACATGCATGTTTTCAATAAGTATGTATGGCAAATTAAGTTACTACCCTATTTCAAGGTAATAATTGATTAAGGTATTCACATGTTTGGAATGTGACAACCAAGAATGTCCTTTTGATATATAGGAGATAATATTTATGTTGATTTATTGAACCTTAATCTAATGTTTTGGATTTTCATCTTTAAAAAATATTGTAGGTTTATCCATTTGTGGAATGTTTAAGGTAATATTCAAATACGTTTGTGAGATTAATGTATTATATCACCATAGGTAGATTTATAAATATTTTACGACTTTAGATAACCATTTTACAATGACCTATCATTCCACTCATGATTTTTTAACTCGTCATTAATGAAAAATATAAGTACATTTATTATAATGATAGATGAATTGTAAATTGATCATGTAAAAACAAAGAGTGATTTTATGATTAATCAATTATGTATATCTTTTCAAAAAAATTATTTAACATTAGGAAAAAAGATCATGATGTAAAATGTTGTCTTGTTATTATTTTGATGATATCAATGAAATCATTCATGTTTCTTTAGTTTATGGTTTTTTGTTTGTTAAAAATATCTGTATCACCCACTTTCTTGTGATCTGTGATATTTATCAATCTCTATCTATGCTTTTTCCCCCACTCCCAAAGGATCACCTATGTTCTCCTTCATAGAGACTTAGTTATGAATTTCTTTTGGTAAAAATTATTTTTTAACATTTAGTTTTTTAACGGAAGACATAGAATTTATTTTTATGATGAGGGTTTCTATGAAAGAAACATTCAAGTATTAAACCTCTGATAACCCAGATGAATTTCGAGGGTGAAATTCATTTTAAAGGGTGTAGTTTTTAATGCAAAGATATTTTGTGAAAATATATTTTTCAAATTAATTTAATATTTTGATATTTTCACTACACACAACACTAAAAATAGATTTTGTTTATTATATATAATCATTGTGTTTTGGATTATCCTATATCCAACACAATGGGAAGCTTGCACTACATGCAACACTGACTTGGCTTGTGTTACACAGAACATTGATTTTATATTAAACAAACATTAATATTATGATTATTTATATAATTTGGTAATAACCTAGACATTAAACATGTAATATGAGTAGTAGTAACTAATTTTCAATTATTATTTATAATGGTTTTGATAATGAAAAATAGAATTTCTGGAAAAGTCAATATATGTTTAAAACTAATATTCTCTCAAATGAACTACTTTTCCTGTCAGTCTTTCAAAAATAATAAAACTAATTTTAGACACTCATAGAATATGATTTTGAGAAAATAATCATTATTTCTGAAATCATATCATCAAAATTAGATTAGGGTGAATTTATTTATTTTAAATTTTAAATTTGTGTTGAATAATGAAAAATATTACATTGTAGATAAAAATGACCATTTAATTTAAATAATTAATTGAATTTAAATTGATTTTAATTCCACACTATATAAATAGTATGTATATTAATCCCATTTATTTCATTGGAACCATTTTTATAATACAATTAGATATAAAAAATTTTTGAACTTTTGAACATCTCTTTTACTCTCATTCTAGATTAATTTATAGGATTTAAAATATATGTAATTTTACCACTTTAGTGATATGAATTTTGAAACCTTAACATAGATGGTTATAATCATTTTAGAAAATTTGGTCTAATACAATCAAAATATATTTTTCGTGAATAATATTGTGTGAATTTTTTATCACAGCTAATGGTAAATATGTTATTTAAAGGTAAAAATAATGTTAAACTAATATAAAATCAACCAAAAACTTGTCCTAATATCGTTGGATAAGTTTTTTTCGACCCAAATCAATATTAGGTAGAAACTAAGATCCTTTTTAAGATACTTTTGATAGATTAGGTTATTTATTATATTTTATTTAATGAAAAGTTAAAATGGAAGATTAAATTTTTATGAACTAAACAATTTTAATATAGGGTTATACATAAAAACATTCAACTATAAATATTATTTATAAATATAGAAAATTTTTATACATCATTATAATTTATTTATAATTTATATATATTATGTAATTGAATTTAATTATCACACAATGATGATGTAGTAATAGATTTATTAAAGGGAGAAATAAATAAATGATATTAATAATATTAAATTTAATTTAATTTGAGCTTTTTTATTCTATACGAAATCTTTTTGGAATTCTATGACATGTTAGGGATGAGTAAATGTAGTTTTTTTTATTGTAATCATGTTTTTATAATTTTATATAAACTCATGTAATGAATAGTGACAAAATTGACATAAATGAGAATTTAAAATAAATAATATCTTATTAAATGATAAAAATTCATAAAAATTTATATTTCTAAAAACAATTTCTAATAATGTTAAATATTTCATAAAATATTCAATTGGGGTTCGTTTATCAATTTATTGTAACTATATTTAACATATAGTGTAAAAAAGGCATGTTGTCAAGATAACAGTTAAATTGATTAAAAAAGGGATATAGCCAAAGGATATGGTTAATTTTGTGACCTAAACATTTCTAAAATTGATTGGTTTGGGTAATTTTGACCCATATGAATCTAAATTTAGAAATAAATTACTTTGGATCTTTTTGAAATCAGAAACCAATTTATAAAAGATTGACACTTTTGGAGTTTCATAAAGTACGCCTATCCCATCATATAAAAGGGTACCTATCTTTATATTTTATTCACACATCTAAATCATGTTGGTTCGGCCAGAAATAGTCTTTATATCCTACCAAATTCCTTCCCTTACTATTATAATCCTTCCCTTGGGCAGAAGGCAGCACAAAAATTCCTTTTTTTCTCAAACCAAAAGGAGTTACCTGTTTAAGAAGCAATGCCTTCTCTCAAGTTCATTTCCTTTATTTTACCTCTCCACCCACTAAACACTCATTATTCCATTATTTTATGAAGATACAAGAATTATTATTATTATAATATATATGTATTCTACTGTTTTTACATACACTTACCCAAACATCCATATAATGGATATCAAATATATTGTTTATGTGTACGGTGAACTACTGCCTCACGAAACGATGATTGTTCATTTTTTCCTTTACCACCAATCATTGTGAGAATTATAATGGACATAATATATATATATATATATTAATATATACTATGATTTTATGAGTTTTTATTCCTTTTTATAACACATACATTTTTACTTTCCATTCAGTGTTAATACGATAATATCGTTTGAGAAGGTGTGGACTACTGCCCCCTCAAAGCAACATGGTTCATTCACAGACCCCATGGAAAGTTTTAAAAAGGGGTTTAGCAAACTTATATTATATAATAATTATATTTTAATAATTATATATATTTTTATATACATACATATATATATATATATACATTTTTCAACTACATAATTTATTTCAATACGATAATTAAAACAAAAACAACATTCATGCATACGTACGAATTATTGTCTCCATGAATAGTGCACTTTGTTTAATAAATTTTTATGATATATATTGTTATAACCTAAAAATACAGGATATACAATATATTTATTTCCTTATTTACAATCTTGAATTGGGGAATAATTATAAGGACCAATGATATAACAAATTTACAATCTTGCGATGAACAAAGAGAATATAACCCAATGTAAAACCTTAACATAAGATATTTCACAAACAGGTAATATAAGGTCATAATGAAACCATATGTGGTATTAGATATAATAATATTCTTATTTAAACGATATATAAAAAATATATATTTATTAAATAAGAATCTTGTTTGAGTATGAAGATAATTAAGACAAAATATAAGGGGATTTTTGTCGCAACCTTATTTCTGTGAGAGGCATGCCTTATATAATTATTTTTCTTCTACATGGGGTATATACTAACCATTAATGTATTTTATGAGTCTTATCAATAATTTTATGTTTTTTTCATTTTTAAAAATTTTCTTTTTTACATTGGCTATAAAATTCTATTGACTATAAAGTGAGGAGTGTTGATTTCACAATCTCTTCGATATTTGGGATGGTTTTATTTTAAGTCACTATTGTATAATATTTATAATCCATTTCCATGTTTCCTAAAATTGTTTTCATAATATTTTTTACTATTATAATATTTATTATTTAAGCCATTTGAATCCATTTTGTACTTTTCACTACACTTTTTGAAAGGAATATTTTGTCCAATTTTCAAACAATGTACTTTTTGACTTTTCTTGAAAAAAGTAATAGAATAATTTTTTAAACTTATATTGAATTAATAGATTTATAAAATTTTAGGACACCTTATTACAATGATTTTTTCCATACATTATTACATGGTATTTTTAAAATAAAAGTTTTCTTTTAAAATTCCATGAATTTTTATGAAAAGTGAACTATTTCAAAAAAGTAAGAAAATATTCTAGAAGAACCATTTTACATTATTTTCATGATTCCTTTATACGTTTTCAAATTGGTTTCAAAGATAAGGGTTTTGAAAATATTTTATGTTTTAAAATGTTAATTTAAAGGAAAAATCAGGTTCCAAGTGAATTTTAAAAATCCATCCCCACTTATAATGACATAAGTTTTAATTGTTTCAAGAATACCATTCATATTATTTCTCTAAAAGATTTATGTTTTGATGGAATTATGTTTAAAGAAACCACCTACATTGCACAAGTTATTATTTTAATTAAATTATTATGAATCCTATATCTTTTTCAAAAGTTATTATATGATTACATGTTTATGAAACACATTCTATTACATTGGTTTTGATATGATTTTTTTATGATTTTGTGGAAAATGAATGTTTGATTTCTTTATCAGATGGTTGAGACCTATATCTCCATCTTATATATTCGGTAAAGATGGAAAACTCATGATGTATATATTTAATGAGTAAATCTGATTTCATGTTCACAATTCTATGCATTGATCTGGTATTAATTCCCACAAATTTATGATAGGACCTGGTTTCCATATCCATGTGTTTTAGAAAGGGCATGATTTCTTAACCTTAATGAGTGAACCTGTTATAATTTATACATGTTAAAAAATCTACAAGTTGATTTAAATACCACAAATTCTGTCCTTATGAAAATTTTATAATCTTATAGATTATGTTCTTTAATTTTTATATGGTTTTCATTTACCTTTGATATGCAGGGTATGATCTTCTATTGTTATGATCACACTATCATACAAATTATGCTAATGATTATGTTTGAATAAAAACCTTGTTTGCTCTAACTAATCAAATGAGCTTACCCTTTCTTATGTTTCCATTACCCAGGTTATGAAGAAAGGTTTAGGTATTAATGGTAGAGATCCCTATAGGATATGTTGAAGATCATTCCACAGGATAGAAGATTTTATTTCCACCTATTAGAAGACACTAAACTATTATAGTTCTCATGAATGTATTATTTTAATGAACTAGATATTCAACTAAAATTATGTAATATCCATGTTTGTAAAGCTTGGTTCTCTATATTCCACACATACACACAAATTACATTATCAATTTCTAGCAAACCTAAAGGGTAAGATTGTAAGTATTTTTTTTTTAAATTGTAATTATGACAAAAACATCATATTTATTCATTTTAAATATAATTTTTCCTATCCATTTATTATGTTGATTGAAAATGAAAATCATTGCAACGTGGAGGTACTGGTCCATAAGTAAGCAGGTGGGAATTGAAATAATAATGTAAAATTACTAAAATTACATTTCATTATATTTAAGATACTAATATTATTATTTCAATGAGGTTAAATTATATTTTATGGATTTTCAATGCGAAATAAACATGAAACTATCAGTTAAGATATATACCACTTATTTGGGATACCTCGTTTCTCTTTCACCTTAAGACTTCTAGGATTAGTATTTTGGTCAAACAAGGACCTCTATGACATGGGGTGACATTTTTGAGATATATTTAGGTGGTTAGTTTTGATACTATAGTTCTTAAAAGGAGTGAGGATGATTTTAGAGGAGGTTCCCCATTATTAGTGATGAGAGCAAAACACTTGTAGTTATTCAATGATTTAAAATAACATTAAATCACTATCTTGGTAAATTTGATCTTAAAAAATCATATTTTATGGTAATTTTTTTGGTATAGATATCTCATCATCCTATAATAATTAAAATATGATTTTGTGACCATAAATATTATTTTTTACCATAATTAACTCATTTTATCAATTTCATATTGTGACAAATTTTTACCTTAGTTATTATACTTAAACATAAAAAATAAGATAACATCATAACTAAATATTATCATCAAAATTACAAATAGGTAATAAATATGTCAACTTTTAATTTATAGAATTTTATGAAATTTATTTTAAAATTAGTTCACAAAACATAATGAATAATAATTTTAAAAAAGTTACCTTTTATATAGATTTATTAAATTAAAATAAAATAAAAAATAAATTTTATTCATAAATATATTTTTTGAATAATTAATGGTATATTATTTGAATTTGAAAAAAAATTCCAAATATAGTGGGGGTTTTTAATTATTTGATTTAATGAAAATAAACGTTAACATTACGAAAATTAATATTGTTCATTATTCACTGAAAAATAATTCTTTTTAAAAAAATCCCAACAAAATTCCAAAGATATTTTTGATATTTTGGTACCAAAAATTATGTCCTTTTTTATAAATTTAAATTTATAAAATATTTATATTTAACTATTAAATGAGGTGATGTAATTATTTTAAAACTAATTTTGCTACATAAAAATATTCTTTTCTCACATAATGGTATTATAAAATTATTTGTAAAACTGTGATGAATATAAATCCATAAATAGATTTATTATTAATCAAATAGTTTGTTCATTTCTATGATTAATTTTTTTCACAAAAAATTTTCAACATTTTTTTATTCATAATAAGATTCAATAATTTATAAACTTGTCCTTCCAAACGATGCACTACAAGGACAACGTTTCCATGCTTCAAGAATTGGAGTTTGGAAAATACCTTTTTAGTGGTCTAGATCTTTTTTCATAACCACTAGTGGTTTTGAGTATAATCTAAATTGAGGTGGATTTTCACTCATACAAAAGTCAATAGTGGGTCAGTCCCCACCCCTTACATCCTATTTAGAAGTTCAGCAAGACCAATCTCTTAAGAGATTGCAAGAGATTAGAAACAATAATTTTTATTCTAGATCCCAAAACGTTTGAATTAATATGAGGATAATCATTAAATAATTTTCACAATTATTTTTAACATTATTCCTCTTGGTTCTAACCATTAACATAAATCAAAATGTATAGTGTTAGAATAAAGATACACCAATTAGTGTGAGAAAGCATATAATCATGAAAATTATTCCTAAGATGTTCTAAATTATGATACCTAATTTTCTAAAAAAAATATTTAGTTTTACTCTATATCACATTCAATTGTTCATAGGGTTTCTTATGATAACCCTCATTTTCCTTATAAAATAATCTAAAAAATATCAAAATCCATCTTTGATACTGTTAGAGTATACCTGTTCATAGAATATGTAGATATTAAATCATTTTATATGAATATGTAATACTTTTCTTTAATAATACACTCCAAAGAACCATAAATTGTTAGTTTATTTGTAAAATAAATATATAATAAACTTTTTAATTAATTATTTTAAATATCCCCAATAAATTTATTATATCATGGTACCCATCATAGATATTTTTTAATTAATAGTTTTCTTCAAAACCTAGGGAAAAAATAAATATAAAATGGGTGGTCACAAATGGTCATTAATGGTAAACATGGTAGATATCAATTCATTATTATAAGAAAACAAAATATAAGAACAAGGGTATGAGAGCATAGTCATAACTTATGAAGTTCACACCTAGTTAGTTATAGGTCATAAATCATGAGTTAGGGAATAAATAATTTTCATTTAAAAAGTAATTCGTCAAAAGATTAAGGATTAATCAATACCAAATCACGATCTCTAAGGTAATATCACTAGTGTAATAATATGATGTATGAATTTTGGCACAACCATCATTTCATTAGTGTTGTCTCTCTTCCAGTACCATCCTCACATAGTGGATAAAGTCCCATAATAGACTCAGTTCATTCTTTAATAACTTTTCATCCCTAGAACAGGTTCAATGCTCATACTCTTTATGTTATCACATGATATATCAATCATTACCTAATGAATTTTAGGTATTTAATAAACCAAGACATCTTATAATGATAACCAAACTAATGTGTTCCATAATACTATAATAACATTCATCATTCCACTATACCATAACCCATGGAATGGAATAAGATTCATATATATTTCATTATCACATCATCATAATACAAATAGATAAATAAAATGGATAATATCATTGATTAATGTCACAAGTTAAGTATATGTAACATCAATGTATTATTACATAGATGAATACATAACATTAAAATAACATTGTAAAAGTTATATAAAGATAGGGAAAATATATTTTTATTTCGGTATCACTAAAACTAAAATATATCAAGAATATTTTGAAAATTATTTTATCTAAAACTATCACTGATTTTTTTTAAATATGCAATGAAAATAAAAGAAAATAGAGTGGTAAAATCATTTCATTTCCTAAATTATAAAATAATGATTCATTTCATAACATTGGTATGAAATACAAAAGTAACTAATTCAAAAAAAGTATATAATATTTCTTTTAAAACTATTAATGGATAAAAAATACTATTGAAATGAATTAAAATAATCATCAGAATATTTATAAGAAAATTCATCAAAACATTTTAAAAAACATGGACATGGAAAAACAATTCATTAGCAAAAGAGGTATTAAGATCGAATTTCCTTCAAAATAGTTTCATTATTGTTTTAAGTACCAAGGAGAATAAAATTTTTCTAATAAAGAGAAATTACAATAGTATCCAAAGGATAAGAATATAATGATTTTAAAGGATAAGGATCATATAATTTCCATCAGTGGAAATTGAACATTGAAAACCCTAAAAGGAAATGAGATTATAACATTAACCCTTACCTCATATACTATTATTCTTTGTATATATTCTTATAATATATTATAATAAATTTATAGCTATTATATATCCTTCCCAACACCATATTCAAACATTTAATACAATGTAATATACATTTATCAATTCCAATTACCCATTTATTAATTATTTTTCACTAACATCAACATTCGGGTGAAAACTAATCAATTATACATGCATGTTTCGGTTTGATAGATTTTTTCCTTTAAAATTAGTCATGTTTTCATCATCCCAAGAATCATAATCATGTTATATGTATCATATTTATTAATTGTATAAATTTTTATAACTATACATATAAGTAAGTGATGAAAACATAATTTAAACACTTATTATTGACTGCAGTTCATACATAAGAATGAGAAATGTTTTAATTTATCAATAAATAGAAAGATGAAAATATGTATAATTATATTATATTAAATAATAATAATAAGATAATAAATAATTTTTTTTTCATTAAAACAATCAATCATTATCGATATGAAAAATGAATCGCATTAATTCATGGAAGTTATAGTACGCATGAGTGGAGAAATGATGTTATTATTTCTATTAGAAAAAATAGATGTAAATTATACTTCATAACATTAACATAAAAATGATTTATTAAATTAAAGATACAAATTTACTCATTTAATTGTGGTTATAAATGGTTTGGATAATTTTTGGGAAGAAAGAACCCATGACTCAATTGGTAAAGACAATAACCTCTTCTTAAGGAAACCAAATTTAGCTTACACCTTATTCCTTTAAAGGATTGTATTATGGGAAATAAAAAATTCTCTATTACATGTTTAGGTAATTTAGGATGATTTATTTGTAGATACTATGTGATATAGATGGCTCAAAAGTATTTAATAAGTGAGGGGGAGAGGACCTCCTTTTATAAGTGTGGTGGGTTGAAAACTTGAAAATACATAAAGAATATAAATATAATAAAGTTATAATGAAGTGAATGTGGAACCAAATGTAAAAATAATGGAATTTAACATATTCTTTTCTTGAAATAACATAATCCTATTAAATTTATAAAATGTTATTTGATATTCTAAACCTTATCTATTATTTTAGTCCCCTCATTAACCCTTTTTATATTAAACCAAGGTAGAATTATTTTTCATATTTATTAATTATTATCAAAAAAAGAATGTGGTATAGTTAAAAAAATTGTTAATTATTATTATGAATTTGGATTCTTTTTTTAAATTAAATTACTAAAATGGGTAGAAATTCACATGAAAATAATTCGTTAAAATGAAGAAAAACTATTTTTAGAAAATGAAATTTATGCCCAATAATAAATTAATTACAATTCCTTGAATGATAAAAACAGTAAAAGAATGTTAATAATTTTTTCAAATATATTATTAAAAAATTATTTAAAAACTTAATCCATATTGATTAATATAATCCACTAAGATAAGAACACATTGGGCATATAAAAGTTGTTTTTAAGAAAACAAATATACCTTTTCCTTCAAATTATTTTATTTTCATTTCTATCCAATTTATAACCAATTAAATCAGGTTATAAATGGAAAAAAATAATTTTTGTTGACCTTAAGAAAATGATTTATTATTTTGGATAAAAATATAAAAACCCATTTTTAATAACAATAAACTTTAAATGAGTTCTTTAGGATCAATAGTATTTCATAAATGAATTATAATTCATTTAAAATTATTATATTTTTTATATATACCGTATTATATAGTTATTTTTATAATGTATAAGATATATTCACATACATTTAGTGTTATGTTCTTCAAACACTATAAAAAACATTTATTTATTAATAAAAAATATATTGTTAAAACCTACAGTACTATAATGATACTGATGTTGTGCGTAGAAGGGAAGAAACTCATCCTATATGTGACTACCATTGAGTGATCTCTCGGTTCCCTCAGCAAATAGAAAAATAATTTTGGGATAAAAATTTGTCTATAATATGTTATTTGGAAAATTCTAGACATTTAACTCAATATTTTGAAATCGAGAATGTCTTCATAACATTGATTTATATATTATAAAATACAAGTCACTACATAAATAAATACAATGTGTTTTTGGTATCTATCATTGATTCAATTAAGTACATCATATAAAATTTTATGTTTAATGAATTATGGGATTGATGGGTGATTTTTTCTTATATCAGTTCAATATTCAATTCTTATCATTGAAGGTAATCAAAGGGAAGAAATTGGAAATTTTAATAGCATCACACTCCATCCAATAAATCACATTAAATAATTCCAAACAACAATATGAAAGGTTTTATATGTCCATGATACTCTGAAAATGTTGTAGAATTTATTTTATGGTGCCTCCCAAATCCTATTCAAACAATGAATAAAAATCCCAAATATAAATATATTTATTATGGGGATTTTATTATTTTTTTTCAGAAAAAGAGATTCCACCATATAAATTTTTATTATTTGAAGATTTAACAAATAATGAGGTAGAATAAAAATATCAACTAATTGGCTCAGATTCATCCTAGTAGCTTCAGGTGGCCCTTTTGATTGTTAACAGTGAGTTGAAACTAGTAATTAAGAATATTAATGGTGACTATGTCATTATTAAGGAATATTTGTCATCCCTCCTTGGTTATTTAAGGGGATTTACATAAGAGTTATCTAATGTCCCAATAATGAATCATATGCCTCAAATTCATAAATTTATGGTCAATTAACTAGAAATATAGACATATCCTTCACCAAACCTAACATGAATGAGATATTATTATATATTTCACACTGCAAAGTGTTCTACCTCGTCATAATTAGTTATATAGAGGAAGCCAATAAATTCCACACTACCCCATTACATAATAAAACATTTTTCTTATCAGCAGATACGACTACCGGATGGATGTTCTGAAAAATGTATTATCTATTAAATGGACCCCTACCATCAGAATGGGCTATGAAATAATAGATCTAACATTGGGCTTTGTACACCATATTCTATGATTACTTTAATGTATTGAAATAATTCATAAAATATATTTTTTACATGATACTCCTATGATGAATCAAAGGAAGGAAATCGTCACCATTATCTTGGATGTTCATGCAGGATTCTAATGTTCTCATTAGTCATGGATCAAGCCCTATCATCAAATCATGAGAATTTTTCATTTCTATATGATTATGATATACAATTCAAGGAGGTTATAATGAATTTTATTGTTTTCCAAGTAGATTCCTACTTCATACATTAACCACAAAAGTTATTTCATTTCTCCTCCTATTAAAAATCATTTTATATATTGGGAATGGATGTCAATGGTCCATGCCCCCTTTATATATCTAGAGATTTCATGTTTATACTTACTATCACCAAATGTTTTTTCAATTAGGATGATGTTATACTTAAAATGGATTTTGGAAAATGTAATATCATAAAATTTTGTAATTCCAATATCATCACAAGATTTTTTTTCCCTTCAAAAATATTTATCATAAAAACCCATAGTTTATATTCTTCAATGTTGAAGAGGTTGTATCATTAATATAACATCTAATCTAACCACTTATCCCAAATTCTTGTAGTCTAAAATTGAATACTGAAGGACTTCAATAAGAATATGTGAAAAATAATCCATAAGATGGGGTAAAATATCAAAAATTACTAGACAAATTGGTATTTACATGCCTTGTAAGATCACTGCATCAAAACTCATAAATCCTTGCAAGAAACCTTATATTTTATAATTTACAAACTATATATAGTGATTCCCATCAGATTTCAATTTCCCTCTGTCTTCTTTTTTTATATAGTAGCCTATTAGAAGAAGAAAAGTACTAAATGATACATGATTATTTAGAGAGGCTCAAAGAGATGAGTCTTTCGCACTTCATAACTAGGAAGTCTATGAGAACCATATTTTGTGAGCATTCAATATAAAATAACACCTCTACCCATTCATCAAGGGATAACTAGTTTGAGTTTTCATATCACTTATGATACTTAAGAGGAAAAAACTAATGATTGAACTAAAAATATAATGTACTTATAATACAAATAATGTATATTATAATGATGTTTACTCCCCTCATCACCCTGAATAGTGATAATTTCACACCTCCAGCCTATGAATGGTTCTAAAACATGTACTTTGTATAATTATATGTCGTTTAACCAATGTACCTACAGCATGATGTCAAAAAATGTAGTGAATGTCGTTATTGTATAATTTTAATATACATAGAACATTTTTAATTTTGGATGTTGTTAAACTACATGGTATTATCTTAGTCACATGACATAAAACTACACAACATATGTAACACCTCTGGAAATGTGGGACTTAAATGACTAAATGTTACTACCCATGTCAACAAGGTGTACCTTTCTTTTCGAGAGCCTACTTGATTAGAAATACACAGTTAAGCATGCTTGGACTGGAGTAGTAATCAGGATGGGAGACCTTCTAGAATGATTCCCAGGGTGTGTGTGAGTGAGGGAAAAACACACTGAAAGAACATGTGTTGGCCTATGGGGACAGTCATCAGTTAGATAAGAAACCCTAATGAGTAATATCCTATGGTGTTATGGGAGGGCAACCAAGGTATTACAGAAGACCCATGGGGTTAGAGGACAAGGTTCAGGGCCCAGGGAGGCAGGTCATGACAAATGGTATCAATTCCAATACTGAGTCAGAAGTGCATAGGCTCTTCCTGGGATTGAGGTTTGGGGTCCCCAATGAGGGCGTTGTGCTTTAAAGGGGTGGATAATGTAACAACTCTTAAAAAGTGAGACTTAAAAGATTAAATGTTACTACCCATTTCAACATGGTCACCTTTATTCTCAGGAGCCTACCTGATTATAACTCCACAATTAAGCATGATTGGCCTGGAAAGAACATGTGTTGGCCTGTGGGGACAGTCATTAGTCTGATAAGTGACCCTAGTGAGTAATAGCCTATGGTGTGTTGGGAAGGAATAAAAGGTATTATAGGATACCCATGGGGTCACATTACAAGGTTCATGATCCATGGGTTCTGTGGCACTGGGACCCTTCTGACGAGCCAGTCCTTTAGCGATACTCTAAGTGAGTTTTGGATGAATTTGGAAAATGGTCGTGTTCGGAACGAGCGTATTTTCAACTGGTCCCCTAGGACAAAAATGCTAATAACTCTCAGACATGGTGTCTAATTGACGTGTCTTCTATAACGTTTCATTTTATTTTAACGATACCGAACATTAGGATACATCAACTCTGGGCATCGTGATAGTTGATGTATCAACCCCTTGGCTCGAGGAGCAAACCCTCCCGGAATAGAGCGTGCTGTGTGCGGGAACCCTAGATATGACTGCGATAAAACGAAAACTATACTAGAATCCTCCATGGATTCGGCAACAACTAAAACTACACTGGAACCCTCCGTGGGTTCGGCAGTGACGACAACTGTACTGTAATCCTCTGTGGGTTCCACAGTGAAGACAACTATACTAGAATCCCCCATGGATTTGACAGCAATGTTGAATTAGTAAATATATCTGATCATATCTATCTATATACGAAAGATGTATACCTGTGTGATCTGAGTCTTGACTTTCAATCATTATCATCATTGTGATTGACTTCTTTCCTGTGTGGGCTGGGTTGTGCTTGGGCTCGAGAGTTTGAGCCGGACTGGATTGAAGACTTAGGAATATGTATGGGAATATACCTAAGTAGGGTTGGTTGATGCACCGTGTTTGTATCTTACTTATTGTTTATCCTTAGTTGATATTGTGATACCATGCAGGTCTCAGGGTCCCTACTGAGTATTGTTATAATCAACCCTGCACCGTCTATGCCTGCACTAAGTTGTGTTGGATGCATACGACAGACAACACTAATCGAGGTGGAGACTAGTAGAGCTGGATGGTACAGAGAGGTGGACCACTTGATGAGACGTACATATAGCATACGGAAAGACCCAAGGTGCTGAGGATACTATCTGTACCCACCATTTGGGTTGGATTTGTGGAGGACGACTCAGTGGTTTCTATTTTACATTACTATAGTTGTACTAGATTTTCAGTTGTTCTGTACTTACAGTTGGCCTTGTATTTCCGGCCCCTTTCTTTTCACCACTTACTTTTGTATACAGATCTGCTTATTTCATAATTTAATTGCATACTCTGTTGTTTTTTTACTTTTATAATGGAAATTCCTTCCTTTTTATCAGGATTTATGCCTTTGGTTCTACTCATCAGCCCCTGGCCAATGGAAGGCGTGGTTGGGGAAATCGTGACACGGTCCCCGAGGACAGGTCGTGACATCATTGTCCTTGTTTCATGATATAAAATGGCAAGACATCATCCATCACACATTACTTTAATCTGCACAACCATCGTACTCAATCAATAAATATACAACATTTAGCATCATAATCATTCCATTATATTCTTATAGAAACACACATGTATTTGTTACTACTCTTATGGGATATGTAGTGAAAACTAGACTCAATAACCTAGGATGAGTAGTAAATGATATTAAAATTCAATTCTAACATTCAACTTAATGGTCGGCTTTCTCCATTAACATAGTGATTTCTCAGTGATCTGGTATTAATGTGGAACAAAATTATCAAAACCTATAGATGAGTTAAATATTTGAAGAAGATGGGTTTATAACACTATATTTGTTGTCATTTTTATTCTTACCAGTTATGAGGTGATCCTTGGATTATGTATCCTTTTCAAAATAGATAATTCTATTAACCAATGTATTATATATCCTTGTTATGATCCGGCTCTATATTTTATCTTTTATCATGGAGTCCCTCATCCATGGATCTATGTTAAAGATACCAACTTTTAAGAACTACTAAGGGCTTGATTCGGGTTTTTTAGGGATCTTAGTTATGTCTGGTATCACCTATCTAGCACCCATCCATAGGGCCTTCTCTGATACCAAACCATTTTTATTTTAAACATGTTCAAATAATCCTCCCTTGTATAATATAAAATTGTAAAAAATTTCATTGACACACAAATCACAAAATGTTTGAACACTATACTTTTGGTCACATGACCATAAAGTGTATATAACAACCTCCTAATCACTTAAAAAACTACATGACACTGTCATATTCTTATGACATAAAATTATTGGACATCATCCATATGGAATTAAATTAAACTATATGGAAAACATATTCATTATAGATGGTATTTTAAATTTTGAATATGGATCCTACCATAAAATTAATCAAGATCTACATCTATCTTGATTCTATCTCCCCTAGGACTCAAAGTGATGGTTAGTCCCTTTACCATAGGCCAAGCCACAATTTCATCACTATCAAATCCATTCTGATAACAGGTACACTCTTTATGGTTCTGATACATTTTAATGTTTGTTAATGAAGCAATAAAATGATCATGTACTATATATGAGGTATATCAATAGAGGATTCCTTAGTGTAGGTTTTCATATCCATGAACTGATGCATTGTAATATTCCCCTTCTATGTGCATTTGAACAAGTTCTATGTAGAGACTGTAACTTTATTTAAAAATACATGTATCTTAATTCATGATATCAAATGATTTATAGTGAGGAATATATCTATTATCCTATTAGTTTATGTGAAATAAAAAAATAACCATCCAACTTTGTGTATTGGACTTCTTCTGAATTTTTTCTTTTTTTTCTAGGGCACTACATTGAGGTGAGACTAAATTATATCCCCTATAATATGATACAGATAAATACAGTTATGAATCAAGGACTATCTGTGGCTTGATTCTAATTATTCCATGATATGTAGTGACCTCAATGATCACTAATAATTGACCCCTACATGGGTATTTCCTTGATTCTGATTTCATTCTATTCAGATCTAGGTCTGGGTGACCCAACCTTGTGCAACCCCACTCAAACCCGAATATAGGAAAATGCCTCTATGCACAAATTAATCAATTAATGAGAAACTTTGACTTATAAATTGAATTTAAACTTCAAAAAATCATCCAATAAGTATAAAATTAAATGAAATAACATTTCTAACACCATATGAACAACCTTACATTCATGTCTTTAATTCCATCTAATAAAACCATAGATATTTTTCAATTATTTATTTACACTTCTAATTTTTATTAGATTACAGTAAGAAATAAATTACTTTTTTTTGAAAATATTATTGATACAAATGGAATTTGAAAATTACCTTAGATTTCTATTTCCTTCCTATCATTTATAGTGAGGAAACATTGGTGGTCTCCCAATAATAACTTGTCTATCACAGTAAGCATCAATCATGTAAGTTTTATTCTACAAGAATGTAATGATGTTTGATGTAATAGAGGTTCACTATGCTCAAAAGGAAGGGAATTACATATCTTTTTTATTTTTCTACTTTGAAAAATATCCCAATCCTTTTTTTATATTGTTTAATGACACAACATCATCCAAATAGTATAATGTTAAATTACACATTATTTGTTTCAGACTAGATGACCATAATAATATCAAAGATTGGGAACTATGTTTGGCTTTATTATTATTATTTCAATATATATAGAAAAGTATAAACCATATATTCTGGACCCAACCATATATAATTAAATAAATTTGTTCATTTTTAATGTCTCACTATAGCCTAAATGTAGTAAAATTAGTTCTAGAATGCCTTTACCACCTTTCCTGGACATCCCCTTTCAAAAACTATACTTTTTATCTTGAGTCTTAATTATTGACATAGATATTCCATGGTTATATGAAAAACGTGTAGTAAACTCCATGGGACACAAATTTTGGGCAATATATAAATACCCATCATATGGTTAAAATATATTCAGCCCCTAATGCAGCATGATAACTAAAGTCATATTCATCTTAAAAATCTATTACTACAATATTGATATTCCCTTGTACCATTAATGTCTATCCCTTAATTTTAATGTTCCTCATGGTCACAACTGATATACATGTCCCATCTTATCAATTATAATCCACAAACATTGATTTTTTATTTAAAAAAATTCATTATATGGGGAAAAAGTTTTATGAACTTTCTAGAACATGAATAAAAATATGACTAGTTTTCTTACATACCCTTTTAATGTAATGTTCCACGAGATATGAACTTAAACTATGTGAACACACACATTAAATAATTATACTAACATCATATCATGTTATTATTTTCCCCATCTATATAGGTTATATCATATTTTCATTTATGCATCATAACCTAAAACTATGTGAACCAAGGCTATGTAACCTTAAAAACAATTCACTAACGGATAAAATCCCAAATCATTAATGTTATAATAAAATATGCATAAAATATGTCAAGATGAAAACCCGTAATGGATAGTCTATCAAAAAGTCATGTGTTATCATAGTAACTCCCCACTTTCATGTCATAGGAAAAATATAGAAAATAAATACAAAAAATGTTGAAAGCTTGTTAGGCCCATAATATGTTCCGAGAAAAGTTAATGATATTATCTCCATGACTCTTGATATAATGAAAATTTATACCAATGATGTATCGAATATTTTCCTTGAAAATGAGCTTAAGCCATGGTGAAATATCATATAGGGTAACAGTACCCTCTATGAATGCCTCTCTATTATTAGAATACTATTGAGTCTAAGTTGTTCTATGTTGTTTTTTTGGGAGGTTAGGGAATTGGAAAAGGGCCTATGATTGGGTGTGTTTTTTTCTAGAAAATATATCTTTTTCAAAATTAGTCATACAATTTCATGTAAAACATTCTTAGTGTTTATATATCAATAATTAATTTCATGATGGATGATCAATTAGTGGAGAAGTGGATATGTTGAATAGATAAAAGGAGTGGCGGTACACAGTGTAGTGTAAGGTACCGTGAAATAGTGTTACTGACCATTTTGTCTAATAATTACCAATACAATAGAGGAGACACTAACTGAAATCTCCATGCCACAGTGAAGAAGGATTTTATATTGAAGGTTGGGTTATTTTTCTATGATACTAGAAAATTTAGGACCTCCATGCCATAATGGGGTGTCCACAACACAGAGATTGGATTTATAAACTTTCCAGGTTCTAGAATCTTTGTGACCTCAATTCCATAGTCTCTTGACCATTTCACGGTAATGTGAAAGGATAATTGACTACACCGTAGAATGAATACCAATCTATAAAGAGAAAATGGATATATTTAAGTGGTTATAGGGATTTAGGGATCTCCAAAGAAAATTTCCTTATCCAATTAATAGTCAAGTGAATGTTAAATGGGACACACCATAGCACATATAACCATATTGTTTCCATATGCAGTGTTTCAGTAAAAAATTAATAAAAAATAAAAGGTTATTCTAAAATGAAGATGGAAACACTATAGAATTTGATTCTGAGAAGATTAAAATAATAATTTTGTCTTGAATTCATCTATAGATATTGGTGGTTATTTTAGTCTAAAATAACTAAAATTTCTGAATTGTATAATCATGAAATTTTGTAACAAATATCAAAAGGATATCTTTCAAAAATAATGTTAACATTTTAAATATTAATTTGAAATTCAAATTAAATCCAGAGAAAAATTGTGTACTAATATGCAAGTAAAAAGTGTTAATAAATACATTGAGAATAAATGGAATGAAAAATAGATAATTAATGAGAAGAAGTGGTTCTTCATATTTTTACAATGTGAATTGGTCCTACCTGTATTTCTACAGGTTGACGTAGAAGAAGAGGAGCACTGCATCTATAATTAGAAGCTATATTTAGGACGATTTCTTCATGATGATATAATTTTTCTATATTATTAAATAAGTACTAGATGTACGATCATAGTAGGTATACATTAAACAGAATAATTTCAAGGGTATTCTATGTTTGTTATGTCCATGTGTTAAAATTAGTTGGTCATTTGATATTAGATGAATCTTGATCATTCCACATACTTGCATCTTGTTTTGAGAGGTGATGCTTTTAAATCGTTTCTTCCCTTATTGTGTGTGTGTGTGTGTGTCAAATGGTAATAAATATTGAATTTATCCTACAATGTGTGTTTTTTCACAATGAAAACATAAAAAAATTATAAATAAAGATTGACCCCACTCTTCCTGCCCATTGGGATTCCTCGCTAATCCAAGCGGTCATTTTTCATGTTATATCAGAGGTTGAGGTTCCCCTTATTTATGATTTTTTATTTTTTTATTTAGATAAAATCTTTATTCATTCAAATTTGGTTTTTCTAATTTTTTATATTTTTTATACAACCATAATTCAATGACCAGTAAGGATATTCCCAATTTTAGTGCAAAAATAATCATATCTGGAAGGACATGATATTTCTTTATCATTATTTAATCATTTTATATGTTAGTAAGACTAATAATAATGGGTTTCAAGCTTGTTTGGAGATTTTTTATTCGATTTAAATGGAGAAATTTATTTTTAGGAATGATGTTCATGCTAGGAGTTCTTTACTATCATCCTTACATGGGAAGAAATTTCTAAAAATGAGAGGTATCACGATAACCAAAGGTATTTGGTATAAATCTATGAATATGTATAAAGGAAAAATGATTGTGAAGTAGTCTATGATATAAATTTAGATATTTAAATGTGACGATCAAAAAATAAAAGAAGTTGAAATTATAGATGACTTATACAGAAGATTCAATATTATTGGGAGTATAATAAGAATTTATTATGATTAATTGAAGGATACTGTAGTGGATTAGAAGATACAACATATCATATAATACAGTTTTGATGCAAAAGTCTTCTATCTTGAAAAAAAGGATCCATAATAACTTCATTAAGATGATTTTATTTACATTATATTTTTCTATGATATGGGGAAAATGTCTTCCATGAATAATTGAAAGGTTGATAAATAAATAACTTCCAAGGCATAAAATCAAGATAAGAATAAGAAGAAGGGTAATGAAGAATTTCTTGATTATTATGAATCTAATTATAATTTTAGTCAGATGTTTGATTAGATGATGTCTCTAACCTATGTAAATGTGACAAGGTTCAACGGTTTGTTTAATGGTAAAATTGAACTAAAATTATTTAGGTTTGGTTTAGTTTGAAATTTTGTTCTGTAAATTGTCATATGTTAAAATATTATCTAGTCAGTGCTGAATAAGAAAAAGTTCCAAAGAGTGAATTAATAAAGATATAATAAAATTTTGAAATATTAGCTGTTTATTATAAAGGTAAGACAAAAATTTATCAACAGTTAAAAAATATAATTTATTATCTATAAATGAAGGCAGTGATAGTAGTTCGGAGGAAAGGGAAATTGAGACATTAAGAGATGTGGAAGAAAAAAATTCTCACAATAAATATGAATGAAGAAGAATTCACATGTGAATGTTGTTGTGAATCTGAAGACAAGGAAAAACAAATACCTAATTATTTAAGAAAATAGAACTCAAGGAGTGTATCTAAAATATCTCACAATTGAAAAATAAGATAATAAAAGTAAATAATTGAATTCAATGATTTTGAATAAAATAATCTGTTATTATTGAAGAGAAATTAAATCATTAAAATTAATTTTGTTCTTTGAAGAAGATTTATTAAGAACTATAGAATTCAAGACTTATGTTTATTTAAAGGTTGAATGGTAACGAAAATGAGTAAGATAATTTCAAATAGAAATTATTGAGTATATAAAATATTATTGATAATGTTAAGATAATTTTCATAAAACTATATATGATGTTAGAGAAATATAAAATATTTAAAAGGTTGATTGAAATAAAAAAATATCAACCAAAAATAAATAAAAAACGTTGTTATATAACATTATATGTTGGAGAATAATATTCAAATCAAGGAAACCATGCTTGTAGAAAAATCAAGTGATTTTCTAGATTCTGTAATTTTTGAGTGCTACTACTGGAATATAAAAACTACTAAAAATTGTTAATAAAAAGGGGTAATAAGAATACTAATTTGACGAAATAATAATCATGAGTTCACTAAAATTTTAGACTGCATACAAGATCCAAAATTATTAATTGGAAGAAGTTTTAATGGGAAGTTCATCATTTTGGACAACATGATGTCTTCAGAGGGAAATATTAATTTTATGGTTGTTTTTGACACTATGTATGTTTTGGGAATAATAAAAATATGTTTTTTAATTAAATATATAATGATTTTTTAGATTATTTGTAATAAAAACATTAGGGGTGTCATCTCAATCAACTGAGAATAATTCATAGAATTCTAATGAAAATTTAATAGAAATATGAAACTATATTTCAACCATTAGAAGATGTTTTTGAATGATGTGAGAAACCTAGTCATATGAAAAAAAATATTGTGCCATTATGATACTAGAATATATTTTTCTAAATATATATTATTGAGAAGTCTCTGAATAATAATGATAAAGAGAAATAAAAATATTAGATTTATGATGTTTCTTATAAAGCATCTATAGGAAAATGTCCATGGATTTTGGACAGAGCATGTTCTTCTCATCTTAAAGGATATTTAGGCTTCTCATGGATGTTGAAAATTTAAAGGGTGCTTGATTACCTCTAGAAATGATGGGTAACTCTAAATAAAATATGTTATATTATCATTGATTGGTTAAGATAAATTTAAATACAAAAACACATTTTATTAGTTGAAGGATAGAAACCGAATCTTCATAATGTATCTAAATTATGTGAGGAATGGAAAAGTTATCTTTTATAAATATGGGTTTTTATGACTAGATTATAATATCAATGTATCTTTAAAATAGAAGAATAAACAAGTGCAATGTTTTTTCATAATACTGAGGACATATATTCTTGTTATATATGTTGGAAAGGTGAAAATCCACTATGGCATCAAAATGTTTGTCATATCAAACAAATGAATATGTGTAAGAATATTTAACGAGACATTTTTTGTGATGTTACTATGTTTTAATGAGATAGGAATTGTATGATTCGAATTTGTTAAAGGGTAAATATTAGGAATAATCAACACAAGAATGTTGAAATACAAACATCTCATCAAATAGATCTTATTAACTCTATCAGTTGTAGGACATTGAAAAAATAAAAAAATGGGATATTTATTTTATTTCCATTATTGATTAATTTAATATCATTACATATATTAATATTATGAAACATAAATCAATATATTTATAAATGTTTAATGGTTATAAGTGGGGTGTAGATAAAGAGTGTGGTTACACTTTGAATAATATTCAAATTGTTGATGATGATGATTTTACCAGTGAATAATTTGAATCCAATAGTGAAATATATAGAATTATTCATGAACTAAGTCCATCATGAACAACATAATAACATGGTTTTACTCAAAAAAAGAATATAAGTATTGTGCATATGGGTTAAACTATATTATTAGGGCCTTAAAAATATCACTATTTATGGAGAAAAGAAATTGGAGCGGCGGTTCAGATACAAAACCCATTTTTTTATCTGAAAAATTATTCCATATCATTATATGATGTTCATAAAAATAATTAATCACATCTAAATATTTGATAGTTATTATTGTGCCATAATTATCAAAGTAAGAGGTGAAAATATGGGAATATTTGATAAAAATGGTGTTGATGGTATTTTATTTGGTTATCTAGGAAATGGAAGTGAATATTATTTTTTTAAATAATGAAAATTGGAATATTGTTAATTTTTTGGATGTGAAAGTGACAGATTGTATACATAAAGAGAATTATCATAAAAAAATAAGTTTTAGATGTTATGATGATGAATCTGTTTTGGTCAACAAGTAATGTGAAGCTACAAATATAATGATAATAATGATGAAGATCAAGATGAAAAAGTATATTAAAAAATATAGTTTTAAGGAATACTATTATTTATATCAACCCATATTGAGAATGAATGATTAGGTCTAGAGTATTATTAAAAATGATTTAAAATATATTTTATCTAACTTTGATGAAAATATATCATTTCTCATTGTAATATCAAGAGGAAACAAAATATGTATAAGAAGAAATGAAACATCAATAATATATTGATGAAATTAATAAAGATCTAGATCTTATTAAAAATAATGAGACATGAGAGTCTGCATTAAAGACCAAATAAAATGTATATTCTTGGGTGAAAGTGGGTGTTCCAAAATAAGATGAATAAAACCTATGATTTTGTGATAAATAAAACAATATTGGCATGTAAAGTGTATTTGTAGGTAGATTTGGTTGACTTAAATAAAACTTATTTTCTAGTTTCAAAGCCTGAAGCTATTATTATTTTTCATTCTCTTAAAGCACAAAGGCATTGAACAATATTTCTAATGGATTTCATGTCTGCCTTCCTCAGTAGTGAATAGGAATAGAATATATATATTGAACAACCATGTGTTCCCTTTATTTATTAATATGAGAATTATTTTTACAAGATAATCATTTAATTTATGGGTTAAATAAATATCTAAGAGCATGGTAATCTATGCTTGAAACCTCCTTGAAAAGATGAATTTCAGAACCAGGAGAGTTGACATTAATCTCTATATAAAAGTTGATAATGAGGTATTTCTCACTATTATTATTAATGTAGAAAATATTTTTTCATAAATTATGAAAGTGTTTGTGAATATTTTGATAATTAAATTGTGATGTTTATTTAAATATCCATGATTGGATAGATGAAACACATTTTTGGACTAAAAATTTCTCAAAAAAGAATATATATTTTCTACCTCAAGATATATATTCTAATGAAATATTGAAAAAAATTCTTGAAATATCCAAAGAATGATTCAATTTAAATTTTATTAAGGAAAATTTTAGAAAAAATTGAATAGAAAAATGAAGTCTATCCAAGGATATTCTAGAAGCTGATTTGAAGCCTACTTTAATTAATGGATTAAACATTGAATATTGTGTGTCTTGTTACAATTTGTTCCAAATATCATAGTTTAATAAAATAGACTCATTTTAGATATTTAATTATAATACTTCAATATATCAATGGAATAACAAATTTTGATTCGAAATGTAACCCCAAAGCACTACCACAAATGTGAGTAAGCGTAGCGCTTGGGGTTTATATGTTCTAATAAAAAACGTTGATAAATGGGGGACATCTATCATCCTTAGAAAAAAGCCCTCATAAAGTCCCCCCTTTATCAGCGATATCAAAAAGTGCTGATAAAAAATGCGACTTTATAAGCACTAATAATAGCACGAATAAAAGTTATTAATATAAAATAGTATTAATTTCTTTAAAAATATTTTAATTACATTCAAATATAATTTTGATATTAGTACATTAAATAAAAAACGCATGTTTGTTATTTATATTATGTTTATGTTTTATTTATGTTTATTAGTATTAATTATATCTTTATTATATATTTATTATACTATATGATTATAATATTGTATATAAATAATTTTTAATATATATATAATACTTATTATATATATATATATATATGTGTTTCAAAATGAATGTGTCATTTGATGCATACGTTATTCTCATTAATATTTGTTCATTTTTTACCTTAATGATGGCCATATGTACTATTGTACTATATATACATGGTGTATTCATTCATTTCCTATATATATGATTCTTTATATTCTTATAAATACGTAAAATAAAGATAAATATATTTCATTAAATACTAAATGTATTTTTTATATGTTATAATATAAATATTTAGTAATATGTAATTATTTACTTTTTAAATATATTATATATAATTATAATTATATATAAGTAGTTACATATAAATATTTTTTAATAATTATAAAATTACAAAATAATTTTGAAATGGGTGAATATATATTTTTGAATTCTTTTTTATTATATTTATTTATAAATACATGTCTTTCATGAATACATACAAAAACACAAACACATACATATATATATATAATTGAAATTAAAATTAAAAATAATATTTTAATTGATATTTATATATATATAATTATAATTTGTACACAAATATATATATTAATCTATTTAATTATAATTTAAATTATTAAATTATAATAAATATTTTATTTATATATATTTATAAAATTATAAATGTAAAAACTATATTGGTTATAATTTTATTTCTATTACTAAATGGTATGTTTTATCAGTGCTAACTAAAAAGCGCTGATAAAACATCCATTTATCATCTCTTTTGTATCTCTGATAATTATCGTCCTTTATCAGTGCTAAAAGGTGTTGATAAAAGAATGGTTTATTAGCGCATTCAATTATAGTGCTGACAAATCATTCTTTTATCAGTGATTTTTTAGCACTGATAAATAGGGGCCTTTATTAGTGCTAAAAGCACCGATAATGGTACGTTTTATAGGTGTTTTCAAGTTTAGTGATTATAAATGTATCATCAGGTTTTATAAATTAACCTTAACATCCGACTCCTTCCTCGCACCATCAATCTATCTCGGAAGCTGATTCATACCACAGTCTCCTCCATTGTTGTCTCTACTGTCTCTACTATCTCTACTATCACCTACTCCTCTCCACCCTCTTCTCCCTCCTCCTCCACTACCACTGTCTCCACTACCACTGCCGCCGCCTCCTCTCCTCCCACCTATCCTCCCTCCTCTTATGCCTCATCCTCCTCCTATGTCGCTGACTCCTCCGCTGCATCGAACCTAATTCATTTTATGGTATTGATTTTATTTTGATTTGTACCTCATAATTTGTATTTTTCAATGAACATTATCAATTGGTATTCTTCATGTGGTGAAAGATTTATTGCACAACCATATGCATTCTCAATGATTATTTTTTTGTTATGATATTACAAATTATCATTTTAATGAAAACTCATCCCTTCTAATTGATTTTGAGGAGTACTTAACAACATTTCATTGAATATTCTTATATTCTAAATTTATTCCCTCAGTATCCATCATCAAATATTCCCTTGATGATATCTTTGAGTGGACATGTTTTCATCGATCAGGATTCTACCTCTTCCATTGTTCTTCTTGATCCGTTATAATTGGTTGTATCTTGAGACTTCAACATGAATTATCGAATGAGGTGTGGGTGTGAATTATGAATGAAAAAATTAATGAAGAGTTGATGTTAGGAAAGTGGGATAATGGTTAATTCACACAAGGTTATTTTAGAGTGGATATTTGGTATGGATTTGATCAAGGGATGAGAAATAAACTATGATGTGGTGTGACTAAGAAGAGTAGATTAGTGGGAAAGACCCTCAAGGGTCCTGGATGGCAATAAGGTGAACTATGATGCCATTTTTAAATATTTAAGGTGTAAATAGCTTCAAATATGGATGAATATGGGAATATGGGTGAAGACAATTACTCCAGAATGTGGAATTCAATGTAACACATGCTATGTACTTTGTTAGATGTGGTGATAGGGTTTTAGGAAATTATAATTACTACACAACATATAGTACGTATTTATGCACCATTTAGTCTATAAAAAATTAACTTCCACATGAAATAGATTTTGTTGGTAGGCTGAGTAGATAACTTTTCACATGATGTGTAGTTTGGTTACATTCCATGTATTCCTACATGACATGACTTAGGTAGTAGTAAAAACTAGTGGTGACATCCATAAAATTAACAGCATGTGTCCACAATAAAAACATTTTATAGTCAGGGACCACATGTCTTGACTATCTAATAGCACACACTAAGTACTGACAAGAGAATCACACACTATGTGTCACCTCTAAAATGACATGTACCCTGAGATGACAAGGATCTATGTATTAGTGGTACATTTGAAGTACTTATTGGTCTCATAATTTCTACACCTCATTTTAAAGTATATGTACATTGACTTTACATTCTATGTAAAGAGGCAATACATCACAATATTGTTACTGAGTGGATATACACTATGTACCCTTACAATACATGCGATGTTCTTTTTATAACCTTCATGGGTTTTTTATGACCTTAATCATGACCCAGATTTAGGTGCCTGAATATATCATGTTCATTTTCTATATAGAATGTTGTGGTGAGCTTCTCATTAACATAATAGGTGGGAGGAGGGGTGATACATTCAATTTAATCATCTTAGTTTCATAAGAATGAAGATGGGGATTGTGTTTGTTGATAAAATAATTCATGGGGTAGCGTTTTCCCATAGTTATGTGATGATGGGAGGGTGTATGCCCCCCATATTCTTCATGACTTTTGGAACCCCCCACACATATAGAGAAAATGTCTCCCAAACCAAGCATGGGGTTAGTACTTCCTCAACCCTAATGGGGTATTTATCCCCCAAAACAAATAATAGAGTTCAATATGTCCCCACATATCAATTTATATCAATACTCCATCATCTAAAGAACACTCCCAAATGTGGTGAGGGTCCCCTATTTGTGATTGAAACTCCCTCGACCGGTGTATATACTTCATCAAGGTGTTGGTCCCATTCTATATGTTTTTATAGGTGACAGGGTTTATCTCATAACTAGGTAGTTATGATAGTAGGTTTTAATAATTCTTTGATCAAGATATGTCTTTAGTTAAGGCATGGGTTCCCCTATAGGTTTCTGAAAAAGTGATGTGATAATGGTGGGAAACAAGGTATGGTACTCCCTCTATTTAGGTGCATACTTAAATAAGGAGTGGGTTCACCTTAATAGATTTTGGGAGTGTTTAAGAATAAGTTTTGAACATATTAGTTACTTTAAGACATGTGACTCTTTATTTACCCCTTGGTAGCCTTAGAGATGTGAATTACAACTAGGTTATCAACATCAAACTTCAAGTATTTTTAAATACATTTTAAATCACTTATTTATGATGATATACAACCTTCATGGATTATTTCCAAGATGAGTGAGGCTTGTTATCATCAATGAGTTTTCTAGTAGTAGAGAATATATCAATCCTTCTATGTATCCCTCCTGAAAATTTCCTATACCGGGGGTTGATCTGATTTGATTGTAATATTTACTTTATGTTTTATCAGAATCATACTGAGTATGTCTATAATAAACCCTACATTATATTTATTACCAAATTTACTATGTCTGTGCCGGGAAAAAATGGGTTTGAAGGTGGCCTTACTGGACATGGAGATGGTATAACTTGTTTGGAGCTAAAGGATAAGGGTACCTAGTAGATATTGTTGGTCCAAGGTGGTGGTGGAAAATATTATAGTTGTAGGATAATATAAGAGTCCTTATAGTATAAGGGATATATCCCTTGTTCTATGTTCAGTGGCTTCTATGACCTTGAAATATATGTAGTACTTGTGGTGTTTTCCCTATGGAGTGATGTACTGACTATGTGAGGTATCATGATTTCATTGTATGATGAATTGTTTTATTGAAAATAAATATATATATATATATACATATATTATGTTTCTTATTATTTTATACATTGGATACACGTGTTTGTGATAGGTTGATATTGGATATTGTCTCCCATATTGTGTGATATGCATACTTAGTGTAAGCCATCGACCCCTTGCCTATTATAAGTGGGATTGGGGTGGAACACTCATCTTAATGCTAGCTTGGATGAGGCCTGAGTGGGAAGAATTATTTTATATTAATATCATAGCTATTTACAAATAGGTGTAGAGTTTGGAGTTTTAATCACATGAATAGAGGTTTTAGAATTTAGAAAAATAATGTTTAGGAGGTTTTGAGGTTGGTTATTAGACCAAGGAGACGAACATAGGTGTGTTAGCCAAAATAGAATTTCTCTAGGACTATGGTAACCATTTTGTTTTCCCATATATTTAATAAATCCATTACAAGGTAAAATAATGTTAGTAAATGCATCATATAGTGATCAGAAATGATCTTCCCTATCCATCCTATTTTTTTCATATAGATATAATCTAATCTACATGAGTTTATCCTATCAAATAAAGTGTGATACATACTGATAGATATATTAGTTTCAAAGATAGTTCCAAGATGAGATTACTCTTATATTTGGACCTCTTGCTACAAATCAATGAATGATGAGGGGTTTTTGAGACTCCGTTGAGATATCTTTTTGACCCATTATCTTAATTACATCATATCCCCTCCATTATTAGTATAGACTTTATTATAGAGTATATGGTATATCATGTTGAGTTGGATAAGCCAACCCAGATAAAAGATATATTTTATGAGTTCTACCAATAGATGTTTCATAGATTTTAAGGAAGGCTTGATCATTAGGAAAAAGATGTTTGCTTAGAGTCTATGCCTTTTTTCATTAATTAGTTTTAGACTCTCTCTAACCAAATTCCATTTTTTACTTTTAGATCCCTACATAACTCAGTGATACATTAGTGGATGTTGTTTTTTTAAAACTCATGATATGAAAAATTATTATGGTTTTATTTTTATCCCTTGTTTAGGATAGTGATTTATCTATGTATGATAGACCCTTTATAATGAATCTTGATCATGTCTGAGTTTGCATTGAGGTCCATAGACCTGGCAAGGTATTCACTAGTCATGTTTTAATGTGTAAATATTCAACCTCAGTGGTTTTGGTGGGTACATCAAAGGATGTTATTTCATGTAATGGTTTTGTTTTCATGAAAAAAAATCCTATGATGTTTTCTCCCAAGTGAGCATCAAAATTTGAGTATTCTTAGTGAAGATACACCCTTTATATGGGAGTTGGTTAGTGTTTCAACTAAGAAATACAATATTGGTACCATTAATGGACCATCAACTAGTAGATGACATCTATATTATAGACCCACATTTTGTAGGCCTAATTTCTCAATAGGGATCTATTTTGTGGAAGTTCCAATGGTGCAAGGGTAGTTGTAGATGAATGATACATTTATCCACTCCCATAATCTCAACAATTAGTTAGATCTTTTCCAGAATAATGTATTTTAATTTAAATATGGGTAAATATATGTGTCATGGATGACCATGGTTAGGCATTAATAGGTGTATTTTGGAGTCCAATTTGTGTAATCTCTTGATAGACCCTTATACTAGATGTCATTTAAATGAGTTATTCTTCATACACCATATGTTTGGGAGTTGTAGATTCTATTGAATCCCATAGACACACACTTGTCAACTAGAGAATTCTAAATAATGGAGATTGTCTTTCAATCACCCCTAATTGGTAATGTGAGATTATAATTAGTATAGAAATATGTATTTAATGATATTACTCTATGGTATATGAGATAACTAGTGGTACCTACCCTGATATATATTACATACTAATGATAATACGATTTGGAGATACACAGTTGAGTAAGTGAGGTGAGATCCACCCCAACTAGTGAGTGGTATCCCCTTAGGTGTGGTGAGAGGATCCCACCCTCATGGATTTGTAGTTATATAACTGTAAAATGATAAGCATGGATTTATAAACTAAGTGAAGAAATGAGAACTTACTCCCAAGGAATGTATAAGAGTGCTTCAAGGATTCCAAAGGGAACCCCATGGTCATCCCTCAATAGGAGAGTGATGTATACATCAATATTCATTATAGAGGTGACATTTATGTTTTACTGAGAAAAATGATGAACACTCTTATAGACTTTATATATAAAATGGATTGAATCCATCATTATATCAGTTCAATGTAGATCCTATTATATTATTAGAAAACTGTTTCAATGTTCTGACCAAAATTAGAAAAATGATATATATATATATATATATATATATCTATGTGTGTGTGTGTGTTTCTATTGAAACTAAATTATTTTCATTATTTATTATAATTCTAATTACTTTTTTATATAATCTAAATGATTTATTGAATTAGGAATATAGTGAATGATTTATATATTTTGAATCTATGTAATTTATTTTATAATCCATACTCAAAATTCTAGTAAAAAATACCATTTACAAATTTTTTTATTTTTCATGAGGAAACATTAATCAAATTTCATTTACTTTGAAAACAATATTTATTTTAAAAATAAACAAAAGAATAAAGTGAATATAAATCATTATAAAATATACATATAAATATATATAACATGTTAAATTTAATCCTAATGTAATCCAAATCACAAAGTAAAATACATCACGTTATACAAATCTAGAGGCTTTTAGAACAACTAAGGACTTCACTAATGAAACTATCAACTGACATATAATTTATTCATTCTAACATAGATCCCAATTTCACTCCACTAGCCTATTGAAGATTCAATACTAAAACCTATTCATGAACATAACCAGTGGATAATAGCTAATTGGTTTATTTAAAAATTATTTGTTATTTTAAAAAGGAATTTGTTTATACGGTTGGTTTTTTAATTGGATTTCAATAGTGATATTATAAATAGTTTTCAAAGTAGATTTAAGGTCTATAAATTTCTTAGCATTAATTAATTTTTATATCAACGTTTTGTGTATTAATGAAATTAAACATCAATATCACCAAATCAAATATGATTGATATGAATAATGAATTGATAGATGCCAATTGTCTGAGAAAAAAGTATGAAGATGGAGTGAATGAGTTCATAATGTTTGCAAAAGATCATGCATATGATCCTTCTAAAATCATTTTTTGGGTTTATGATATTTTCATTAAGTAAGTTTTAGTCTAATAGAATTGAAATAACACTTTATCTATCATGGAATAGATCAAAGTTATAAATGTTGGAATAAAAACGAGAAAAAAGTGAACGTAGCTAGTGACTAGGATAAAACTATATTTTGTGGCTCATTTGATATATTAAATGTGTTGAAAATAAAGAAGTCCATATAGAGAATGTGATAACATATGTTCATGATAATGGAGATTATACTTTTGGAATGAAAAGGACAGTTGAAGATGAACTTATTGATTGCCCAAAATTGTTTGAGTAGTTAAAGAGTTACAAAAAGACACAATTGTATGATGGTTGCACAAAATATTCAGCATTACTAGTCGTACATAAGCTGTATAATTTGAAAACATGCAATGGATGGACTGAAACATGTTTTACATAATTTCATTCCCTCTTGAATGACATGATCCCAAAGATAATGATCTCACGAGTTGAACATACGATGCCAAATGAATGCTATGCTCGATGGGTATGATTTCTGAAATTATACACGCTTTCCCAAATGACATTATATTGTTTCCCAAGTACCAAAAATCACTTAGAGAATTAAAAATATGTGTAGATTATCAATACATGAAATATGAATCCAGTCCTATGAATGTTTCATTATACATTACAATCATTCCATGGTTTAGGCACCTATATGGATGTGAGGAGACTATAGAGCAATTGATGTGGCACATAGATAGAAGAAATAAAGATGTGAAACTACGACATCTGGAAAACACTCCTCAATGTAAGAGAATTCATCATGAGTATCATAACATTGTAATTTACCTGACAAACCTTTGTCTTGCATTATTTTAAGATGGAGTAAATCCTTTTGGTTTTCAAAGTAACACTCATAGTACATGGCTGGTTATTTTGGTAAATTATGTATTTCCAGTGTGGTTGTTCATGAAATGAAAACACAACACGTTATATATGCTTATATTCAGACCAAAACAACAGTGTAATTATACAGATGATTATTTAGATCCATTGATCGAGGATTTGAAATTATTGTGGGATACAAGTGTTACGATGTATGATACTTACATAAATGAATATTTCACATTTAGATCCATGTTATACATTACGACAAAAGACATTCATGCTTATTTAAATTTTTCATCATATAAAATTAAAGGAACTCTTGGGTGTCCTATCTATGAAAACGGTACACAATCAATTATGTTTAAAAATTCAACAAAAATTATGTTTCTAAGATATCCCATATTTATACCCCAATGACATAAGTACTGATCTTGGATAAAGTCATTTTATGGATGTTCAGAAGAACGTAAACCACCATCTCCACTAAAAGGTGATCAACTATTTGAGAAAGTTAATTATGTGGACACTAATTTTGGTAAACCATTTTCAAAAAACCTTATGAAAACTAGTTGGAAAAAGAAATCCGTTATTTTAATTATCATAGTAAACTTTTCTATATGTTAGACATTTTCTTGATTTTATGCATGTTGAAAAAATGTATGTGATATTGTCATCGACACGTTTATAAATGCACCTGGTATATAAATTATGGGATTAAGGCTAGGATGGGAAAGGTTTACATGGGAAAAGAAGAAGAGTTAGAACCAGTGAATGGTGAAAAATGAACATTTCTTCCACCAGCTGCTTACACTCTTTACAGGCAGATGAGATTTCAGTTTTGGAACATCTTGAATGATGTAAAGGTTATATAGGGGCATTCATTGAATATCAAGAACATCATGTCAATGCATGATTTAAACATAAAAGTTTTGAAATCACATAAGTTCCATGTTTTGAAACAAGATCTATTTCTAATAGGTTAACATTGCATTTTTTTCCAATAATGTCCTTCATAGATTAAAGAAGCTCCATTTCTTATTCAAATCTATATGTAGAAAACATATAGACACAAAAAAATTATTGACTATGGAAAGATAAATTTCTATCATATTATGTGAATTTGAAATGTTTTTCCCACTAAAAGTATTTGATATGATGGTTCATTTGATTGTTTACTTGGTGTGAGAGATTTTGCTATGTGGTCTTGGGCACTATAGATAGATGTACCAAATTGAATAGTATATGATGATTTTGAATGGGTATTTCAAAAATCAAAGTCATACAGAGGGTTGTATTACAGAGTGATATATTGTGGAGTTATCCATTGAATTATACACCAAATATCTATCCAGTGTGCAAAGCATTGGTCATATAAAATCCTGTCACACTGGATGACTTGCACGTGAAAGAATTTCTATAATGGAGGTTGTCAGAATCAATATTACAGATTAGGAGAAGGCCCACATGTACATTTTTCATAACATTTTGGAATTCGAACCATATATTGAAACCCACAAAGTAATTCTTATGCATTCGAATTCATTATGGGATGAAAAATGTATATAAAATAAAAATGATAAACAGTTTATATGATGGTTTTAGGACCATATTTTTAAGGAGTCAAATGAAAATCCAGAATCAATTTTCAAACAACATCGATGGTTATCCCGAGGGCCATGTATGTATGTATTATTTTACAATGCTTATGTTATTATTGGTTATAAATTCTATACTAATGAACTTGATGAAGACACTACCAGAAAGAATAGTGGTGTTACACTTGAGGATGAAGTGATTCATGTTTCTAGTGCTAAAGAATGAAATCCAATTTACCTGAATATGTCAAATTTGACATCATCAAAAACATATGGGAGTTGGATTATACGACATTCCTAGTGCGATTTTTCAATTAAAGTGGGTTGATAACATACATTATGTTAAAATATATGAATTGGTATTTTTAAAAGTTGATTGTAGTAAGGATGGGTACAAAGAATATTTCTTTATAATGGAATAATAGTTAGTACATGTATTTTATGTTACAGATACTATATACAAAAACTAGTTAATTGTTTTATTATTGACCAAAACCACTAAAGTGTTAGTTGAAAAATCAATGGATGATGACTCATTAATTGGGACATCGAAATAATTTCGTAGATGTCCTAGTGTAGATGGATTTTGGATACGTTATACGAGACCACAATAAAGGTATTTAGATAGTCAATAGAAGTGGAAAATCTCTTCAACCATTAAAAAAAGAGAGTGTTCAATAATGAATATATTTCTTTTCTAATATACATTTTGTTACATCATGTTAATATCTGTTCAATGTCGAATTTTATGTTATTTAACTAAAATTTTAAACCACTTTTCCAAATAATGACTTCTGTAAGTGATGATGCTCCCAATTCCCTACCACAACATGTTTCCCAACCTGCTGCTACTCACTGTACAGACGAACAATAGGTTTTTCAAACTATTACATTACGTAAATATCTTCTTGTTTTAGCTTTTATGTTATCTAAATTAAATGTTAAACCTCTTAAAAAGAAAATGACTTCTTCAAGTTATGATGCTCTCAATCCCTATGCACAACAGTTTTCTCAACCTACTATTTCTCGTAGTGCAGACGAACTACAAGTTTCTCAAACTATTTCCTTAGGTTAATATATGATCATTGTTTCATTTATGTTACCTAAATTAAATTTTAAACAACATTTTGTAGATAATGACTTTTATATGTGATGATGATCCCAATCTCCATGCACAATAGGTTTCTCAACAAGATTCTACCCGCAGGGTAGACGAACTACAGGTTTCTCATCCTGTTATTGCTCCCAGTGCCGTGGTACCACCACCATCTACACATGATGATGCTCACCCTACAGATCCGGAGGAACATATTGATGATGGTGGAAATGAGGAAATGAATGGTGGTGAAACAACGACGATATATAAAAAATAGGAGTTATGTAGTCTGATGGTATTATAAAAATCAATAAGGATAAAGAGAATGGCATCCAATATGAGATTTTACAGAATAATCAGGGCAAACATGTTAACCCTTAGAAGGCCATGTTCAATAGTTACATTGGAATCATCACTCGACAACGTGTAGAGATTGAGGTAACTTAATGGAACCATGTTGTTTTTAAGATTAAGAAACTGATGTGGGGAGATATTATGGTAACATTATGATATCATTATTTTAAATTTCTAAAAATTCTATAATGAAACATCGATTTACACTTCATAATCTCTTGTAGAGTGTATTTATAGTAGATGAATGACACAAAGACTATGTCTTATGGGATTCGAGAAGGATTCATATGGGGTTTCACACTTTTATCAAAATATCATGATAAATAGGATTAAGTGAAAATAAAACCATCCCCAACTATTATTTATACACACCTGATCACCAAAGCATAGTGGGATGCATTTACTGGTCATCATGCGAAGCAGCATATTCATGTAAATTGGGTTTGGAAATACATTGTTTGAAAGTATGTGCATTTGTCACTTTGATTGACAACATTTTATTTATGAAATAAAAACTGGCTGCTAAAAATAAAAAATGGGAATCAAACACGAATACCACTACCATAAATCAAGGAAGAGGTATGCATCACCTGAAAAAAAAAATTGGTATGTATTTTAAATATACCATAATACATTTATGTGACCTAAAAAACTAAAACTCTATTATTTTGTTTACATAAATCTTAATGAGTCCAAATCCACAAAAACATCCATCCCACTCCATGTGTAATGGAAAGAGGCATGTGTAACTAAAGATTGAAAAATAATATATGGAAGAACAAAAAAAGTGTGGGAAATATGTATATGTATGACATAATAAAACAAATTCTTTAAATCGAAATTACATAACAATTATTACTTATTTTCCTATATTTTATATCTGACATAGTCACATGAATCAAAAACACACACACCATATGCATATATACATTCAGTGGTCTTAAAGTAGCCAGAAAAGTATGGCAACATCAGAGGTGTGGGTTTTGGGGTGACACCCCAAACATATTTTGAGGAAAAAACAAGTCGAGGATCATACTACAGAAATGAAAAAAATGAGAAAAAATTTATCTATTTTTTCAAGAATAATTAACAATACCAAAAAGAGATGATATCAAGATTAATGGTGGGAAAGAGAAGAAACAACTCAATGAAACCCCATACATGAAGATCCCGCCCCACCACCACCAGTTTGTAGATGAGCCATTCACCAAAAAAGATTCTTAACCGAGGATTTCAATTTTCTAATAATTTATCTGTGAAATCTAAATCAGATAGACACCAGACACTGATACATTTCTTGTATTGATATTCTACAAGGTAAAAATGTAACGTCCCAACCCTAATTACCATGAGTTGGTGAATTATTACATAACAGTGGAATGATCACAGGGAAATCATGTCTCGAATGACCGATCAGTTTAGTATTATTTGAAACAAGATTCATACATATGTTCAACTTTCCAACTTGAAAAGAAATAAAACCTGAATTTATTCCATTAGAAACATCCAAGACTCCTAGATTATGCCTGCAAGTCACTCATAACCAACTTCTTCATATCCTGGGAAAATGAAACATAAGAACAGGGTGATCTCAAACACTCAGTAAGGGTAAGCAATACAGCGGAAGATAACATAAATATTACGCATGGTGAATAATTGAAACCACATTCCTTTTCCAATAATAAACATGACTAATTTTATGGAAATAATATGATCTGAGTAAATAAGTCCATAATAAAACCTAATCATGGGTACTCGACTAGTTGAATGACCACATTAACCATCATTATTATTCTCATAATGAGTGAATGTATAAGGCCGAACATTCTGAGACATTTTTTCAAGGCCTCAGCCAAGACGTCTAAAAATGATTAACGCATCGACCAAAACCATATATCCAACTGAGAAAGGCCTCAGCCCATTCAACTTCTAGTTGTCCCATGAGACCTACCGATTTATCGAGGAGCTAAAGCGGGCTCCCCCCATCACTTACTTAGTCCAATTCATTCCTCATATGAAAAGGTTGAAATATAACAAATAAATTCATATTAAAACAATCATAAAAAATGTCCATACCTTAACCATAAACCATGAATGGTAAAAAAATAGCACATCCACAGTCAAACATATCACAAAACCATCAATACATTATCGAAGTTTTGTATCATAATAAATCAACTTCAAATAAACCTGAAATCTATCAAAGGATGTTGTCATAGATAAAATCTAAACCTTTTTAGAGAAATATCTCTTTATATTTTGAAATAATTTAAGAGTCACATAATTATAATGAAAACATTTATTTTAAAAATATTCTTATAATCTTGTAAGTGAATCTTAGATGATGTTATAACGGTGGAAAATAGTCTCACCTGATGTATAAGTTAAAAAAACATTCTTACCGTAATTTTGTCTAAAAGGTCAAAAAGTATCTTGTTTGGAACACGACAGAAATATTCCTTTATAAATATCTTATATAAGTTAAACAAGGGTATATATCACTTTAACCCATAGTATATAAAATTGTAAGAATGTTTTGAAATACATTTTTAAGAAACATGGATGTGGATGATAAATAGTTCCTTGTAGATTATTATATATAAACCACCTCGGATAATAAAGAGATTGTGAAATTAAACCTTACCATGTACTTTTCCTTGGTAAAGGGTAGGTTTACGTCCTGTATAATAGTGAAATAATAGTTATTAAATTATAAAATAATCATATACATTAATATGATATCATATATGATCTTTTAACATTTCTTTATTAATAATATCTTAGTATTATCATCATTTCAGATGTTAACTGGTTCGAATTACTTTATATTATTTGTTATGTAAGTAATGTATGTTATGGATATAATGTATATTATTCATATTAAAAATGATATTAAGTCTTTACACTATATTTTTAATCATCTAATAAGAATTAGTCTTGAATGGATATGATGGAAAATGAATCTCATCGCGTTCGTGGAGACAGTAATTTGTACGTACGCACGAGCGATAATATAATTTTTGGTATTAAAATAATATATAATTGGATGTTATATCATATATAAAGAATCAGTATCATGTTATTTTTATAATTTAAATCAATTACACATCATTATTATACCCATACAAATAATAATGTATTGAATAACAATTACCCCACGACATGTAGATGGTAAGTCGTACGTACGCACGTATGGTGACATGTCATTCAAAGGATGGATAGAATAATGAATATGGTTGTAGAATATTTATAATAACATTACAGTATACATAAGATACTGGAGTTATTATTTAATAATGCAAACAAAAAATATAGAGGAAGTGGAAGAAGAAAGGAACTTGAAAGAGGTGAGGAAATATTTACCTCTTCTTCGGGTTATCCATTTGATTTGATCATAAAGTCTCGATAGGTAGGCTTTCTAACTAAAGGAAGGACTCTAGGATGAATCTAGGACAGTTTAGAGGGTATTTGGGCAGTGGTTGTCTGATCCGAATGGCTTTGAAGGTGTGCATTAGAGAGAAGGGGGAGTTCCCTTTTACAAGAGGGGTGAGAGGCACCTTAGGAAAAGATAGAAATATTGTTTTATAATAAACTCTTTTCGGATTATAATCACTCCAAAATAGATTATGTAAAGGCTAAGGTGGTGATGGGATGAACATCACTCAACCAATAGTTTTTAGACAGGTTTGGGTAACTATATTAACCTTATCTTTTAGATTTAACTCTTAGTTATATAGTTTGACATTTATCATGTCTCTTTTTATTTTTATTTTATATGTTTAATAAACATACTATATACTTCAAAGATAAACCCAAGTAGTTCATTAATGTTAAAAATATTATTATATAAGTTTTTTTCCTATCCTTAGGTTTTTAGGAATATAATATCAATTAATAATATAATATTTGTTTTAAAAACTCTTTTATGTCAATTTTGACACTATTTGGTATTTTGTTCCTGCTAAATTCGTAACAATATTATTACTTCGAAAAAAATTCATCTAAACAACCCTAATATGTCATATTAACCTAAAAATTATTTAAATTTTTAAATGTATAAAATTACATTTATTGGGATATTTATTATGTCAATTATTTTAATCACTCATTAATTAGGTAATTACTCCATTATCATTTTTTCCTAAATAAATTAAATTATTTAATTTCTAAAAAATATAAATAAAATAACATTATGTAGGAAACCTATTTAGCTATATAATGAGGATTTATAGTCGAATTTATCTTATTTGTAACCCTATATTAAAAATTTTGTAGTTATTAAACTTTGATTTTAACTCTTTTAACTCTTCTTTGAAGTAGATAATAATAAATGTCATAATCTAAACCAAGTTGACCAAAGAGGTTCATACTTTATTTCTAAGGTCTTTTATGTTCGAATTATACTTATCCAATAGAATTGGTACATTTGTTATGGTAATAATAATATCATTTTTACCCTTAATTACCATATTTACTTTTAACCGTGGTAAATAAAAGTAAAAAGTTACCATTCACAAAAAATTATTTTCATCTTGTTGAACTACATTTTACTTATTTATATCAACCTTGTCTCTCAGATTTCTGAGATTAAACTCATAGAAGCAGTAAAAGTAAGTTTTATGAAAATTTAAAATGCTCCAAGGATGTGGGTAAAAGACGGTAAAAAGTTCAATAAAATTTTTATATATCTAAAATTATTATAAAATGACTCTAATGAATCACATTGAACATATATAGGTATTATATATCTATTTTGACCGAAAATAAATTTAAATAAAATAAATAATTATTTAAATAAAAACTCAGTTTTAAACTATAACTCAGTGTTTTTCACTATTCATCAAGAATTGAAAGTTTTCATAAAAATACCAAAAATTCACCCTAAGATAATTTCAACATTCCTAATCCAAAAATGAATTCTATTTTAAAGGATAAATTTTAAAAAATATCAAAAAGTGGGTATTACTATTCATAATGTCAAGTTTGATTTGGTGTGGTGTGTTAGAAATCGAAGTTGCGTACATCACACACTATTGTATTATTCATATAGAAGCATACCTTGGAAGCTTGGGGTGTTACATTCTCCCCTCCTTCAAATAATTTCATCCTAAAAATTTCAAGTGTATTACTCCATAAAAATACTTGGGTCGACCTTCATTATAAGTTCCTCTGGTTCCCACGTAGCCTCTTCCATTTTATGGTTTCTCCATTGAACTTTTACCAGAAAAGTCTTCCAGTTTATGAACACTTTTTCTCTTGTATCAAGAACCTTGACAGACTCTTCACAATAAGACAGAATGGGTTCTAGTTCTAATTCCTCATAGGTGAGTACAGTCATTGGTTTAGGAATGTATTTTCTCAATAGTGATACGTGGAATACATCGTGGACTTTGGAGAGACTTGGCGGCATTTCCAAATGGTAAGCTACGACACCAATTCGTTCTAGAATTTCGAACGGTCTGATATACTTGGGACATAATTTTCCATTATTATCGAAATGTATAACACCCATCCATAGAGATACCTTTAAGAAAACATGATCTCCTGCCTGAAAATCCAAATCCTTCTTTCGGTTATCAGCATAGCTCTTCTGCCTACTTTGAGATGCTTTGATGCGGGTTTGGATTACCATCAACTTTTCTGTCATTTCCTCCACAAGTTCTAGCCCTATGTGTTTTCTTTCACCAACATCATCCCAACACCCTGGTGTCGGACATCTCTTCATGTATAACGCTTCATATGGTTCCATCTTAATACTTGAATGAAAGCTATTATTATAGGAAAATTCTTCCAGAGGTAAATATTGATCCCACATACCATGAAAGTCAAGTGAGCATGATCCCAACATGTTTTATAAGGTTTGAATAGTCTGTTCTAATTGTCCATCAGTTTGGGGGTGGTAGGCAGTGCTCAAATGAAGTTCAGTATCCATGGATTTCGGGAGACTTTTCCAGAATCATGATGTAAAATGGGGATCACTATCAGAAACAATCAATAGTGGTACTCCGTGAAGTCTTCCAACTTCATTAATATATATTCTCTCTAGATGTTCAAATGGTAAATATTCTCTTATAGTAAGAAAATGTGCTGACTTGGTAAGATGATCAACAAGGACCCATATTGCATCATTCCTTATAAAAGTATTTGGTAGTCCCATGACAACGTACATCATAATATTATCCCATTTCCCCTCAGGTATGGGAAAAGGTTTCAAGACTCTTCTAGGCTATTTCCTTCCATCTTTCACTTGCTAATAAACCATACATCTTGACACAAAATCAGTAATCTCCCTCTTCATTTTGTCCCACAAAAAATGTTCCTTCGAATATTTATACATTTTTGTTCTCACAGGGTGTATAAAAAAATTTGAACTATGAGCATCCTCCAACAATTCATTTTTTAGATCAGTTATATCGAGAACACAATTTCTCTCCCCAAATTTCAAAATTCCATCTTCATTCACAAATTCACTCAATCTCCCATCATTCATAGATTTAATATTATTTTGAAACTCATAATCATCGGGCTGAGAACTTTTTTTCCTTTCTAGTAAAGATGGTTTGGAAACCATTTGAAAATGTATTGATGTTTCACCTTCTATGGTGATTCCCATATCCATCTTTTCTATATCCATGTATATAGGATCCTTTTCAACACTCATCTTGTTCAAAACTCCATGACCCTTTCTACTCTAATCATCTTCAACCTTATTTTCCTTCCCGGAGTGTTATTTTATTGTGCAATTATAATCCATGAGTAGTTCAAGCCATCTCCTTTGCCTCATGTGGAGTTATTTATTTGTGAAAATATACTTCAAACTCTTGTGATCAGTATAAATCTCACATATTTCACCATAGAGATAGTGTCTCCAAATATTCAAAGAAAATATTATAGCTGCTAACTCAAGATCATGAGTAGGATAATTTTTCACATGATTTTTTAGCTATCATGATGCATAGGCAATGACCCTATCATTCTTCATAAATACAAAAACAAATTATTTTCTTTGAAGAATCACTATTAATAAGAAACCCATCATTCCCCGATGGTAGAATCAATATAAGATCATTGACTAATCTTCTAATAAATTATTCAAAATATTCTTCACATTATTTTGTCCTAACAAATTTCACCCCTTTACGTGTGAGCTTGGTTAATGGGTTATCCAATCGGGCAAAATTTTGGACGAAACTCCAATAATAACCAGCTAAACAAATAAAGTTGTGTACCTCAATTATACTTGTCAGTGGTATCCATTCTTGGATTGATATTGTCTTAGAAGGATAAATAATGATTCCATTCTTGGAGACAATATGACCAAGAAAAGAAATCTCATGAAGCTATATTTCACACATTCTAAACTTCCCATATAATTCATGTCTTCTGTATAATGCACATGTGATTTTCATGATCTTTGTAGCTTTTGAAGTATACCAAGATATTATCCATAAATACCACTACAAAGTAATAAATAAATTCCTTGAAAACTCTATTCATTAGATCCATGAAGACAGAGGGTGAATTAGACAATCCAAAAGGCATAAATGTAAACTCATAATGCCCGTACTTGGTTTGAAATGCTCTTTTCGGAATGTCTTCCTTCTTCACACACAACTGATGATATCCAGATTAAAGTTCAATCTTTGAAAAGTATTGGGCTCCATGAAGTTGGTCGAATAAATCTTCAATGTGAGGAAGGGGATGCTTGTTCTTAATTGTTATAGAATTGATCATTTAGTAGTCAATGCACAACCTAATAGATCCATCATTATTCTTAACAAAAATGACAAGGGCTCCCCATAGAGAAACACTCGGGAGAATAAATCCCTTATTACTCAATTCCTATTGTTTTTTCTTTAGTTCCACTAATTCCACAGTGGCCATTCTATAAGGGGTATTTGATATGGGCCTTGATCTAGGAATTAAATCATTGTAAAACTCAATTTCTCATCCTGGAGGATGTCCATGTAAATCCACAGGAAATACATCAACATAATATTAAACAATAGGTACATCCTCTATTTGAACATTCTTTTACCCACCCATAGTTATTTCATTCTCTTCCACCCCAATAATTGAATTTAGTTGACCTAATAGGGGTGGATCTAAATAAGAATTAGATAGTGATGATTCTGCTCTAATGATAAGGTGTACATAATCATCATCATCGAAAATAGCAACATGCTTCTTCTTATAATAAATATTTGCATCATGGTCTGAAACCCAATCCATACCGAGGATTATATCAAATTCAATCATGGGTATGATGATGAGATCAGCAGATAAAGAACATTTATATACCCTAATAGGAACTGATTAACAAATCCTTGTAGCAATGATAATTCCCTTAGGATTTTTGACAGACAAGTCCCTTGTTGAATCAAATTTTAGATATCTAACTTTCCTAGAAAACTGGGAAGTTATGAAAAACATGGAATCAAACAAAATCAAATAAATCATTGGATAAACATGAGAAAACCATTAAATTACCTGCCACCACGTCTTTTGGGGCTTCATCCTCGGTAGTAGTGATCACATAATCTCGACCTTGATTCCTTGGCCTTTTCTAAGGTATGTTTCCCTGATGCTTAGGAAATTAATTTGCATAATATCCCATCTCCCTGCAATTGTAGCATTGAACATTGGTGGCATCTTTCTTTCCCTTACAATCACCAGTAAGATGTCCTTTATTTCCACATTTGTAGCACACTCCTTTTCCTTTTAGATAGGCACTGGGGTGCTTCCTTCCAAAATTATCATAGGGTGAAAAATCATTTCTTCCCTTCTTCCCTATATCCTAATTTCCTTTCCCAGAGTGTTCAACATATCTCCTCTTCTCTTGCTTTTCTTTAAAGTCACAAGACTTAGAGTATTCCTTTTTGGTCATGATAGCACACGAGAAAATATCATTGTATGATGAGAAGGATTGTGATACCAATGCTCGATAGATAAATGTTTCTAACACGTCAAAGAAACGGTCAATATTACTTCCTAGTATACGTATATAATCTGATGTAGGCCTTGCTAACCTTGTAAATTTAACTTCATACATTTCGACATTCTCATCCTCCTTTTGCCTCAAACTCAGAAATAGTCTTTCTATATCCACTCGATGGTCAGGAGGAAAGAATTTTTCTAAGAAAATTTTCTTTAAACTCTCTCAATTCAATATTTTATACTTCATCATATTCCTTTTTGTTTGGAATCAATTACCACCATTGATAAGCATCTCCAGTGTGGTGGTAAACTGCCATGACAACTTTTTCCCTATCACTACTCCCCAAGGTGTGGAATATTTTCTCTAATGAATTTATCCATTGCTCTGCTACTATTGGATTTGTACCCCCCATTGAATGTTGGTGGTTGTTGAATCATGAAGCAGTCTAACATTGATCCTTCTTGTTGTAGATCAGTGTGCTCCATATGTGTAAGGTTATTATTCATAACTTGTGTGATTTGTCCAAGTATGGTGATAATTTGATCAGCACCAGTTGTATCACCAGCTCCACTATAATTATCTTGAGTATGGGGGAAATCCCTACATTGAGTGCGTTCATTGATACAGTTTCCATTCATTCCACTATGAACTATTTCTAATCAATGGAATACAATGGATTAGTTTATAAATTACAATACATAAATCAAAACTTATAAAACACTGAACATAAATTGAACAGTTTATTGATATCATATATAATCCTAAAAATGTTTTCTTTGAGTATTTATAGACTCAAAAACCCATCATAATGGTTTGTAAGTAAAATGGGAATTATCCTAAGCATATCCCCTGGGAGTGTCGTTACCAATATTGCAGAAAGACCCATTGTTGTGCACCAGTTCTCGTTCGAGTCTAGCGCAATGCAGTGTTTTGAGTTTTACGCCAAGGTACATCTGTGCAAGAGATGCCTCTACCTACTCATATCCATAAAGGGATGTATTTCCTAGAAAACTCACAAAATCTCTACATTACCAATATTCTAGGAATCTCTTATATACTAATCCTCAAAGTCTATCTTTGGGTAAAGTGCTCTAATAAAAGTTTATCTAAATCTAGTTTCCAAGGATTGTACTAAACATCCTCTGATACCTACTATAATGCACTGACCCTAGTTACCCTGAGTCAGTGCATTATTACATAACATTTTCATGATGACAAGGAAATAATTTCTAGAAAGACCGGTTAGTTTAGTATTATTGGAAACATGATTCATACATAAGTTCAACTTTACAAATTGAAAAGAAATACAAGAAGAATTTTTCCATTAGAAACATCCAGTACTCTTAGATTATTTCTGCAATTCACTCATAACTAACTTCTTCATATCCAGGGAAAATGAAACATAAGAAAGGGTGAGCTCAAATTCTCAGTAAGGGTATGCAATATAGCTAATGATAACATAAATATTATTTGTGTTGAATAATTGAAACCACATGCCTTTTCCAACAGCAAACATTAATACTTTTATGGTAGGAATATGAGATGAGTAAATTATTCCATAATAAAACGTAATCATGGGTATTCTACTAGTTGAATGACAACATGAACCATCAATATTATTTTCATAATGAGGGAATGTATAATGCCAGACATTCTGAAACATTTTGTCAAGGAATTGACCAAGACGTCTAAAAATGATTAAGGTCTCTACCAAAACCATATATCAAATTGGGAAAGGCCTCGGCCAATTACACCTCTAGTTGTCTCATGAGACCTACCGATGAATCAAGGAGATATAGCGGGCTCCACCCATCACTTACTAATTCCAATGGATTCCTCGTATTAAAAGGTTTAAATATAACAAAAACATTCTTATTAAATCTAGAATAAGGAATGTCAATAATTTAACCATAAACCATGAATGGTATAAAAATTGCACATCCATAGTCAAACAAATCACAAAACCTTCAATACATTATGGATGTTTTGTATCATAATTAATCAACTTCAAAAAAATTTAAATCCATCAAAGGATGGTGACATTGATGAAATGAAATCATTTTTTAGAGAAATATCTCTTTTTTTTTGAAATAATTTTATAGTTACATAATTATAGAGAAAAAATTTATTTTGAAAATATTCTTATAATATTTTAAGGGAATATTTGAAGATGTTATAATGGTGGAAAATAGTTGCACCCACCGTATATGTAAAATAACATTCTTACCTTAATTTTGTCGAAAAGTTTATAAAGTACCTTGTTTGGAAAAAGACATAAATAATCCTTTATAAACATCTTATAAAATTCAAACAAGGGTATAAATGACTTTAACCCATAGTCTATAAAATAGTATGAATGTTTTGAAATACATTTTTATGAAACATGGATGTGGATGATAAAGATGTCCCATTAGATAATTACATATAAACAACCTCGAATAATGAAAATATTGTGAAATTAACCCTTAAATTGTACTTTTCCTTGGTCGATGGTAGGTTAACCACATGTATAATGGTGAAATTATTGTTATTAAATTATACAATAATCATATACATTAATATCATATCATATATGATCTTTTAACATTGCTTTGTTAACAATATCTTAGTATTATCGTCGTTTCGGGTTTTAACTAATTCATTTTCCTTTATATGATTTGTTACATAAGTAATTTTTGTTATGTATAGGATGTATCTTATTCATATTCAGAATTTAATTTATTATTTAAAAATTATTTTTAATCATATAATGAAAATTAGTCTTGAATGGATATGATGGGGAATGAATCTCATTGCGTTTGTGGAGACGGTAATCCGTACATACGCACTAGTGACAATATCATTCTCTTGATATTAAAATAATATATAATTGGATGGTATATCATATATAAATACTAATTGACATTTTATATTTATTATTTACATCAATTACATAGCATTATTATACCCATAAAAATAATAATGTATTGAATAAAAATTACACCACGATGTGGAGATAGTAAGCCATACATATGCACGTATAGTGGCATGTCAAAAAAGGATGGATAGAATAATTAATATGGTTGTACCATATTTATAATAAAATCATAGTATATAGAAGATACTTGAGTTATTATTTTGGAATGGAAATAACAAATAATAAAGAAGTGGAAGAAGAAAGGAACTTGAAGGAGGTGATGAAATACTTACCTCTTCTTCTGGTCCTTCCTTTTGATTTGATCAAAAGGGCTCCGTAGGATGGATTTCGGAATAAAGTAAGGCCTATAGGATGAAGTTAGGATAGTTGAGAGGGTATTTGGGTAGGGTTTAGTAGAGCCAAATGGCTTTTATGGGATGAATTAGAGAGAAGGGGGAGTTCCCTTTTATAAGTGGGTTGAGGGGCACCTTATGAAAAGCTTGAAATATTATTTTATAATAAAATCATTATCAGATTATAATGGCTCCAAAATATATTATTTAAAATATAAGGTGGGGATGGGTCTAAAAACACTCAACCAATAGGTTTTAGACAGGTTTGGGTCACTATATTAACCTTATCATTTCGATTTAACTCTTAGATAAATAGTTTGATGTTAACCATGTTTCTTTGTATTTTTATATTATATGGTTAATAAACATACTATATACATCCAAGTGAACCAAAAGAGGTTCATTAATGATACACCTATCATTATATATGTCTTTTGATTGACCCTTATATTTTTCTGAATATAATATCAATTAATAATATAATATTTGTTTTAGAAACTCTTTTATGTCATTTTTGACACTATTTGGTATTTTGTTTTTGCTAAATTCATAATAGTATTATTACTTAGAAAAAAATTAATATAACCAAACCTAATAAGTCATATTTACCTAGATGAATTGTGGAATTCTTAGAATTTCTCAAATTAAATTTATTTGTATATTTATAATGTCAATTATTTTAACCTTTCATTAATTAGGTAATTATTGCATCATCATTGTGTCATAAACATATTAAACTATTAAATGTCTAAAACTTTATGTAAAATATCATTATGTAGGAAGTATTTTTATATTTATAATAAATATTTATAGTCTAATTTATCTTATGTGTAACCCTATATTTAAAATGTTTTATTTATTAAACTTTAAATTTAACTCTATTAACTATTCTTTGAATTAAATAATAATAAATGCCCTAATCTAAACCAAGTTGACCAAATAGCTTCATATTTTATTCCTAAGGTTGATTTTGGCATAATTATACTTATCCAATAGAATTAGGACATTTTTTGGGTAATAATAATACCTTTTTTACCCTTAATTACCCTATTTACTTTCAACTGTGGTAAATAAAAGTAAAAAAGTTACTATTCAAAAAAAATTATTTTCATCTTATTGAAAAACATTTTACTTACTGATTTCAAGCACGTCTCTCAGATTCTTTAAATTCAACTCATAGAAGTGGTAAAATTATGTTTTATGTAAATTTTAAAATGAATCTAGGAGGTGGGTAAAGGACGATAAAAGGTTCAATAAAATTTTAATATATCTAAAATTATTATAAAATGACTCCAATGAATCACATTGAACATATATAGGTAATATGTCACAATTTGGAACCAAAATAAATTTAAATAAAATAAATAATTATTTAAATAAAAATTCAGTTTTAAACTATAACTCAGTGTTTTTCACCATTCATCAAGAATTTAATGTTTTTAGAAAAATACCCAAATTTTATCCTAAGATAATTTCGATATTCCGAATCCAAAAATGAAGTTCATTTTGAAAGATAAAACTTATAAAATTTCAAAAAGTTGTTGTTTCTATTCATAAGTTGTAGTTTGATAGGTTGTGGTGTGTTTGTACTTGATGTTGCTTACATCACACGCTATTGTATTATTCAAAGAGAAGTGTACCGTAGAAGCTTGGGGTGTTAAAGAAAAGGACAGTTATTTATATCTATCAACACTAACCCATATCCTTGAAGTGAGGAATACAATGTTTAATATTCAGAACGACATGCTATAAAACAGACCACTTCTGATAGATCATTACATAGTTTCAATTACTATAGACCTAGAGCTGAGCTCCGAGATACCTGTTCCAATTGATGATGCATATATTCATATGGTCGAATAATTTATAGGAATATTCATCGCCTGACCATCAGATCTTGTAAAAAAATATGTCTACAATGAGGTATTCATTTCCAATTTAATTTTCATGTTGAACCCTGAAAAATTAATGAAAAAAGGTTTGAACGAATGCAATTATTACAGATGGAAAAAGGGAAGGGGTTAAAAACAAGGGCCAATTAAAACCCATCTCAAGGATGAACCAATAGATCAAAAAAATATACCCAAAGCACAACAACCCCTCATTATAAATCCAAAAATATTATAATTTAAACCTCATGTGTATAGAAATTTAAAACATGGTGGTAATCACATAATTGATTTTGAAGAAAATTTTTATGGAGGGAAACATCTAGACTTAATTTCTGTTGAGAGTGAAACAGATATCTTCTACTATGATTGGATAGGAGGCTCTGTTGTAAATGTTTACATGAGGTATGTTTTCGTGATTTGATTTTCCAAAATATGATATACTATGATAATTATGACTAAATACATTTCGTATTTTTAATAGGCCTATATATGAAGAACAATTGAAGATATTTCCCTATGAACAAAAATTTGGACTCATTAGTCCTCACGTAACCTCTATAGAACAAGAAGACATAACTTCCACAAAACATGGGGAAAAAGTGTCTTCACTGCTTTAATTGTTTAATAGAAATCTTATGGATGATAAACACTTCTTAATACCAATGACACACAGAAAAAATATACAATTTAATTATGTCAAATATATTTTAATTTCATTCATTACTTATTCTTTTGTTTACTCGTAGGCATCATTTGATACTCATTGTGGTTAATTTGGATTCTCTGAAGATTTATTTTCAGGAATAGATGAATGGATATCCAATAAACCAACCCCAAATGATGGGGTTTTTTGAAATTTAATAAACTACTTCCAACATTTATGAACAAAATGTCTAGTTTTATAATTTATATTATCTTTTAGTGAGGATTATATTATGATAGGGTGGTGCATGAATATCATTTACATCATGGAATTAGGCTAGGGGAAAATCAATTGAAACCAGATAAGTACTACGACTGGATACAAATCAGGGTATATATAATAGGATCTCACTATCCAAACCCATAAAAAATACTTATGTTTTTGAATGTTTCTATAGTGATTGAAACCAACAATCATTAAAGACTATGGTTATTATGTAAGGAAATTCATAAAATAGATGATATTCTTTAAAAAAACAACATCCCTGAAGAGGTATTTTCGAATACTATTTAATTTTCATTTAAAATAATTATTAAAAAATTGTGTATTGTTTTCAGTACTACCTTGACTGTTGAAAACAATCATATTCACAAGTTCATATAAATATTCTTTGAAACAAATGGGCATCACACCTGATAGAAAATGAAAAAATATATAATGAAGAAGAAATAATTATCAAATAATTTCAACTTTAATAATCTTTAATGCCTTATCGTTCTCATTGATTGTTGGTAATGTTGTTATCTATATGGTATATACACCCCGCTGAAAATCATGGCTGTTGATGGTCCTTGGTTGTGCACTAAAGGAATTTCATGTTGATTGTTTTTTTAAAAAAATTGGTGGTCCAAATTTATAGGCTATGTCTGTTGTTGATAGAACACAATAGATAATGATTAACTAGAAGAGTTTTCCCCATCCCCTGAGTTTATTGAGACATCTTGAGACATAATGGGCATAAAAGATTACTGCATTATTCTCTTTTTTCAATAATAAGAAGGGGTTTTCCCCAATAAAACATCGATTCAATCTGCAACATTGGAAGTTCCCCTCTTTAGTCAACCCAGTGAAGAAACTAATGTCATATATTCATTTGAAGATCCAAAAATATATGATAGTTGCTTCTTCATATGGCAGACTAAAGTAATTCTATATAAGACAGATGTTATTCCATCTCAACCATATAGGTATCATAGGTTTCTCCATAATCCTTCCAAACTGGGTAGATTGAGCAAATTGAGTAGGTCATGTCTCATTTTTAGGTTTTATAGGAAAGGGTGAAATGATTTTTTGGAAGAAAATTTTACTTAAAAATGGTTCTTATAATTTAGTACAAATATTGATGAGTCATTTTTGATGTGTAGGAATAACCCGCACTTCAATCTGACACATAATTTTATCAGTATGACTCCAAATGTGTCTTCATTTAACATTTACATTAATTCAAGTAAAAAAACATAATTGACATATTGATAACTAATGAAATTCATTCCAATTATTTTGATACTTTAGGACAATGATCCAGATTTCATTTTTGAAATTCGGAATCATCCACACCTCAATCAGATGCATGGCGTCACCAGTATGACACAAAACCAATCTAGTTATTTAAAATTGACATTAATTCAAGTAAAAAACACAATTAAAATATTGAAAATAAATAAAACTCAATTGTATTGTTTTTAGATTTTAGGATAATGATTTGTGAGTCAGTTTCAAAGTGTAGGAATCAACCCCACCTCAATCCGATAAACGATGTGACCAGTATGACTAAAGGTGTCTGCTATCAGTTTGAAATATACATTTTAACTAAAAATGTGTCACTCACTGAAAACCAAGAAAACACACTTTGATTGACTTCCAAATTATGGACATAGATTCATAATTCCTTTCAGATTTGTATAAAGTAGACTCGTGTCAAAACGAAGCATGATGTGTCTGGTTTGACTGAAATTTTATGTTTTCAATTTGAAATGAAATTTTAGTAGAAAAAACAGTTGACACACAAAAAACAATGTAAATGCATTGTAATTATTTATGATACATTAGGAAAATTATCCATCAGTTATTTATAGCATGTAGGATTTAATCGCACCTTAATATGATGCACGATGTCACCAGTATGACTCTAAATGTATCTTGTTATTTAAAATTGACATTAATTCATACAAAAAACACAACTAGAAAAATGAAAACCATTCAAATTCATTCGTATTATTTTGATATTTTAGGAAAACGATCAATGAGTCAGTTGTGACATGTAAGAATCAACCCCACCTCAATCTGATGAACAATGTGACTGGTATAACTAAAATTTTTCACAATCAGTTTAAAATTGAAATTGTTACTCAAAACATGTAACTCACTGAAAAATAAGGAAATGCGCTCCAATTGTCTTAGAAGTTTAGGAAAAAAATACGTAAGAACGTTTTGAAAAATTAGGAAGCAGTCCCATGTCAAACTGATGCACGATGCAACTGATATGACTCATATTGTATGTTTTCTAGTTAAAATGACATTTAAGTAAAAAAATAGAAACCACATACTGAAAACTGAGGAAATTCATTCCAATTGTTTTGATACATTAGAAAAAATATTCCTCTGTCATTCAGGACATGTATGAATCAAGAGAACCTCAATATGATGCCTGGTGTCACTGGTATGACTACAAATGTGTCTTGTTTATTAAATTTGACATTAATTCAAGGAAAATAACACAACTAAAATTCTAAAAACTAAGAAGTCGCATTCAAATTGCTTTAAATTTTAGGACAACAATCCAGGAGTTAGTTGTGACGTGTATGAATTATCCCCACCTCAATACATTGAATGGTTTGAGCAGTATGAATAAAAGTCTCCACAAGCAATTTAAAATTCACATTTTATCTAAAAACATTTCAGTCACTGAGAACAAATAAAACATGCTCTAATTGCCATCCAAATTAATGACAATGATTTTTAATTCCTTGGTGATTTGTATGATGCGGTATCACATCAAACCGATGCATGATGTATCCGGTATGACTCAAATTGAATGTTTTTGGTTTTAAATGTCATTTTAGTAAAAAACACAACTGACTTACTAGAAAACATAGAAATGAATTCTTGTTATTTTGATAATTTACAAAAATGATCCATTATCCATTTTTGATGTGTAAGAATCATCCCCAACTCAATATGATGCATGATGTCACTGGTATGACTCTGAATGTGTCATTTTTTTTAAAAACTGCATTTTTTTAACGTATTCTTCATATTAATATTTTATTTATTTATTTATAGTATCTCTAACGTAACATTTGTTTTCAGAAATATGTGAAACCTTTTTGACAATAGAGTACATTTTTTAGAGGGGTCCACATACGTAAAAAGAGAAAACATTAATACATTTAACTGTTTGTTGGATGTTTGTAAATGTGATTTTACAAAAAAAATCAAAATGTATTCAGAATTGTTTTTTATATATACCATATGTGAATATTATTGTATCCATAATGACAATTAAATGTACATAGAATTTTTTTCTAAACCATTGGGTGTGTTACTTGTTGTTTCATTATTTTCATTTTGTATGAGGTTTTTTTGTATATATATACATTGAGTGGTCATTTTTGAGAAAGTTTGTGCTGTTTTAGATGTTATTTTTGCTGGTTTGAATATTTTGGTCAGCAGTTTTTTTGTAGGTTGCTGGGTTGCTTATTGTGCTGTTATATAAGCAGCACGCCCATACAAGGAATCCATTGTCAGCGCAAGATAAAGCAATGATAAATGGGGACTTTGTTAGCACTTCAAATAGCACTGATAAAAGGGGTCCTTTATGAGTGCTTTTCTAATAACTAATAAAGGACCCCCTCTCCCCTTAATAGAGGCTCGATTAATAGTGCTTTATTAGCGCTGGTAAATGCCATTTTAGCACTAATAAAAGCCTGTTTTGTGGATGTCAATTGAATTTTTATGTGTTTTTTTATTCAGATACAGATTGGAAGGATGAATTGATAATAGGAGATATACATCAGTTAGTAATTTATTTATTAAATAAATATATATTTATTTGAATTTTGGAAAGAAAAGTCAGTCTCTCTAAGCACGAATGATGTTGAATATTTGGCTGAAACTCATGCCATAATAATACTTATGTGGATGAAGACTCAACTAGATGATTTAAATGTTAAAGTAAAGTTTCCATTTCACATAGGATATGATAATCACCTTTAAAATAATTTCTTATAGAATTAATGGTCCCAAAAAATTGATGTAAAATATAACATAATAATGAATCTAGTTGAGAAGGAAGAGTTTAATTTATAATTTGTTCCAACAAAAGATGAGATTGTGGATGTGTTATTTCTGCCATTGTAAAAGGAAGTGTTTCAACATATAAGTTTCAATTATGGTGTCTAAAATCGTTATTTTATGTATAATATATGTATCATCACAAGAAATTAACTTATATTTTCATTTTAGAAGAAATATAATTTTTATGATTGCTTATAATGCACTCAACACCGGGTTGAAACAAAATAATATTTAGTCACGTTATTCAAAATAAATTAAATTCTATCACATTTAGATAATTTATAAAGTAAATTTATATGTTATATAGAAAATAAAATATTTTAATATTCAACCAATATATTTTATAGGAATAAGATAGTAATCAACAAAATATTACAGAAAAAAAATCTATATTTTTATCAATGCATTTTTTCTAACTTTTAATGGGAAACTTTTGTGAAATCCAATTTTTGAATCTTATATATATATTATTTGAAAGAAATACAATTCTTATATTAAATCATAATATATGAATTTACATTGTTTGAATTTTTGGTATATTTATTTTTACTTTTAGGTTTTGATGAATAGTAATAAAATATTACATTTTTGTTAAAAAAATTCATCAAGTAAATTTATATTGTTAAATTATATTTTTTATTTTTTTTAAAGAATTATTATAAATTTTATTAATAATTTAATCTATTTTTGGAAATTGGATTCAATTTTACATTAAATAGAGATATAAAAAAATCATTCTTATTAATGTTTTCACTTTAAAACAACATTTTCTCATTCCATCACTGGGATTATTTTAAGATTAATTTTATCAAATAATGTGTTTTGAATTGTAAAAAATGGATTCAACATTTGGAATCATAAATTAAAAATTTAGAAGTTAGGTCCATTTTATTTTTTGAATAAATTTTAACAGTAATATTTCGTAACTTTTATTACCACTTTTATGCGAAAATCGTGTAATTAATGGTAAAAGTAATATTATAATTATTATAAAATCACCATAAAACATGAAATAATTTTCTTTCATGAGTTATTATTGACCAAAATTATCATTGAGAGGATTTTATGGCCTCTTAGAGCCACTTGGATGTCTTTAAGGCTTTTAAATTATTTTATTCTACAGAATATCCCACAAAGTCATACTCAGCTTTTTAACAAGTATTACATTAATATATATATATATATATATATAATAGATTGACTTTACTATAATTATTTATTTCAAATATTCAATATTTATATTCATTATGGAAATTTATGTTTAATTTTTAGGGAATAAATAATTACATTAAATCCTTTTACAATGATGATGAAACAATTGATTAATTAAAGGTCATACCAAAACAAATGTCCTTAAATATACTACCATAAATATAATTTGATATAATTATTTTCATAAATGAATTTTATTGATGTTCTAGACATATTAGGGAATTAATAATTGTTTTTTTCAAAGTTATCTTGGGTATTGATATTTTTTAAAGAAGTCAAGAAATGAATAATGATATATTGACATTAATGCTATTTTAAAATAAATAACATTTCATTAAATTGTAGAAAATTCATATAAATAAATACATAAGAGAAATGATTTGTGAAGGTTTAAAATGGAATCCCAAATTCATTTCGGGTTTTTTTCATCTTATATTAATTATATTAAGTCCTAAAAATAAAAAATCTAGGTAGTCATGGTAAAAGTTAAAATGACTAACTAAGGGTTAAATCCAAATGATAAGTGTAACAATGTTAACTAAAAATTTCTAAAAAATATTGGTTCAAAGGATTTATACCCATAATAATATTATATTAGAAATATCTTATTTTTGAGAGATTTGGATTTAAAAATTAATTTGAATGAAATAAATATTTTTAGTGTTTCAAAATTACCCCTCACCTCAATTATAAAAGAGAACCTCAATGTAACACATGTTTGATATTCAATTGATGGTCATTACTAAAAACAAATAGTCAGATATATTTTATGTGTATGTGTTTCTATATAATATTTCATTAATTATATAAATATTAGCGTGAGTACGTTATATATAAAAATGAATTAATTACATATATATTTGTGTGAAATCAATGTAAAACACATTTAATATATTTATCTTAAAAAAAGATTGATATATTGACATTAATAATTGTTTTTTTCAAAGTTATCTTGTATATTGAATTTTTTTAATGAAGTCAAGAAATGAATAATGATATATTGACATTAATGCTATTTTAAAACAAATATCATTTCATTAAGTTATATAAAATTCATATAAATAAATACATAAGAGAAATGATTTGTGAAGGTTTAAAATGGAATCCGAAATTCATTTATGGTTCTTTGTTCATCTTATATTAATTATATTAACTCCTAAAAATATTGAGAAAAATATTATAGATATATAAATATTATAAAATGAACAAATTCCAAATAAAAATAAAAATAAAAATACATTAAAAATTAATAAATATTACATAACTGTACTAATATTAAAAATAATAAAATAAAATTTAATAATTAAAAACCAGATATATTAAAAAATATTATAAAATGAAAAAATTCAAATAAAAATAAACATACATTATAAATTAATAAGTGTTACATAACTATATTAATATTAAAAATAGTATATATATATAAATATTATAAAATAAACAAATTTCAAATAAAAATTATAATAAAAATACATTAAAAATTAATAAATATTACATAACTTTACTAATATTAAGAATAATAAAATAATAATTGAGAATTAAAAAATAAGTATATATATATAAATATTATAAAATGAAAAAAATTCATATAAAAATAAAAATACATTAAAAATTAATAAATATTACATAACTATAGTAATATTAAAAATAATAAAATAACATTTAATAATTAAAAACCAGATATATTAAGTATATCCTGTAACTAAACGAAATTATAAAATAAATATTAAAATTATAAATAATTAAATAAATTTTAGGTGTATTTGTTTCTATATAAGATTTCATTAATTATATAATTATCAGCTTACGTACATTATATATAAAAATGAATTAACTATGTATATGTTTGTGTGAAATCCATGTAACACATGTTTGATATAAGTAAAATAGAAAATATTTGACATATAGTATTTTATATATAAAAATTGAATTAATTACGTATATGCTTGTGTGAAATCAATGTAACACACGTTTGATATTCAATTGATGTCTACTACTGAAAACAAATTGTCAGATATATTTTAGGTGTAGGTGTTTCTATATAAGATTTAATTAATTATATAAATATTACCATGTATACGATATATATAAAAATGAATTAATTACGTATATGTTTGTGTGAAATTAATGTATCACACGTTTAATATTCAATTGATGTCCATTACAAAAAAAATAGTCAGATATATTTTAGGTGTATGTGTTTCTATATAAGATTTCATTAATTATATAAAAATTAGCCTACGTACAAGATATTTAAAAATGATTTAATTACATATATGTTTGTGGGAAATCAATGTAACACACGTTTGATATATGTTAAATTGAAAATATTTAATGTATAGTATTTTATATATAAAAATGAATTAATTACGTATATATTTGAGTGAAATAAATGCAACAGAAATTTGATATTCATAATTGAAAATATTTAACATATACATTAAAAATTAATAAATATTACATAACTGTACTAATATTAAAAATAATAAAATAATATTTAATAATTAAAATCCAGATATATTATCTATATCCTGTAACTAAATGAAGTTATAAAATAAATATTAAAATTAAAATTAATTAAATAAATTTTTTGTGTATGTGTTTCTATATAAGATTTCATTTATTATATAAATATTACCATGTGTACATTATATATAAAAATGAATTAATTACGTATATGTTTGTATGAAATCCATGTAACACACGTTTGATATATGTTAAATTGAAAATATTTATCAAATTGTATTTAATATATAAAAATGAATTAATTATGTATATGTTCGTGTGAAATCAATGTAACACACGTTTGATATTTAATTGATGTCCATTACTAAAAAAAATAGTCCGTGTTTTTAATTAATATAAAATTGTAATTATAAAATCATTGAGAGGATTTTATGGCCTCATAGAGCAACTTGGATGTCTTTAAAGCTTTTATAGTATTTTATTCTACAGAATATTCAACAAGTCATACTCAGGTTTTTAATAAGTATTAAATTTATATATATATAGTAGATTGATTTTACAAAAATTATTCATTTTAAATTTCTAAGGTTTATATACATTATGAAAATTTATATATAATTTTTTGGGAATAAATTATTACATTAAATCCTTTTACAATGATGATGCAACCGTTGATTAATTAATGGGCATACCAAACAAATTTTATTAAATATACTACCATAAATATAATTTGTTATAATTAATTTTATATATGAATTTTATTGATGTCCTGGAAATTTTAGGGAATTAATAATTGTTTTTTCGAAGTTATCTTGTGAATTGACATTTTTTAAAGATGTCAACAAATGAATAATGATATGTTGACATTAATTCTATTTTAATGTAAATAAAATTTCATTAAATTATATAAAATTAAAATATATCAATACATAAGTGAAATAATTTGTGAAGGTTTAAAATGTAATCCATATTTCATTTATGGAACTTTTTTCATCTTATATTAATTATATTAACTCCTAAAAATATCAAAAAAAGGTATATATATAAATATTATAAAATGAACAAATTTGAAATAAAAATAAAAATAAAAATACAATAAAAATTAATAAATATTACATAACTGTACTGATATTAAAAATAATAAAATAAAATTTAATAATTAAAAACCAGATATATTAAAAGAAAGTTTATATATATAAATATTATAATATGAACAAATTTCAAATAAAAATAAATATACATTAAAAATTAATAAATATTACATAATTATACTAATAATATAAATAGTATATATATATAAATATTACAAAATGAACAAATTTCAAATAAAAATACAATAAATTTTATAAATATTACATAACTATACTAATATTAAACTTAATATAATAAACTTTAATAATTAAAAACAGTGTTTATATATAAATATTATAAAATGAACACATTTCAAATAAAAATAATAATAATAATACATTAAAAATTAATAAATATTACATAACTCTAATAATATTAAAAATAATAAAATAAAATTTAATAATTAAAAACCATATATATTAAGTATATTCTGTAACTAAATAAAATTATAAAATAAATATTAAAATTAAAATTAATTAAATAAATTTTAGGTGTATGTGTTTCTATATAAAATTTCATTAATTATATAAATATTTTCATGCATACGTTATATACAAAAATGAATTAATTAGGTATTTGTTTGTGTGAAATCAATCTAACACACGTTTGATATATGTTAAATTGAAAATATGTCCATAACGTGCGTATGTTATATTTTTTCATTCAAAATATTAAAAAAATTATATTTATATAAATATTTTAAAATGAACAAATTTCAGATAAAAATTAAAATAAAAATACATTAAAAATTAATAAATATTACGTAACTGTACTAATATTAGAAATAATAAAATAAAATTGAATTATTAAAAACCATATATATTAATTAAATCCCGTAACTAAATGAAATTATAAAATAAATATTAAAATTGAAATTAATTAAAAAAAATTAGGTGTATGCGTTTCTAAATAAGATTTCATTAATTATATAAATATTATCGTGCATACGTTATATATAAAAATGAATTAATTACGTATATTATTGTGTGAAATCAATGTAACACACGTTTGATATATGTTAAATTGAAGATTAAAATGTAATTCAATTGATGTCCATTACTAAAAACAAATAGGTAGTGTTTTTCATTTATATAAAATTTTAATTTTAAAATCATTGAGAGGATTTTATGGCC